>JAUTXW010000432.1:455000-1055000 GCA_030620095.1 Kuschelorhynchus macadamiae
GCGCAGAAACGTTTAAAAAAATCGGTCAGATTTTAACCGCAGACAGCCAAGTTCAATTTATGTATGTAGTATTTTTTTCTTGACACACCTTGTGAAGAATTTAAAAATTTGACAAAACCGTATTAGTAGTGATTCTTCTTAAAAATGTAATTTAAAAAAAATGCTTATATTTCCTTAAAAATTGTAATATTGGTTAACAAAAATATTTTTAAGTAAAATTTTCGTTTGTTTTATATAATGTAATATTTGTATTGAATTTGTTTAATTTAATTTAATTCAACATAAAAAAATTGCCTCATGATTTATAAACCTTACCCTATTTTTCGTTCTTGCAAACGTTCTATAACAGCCGGTCTAATCCTGGCAATGCCATTTTTGCTATTTCTGCCTCGTCCAGTAATTATTCGAAGACATTCAGTATTTTTTGAACTAGTCCGTCGAAGTAGATTGATATTTTTGTCTAGGAAAATATCTAGACAAGGAATAGCTTCTTTTATATATAAGAAATGCAAGTCCAACGTATTGAAATCTTCTAGGCGTTTGGAATGGTCATCTAAAAAGGCAGTAGCTGCTAAACTATTCGCATGCTCGTATAGTTTTGTTTGTTTTGAAGCTAAGTCACTATAAAATTGGGCAACTTCTTTCATGCCGCGATGATAATATCTATGGGCTTTTTCATACAAGAGAGTTCTTTTTTCCAAACATCGATTAGCTTCTTCTTGGTAACTGGGCGCAGAACATGCAGTATCATAATATGCCTAAAAATAAAACTAAATGACATATCTACACCATCTAGCAATCATTAATAATTATTCCAATAATATTAATTATTTAAAATTACTATTAATATTGATTTGAATTGAAATTACCACTTTACTTACTTCTTCTTCTCTGCAGCTGTTATGCGCCTTCCACGTTTCTTGACCATTGATTGTATTTATTGTTGAATACTTGATAGTTTCAGTACCGCCCATAATATGATCAGGGTTCGTACTTGCAAGTATCGTTTCCACTGTTTCTTTATAAACGTTCTTATGGGCATGCAATATCTCAGCCAAGGTATTGTGGTCAATATAAGGGAATGAACTAAATAATTTTTCTCTTGTTAATATAGCTGCAAGTGTGTCTGGTGTATCTGTTTTCCACTTGTCAGCTTGCTTTTGCCATCTGCTTAATTCTCTTTGTTCTTTTATAATGTCTGGAATCTCTGTCGGTTCTGTCCTTAATTTTATTTCTTCACGTTTTACGTTGGTCATGATTTCTTCATTTTGAAGTTTTTTAGCAAATTCTTCATCTTCGTTAATCAAAACGTCAATTATGTCTGGTGTATCTTCTTTCAACTTGTGAGCTTGCTTTTGCCATCTGCTTAATTTTTTTTGTTCTTTGATAATGTCGGGAATCTCAGTTGGTTCTGTTTCTTCACATTTTACGTTTGTAAAAATGTCCTCATTTTTTAGGAGTTTTCTAGCAAATTCTTCATCTCCTTTAATTAAACTATCAATTACTGACTTCTGTGCATCCATCTGTTGATATACTGACTCAATATAAAATATATACAGCTGCTTGGCGAAGGAAACAGGCATTTGAACGACAGATTGAAAACCTTTAGGATACAACAAATTAGAATCTCCGAAATTATCTTCTAATTGCTTGATAAAATAATCACCAAGATTTAATTCTATTGTTTCAATGTTATCAACTTGTTCATCCTTTTTAGGCGACTCTTCCCAGTCAATATCATCAAAATATATTTTATTTTCATTAATTTCTATGTCCGGTTTTTGTGATTTTTCTACTTCAGGCGGCTCTGGCTCATATGCAACCTTCTCTGACGTTAAATTGTATTTTGATTGTCTAACTTTTAATAGCTTCTTAGAATAATGATTATTGCTAATTGTAACTATGCTTTCGATATATTTTTTTAAATAGTGAGACTCGTCTGACGATGACATAGTATTTTTACGCTTATGTTTCTTATTTTGTTGAGTAGATGGAGCATCACTTCCAGAACAACTTATATCACGATCTACCATAATAGCTTCAAAATTATCTCGTTCTAAGTCAGATTCATTCGGATCGTCATCTATGAAGGCATTTATAACTTCATCTTTTTTAGCTAATAGTAATTCCATGGTACAATCAAAGTCACAATTGCATTTCTCAAACCAAAATTTAATAGTATTTTTAGAAATATTTGGAAATGCTCGGGACAAGTATTCAAGATGTACATTTTTGTCATCTAAAAGGTCTTCGGTAAGACAGCTTTTATCAACCATAATTTTTTTCTTGATACTCTGAGGTCGAGTAGAGATATTTCTATTGATGTCCCTGTTACAACTGCTTATAATTTTAAAATACTCTGGTGGAAGAACAGACAATATATTTCTTAAAAAATAAAAATCATCACTATCTGTGCTAGTGGACATTTCTTTGGTTTCTACAGACTCATCGTCACCGCTATCTATATTAATTGTTGCAGATGAGAGAGGATCAACATCATCTTCTTTTAGCGGAGTTACAATATCCCAAGATCGAAGAGCTGTTTCATCAACACCCCATGCACTTATGTTATCAAATAAACTACTGCTGTGCGTAATTCTACAGTTTTGTACAGGTTTTAAAACCGGCTTCTTTAAAAATGGTGAATCACTTTGCATTAGTATGTCATCAGTAGAAGAGCTTTGTGCCGCTTTGGTGGTATTGAACACACTAGATGTCACTTGGGCTGCGTCTGGTCGAGAGCTCTTAAGTTTATAAAAATCTATATCATCTGAACTTTCTTTACTACTATCTTCGGTGGTATATATGGGCTTCTGATGTGGTGTTTCATCGGAAAGAGTACCATAATTTAAACCAGAGGATGACAGTTTCAAAGAAGGGTGTAATCTGTATTGCGGAGGTTTTTTAAATGTATCCTTACAACCGTATGCCGCTAAGAGTTTAACGGATGTCACGTTCTCTTGATATCTCCCGAGCATATTTTTTATTGTTGCTTTAGACACGCCATGTTTATTTCTCTTCGTTAGTTCTTTAACATTAAAACGCCAATGTGTGTCAGGTTCTAATATTTCTAAGATATATCGGTAGTCAGTAGCCATTAGAGTATAAGGCTTCATTTCCCACATTTGAGTATTTGTGTTATCAATGATTACTGGACTATAACCCTTTGACATAACATTATGTGCCCTTTGGTGATTCCATTGGTGTGCTTCAGATAACTGAGCGGCATCATATTTGTAATCACCATTTTTCATAAAAAAATCGTCAGTGGATAAAATATGATTTTTGGCAGTTTCGCTATTATAACCGATAGTATTTTCTAAAATCCATTTCGCCAAAGTCGACTTCCCCGAGCCGGGTAATCCACGTAGTAATATCAATACCTTGTATCCATCATTAATTTGTTTAATAGCTTTTTCTCTCTCAAGAGTTTTCATCGATTTTTTAGGAGTAGCATTAATGGTTGGAGAAAACACTGTTTTGTAGTTAGTCGTATCATAGTGTAAGTTATCTGTATTCGATATCTCAAGTAGTTCATTAGATGACTCGTGAACTAGAATAGAAAAAATTACATGAAACCCCTAAGAAATAAAATTAAAGTATGGACACACTGTAATATAACATTATTAAATTTAGTTAAAGTATAAATGTATTTATGTTTAAACAATATACGAACAAAAAAAAGATTTTGTATTAATCGTTATTTACCATTTAGTAATTTGCTTCTGATAAACTAGTACATGGTTAATTATGACATTCTAACACCGCTCTTGGAAGTTTAAACCTCTACTCCAGTCGATGTTATAATGGTGGAGGAGAAGTACGAATGTGAGGGAAGTATGAATAGATAGAAATGAAAAATAAAACGTTTTATTAAAAAAAGAGCCAACGTTTTGATTATATAGTCTGTCTTCTTCAGGGCTAAAAATAGACAAAAAACATATTTCGTTTCTTTTTTCATGAAAATAAAGTGCCGGACACTGTTTTGCAAGAAATATTTGAATTAAAGAATTGAGAGATTAAATTTATCAGTTGACAGATTTTTCTATCAGTTGGCAGATTGCATTTGTCAATTGTCAGATTTAATCTATCAATTGAGAGTATTTGTGAGAATAAATATCCCAACACAAGTAATATTTAAATCGAAAAATTGACAGATTAAACTGTCGATTGACAGGCTAAGAGGTCTGAAATTGGTCTGCCATCGGTATCGACATTCCACTATGTGTTGTATTATGTTTTTTTTTTCAAATTGTTATCATTTCGATCTGGTACCAGACTAGCGGATATTTTATTGTTTTATTAATTTAATTGGAGTTATTTTTATTATTTTTGCATTGTGTGTTTGTATTAATTGAATAGTTGATTATATTGAATACTAAAGCCTTAAAAATGTTTACTACTTTTTTTCTCTTCCAAGCTGGCAATGCTAAGTAAAGTCTCAAAATTGAGAAACAAAATTGTTATCGTATACTTTGCCAAAAATATTTACGAATTGTGTAAATACTTTAAAATTTGAAAAATGAAAGTTTTTAATACAAAAATCTCGACAGTCCAAAATTTGATTTTTGAGGTATGTATCAGAAAACCAAAGTAGGCTTTTTAGAATTTTAGCTAACTTTTAGTATCCTTTCACCATAAGCGCGAGACGGTTGCGCTTTGAGAATTACAACAGTAATAAAATTTCTAATATATACATTACGTCTAGCATACCAAACGATATGGAAACATTTTAATTCAAAGGGCTCCCATAAAATGTTTGAGGACAATACAGAAAATGTAAAGAAAATGTTTCGTTGTGTAAAAGTCCTAATACTACAGGGTGGGTTCAAAAATTACCCCAAATTAATCGGATGTAAATTATTTCATGCACAAAACTCTAAATATAAATAACTAAAATATCATTTATCTAAAAAAATCTGAAAAAAGTTTATGTAAACAGAGGTCTGCAAACGCTTTGTGTTCCAGATGCACGCTGTTAAAATGTTCATGTTTTTTTGTAGTTTTTTTGATATACCTCGTACACTTTAGACTTTCTTAAACTAAATTTGGTACATGGTATACTATGACTAATATTAATAAAATTGGTAAAAGTATAGCGTCTTTTAGTTCGATGTTCTAAAATTTGATTTTTGGGTTCACGACAATAAATAAAAGCTCTTTTAACTATAAAGTTGCCGACGTTTCGACCCTATATTAAGTCTTTTTCAAGGCTGAAAAGGAGAAAACAAAAGTGTAACTGTTGTCCTTTTTCCTGATAGTTACTACATTCATATGGAACAACAGTAAAACAGAAATTTAAATATAAAACAAATACTAGAGAATATAAAATGAAACAGAGGTTAATAAAATTTATTTATGCTTTTAAAGAAATTAACAGAGGACGACAGACGATTAGTCCATAATATACGGAACTTTATAAAAAAAAACCTTTAAAATAAAATGAGACATTAACGAGTATCAAAACATCTAATTATTTTATATACAAATTAAAATCTTTTATGGTGCGTACTTATTTCAAACGATAAGGAACATTGTGTCAAAAACTAAACTAAAATCATGCTCCATTATATGACGCAATAAAATTCGAGTACAATATTTTCCCTCGGAACACTTAAAACAATATTGACATTAATTAACACAAAACTTATTGTTAGGTATACGTCACATAAATTATTTTAATCTATACTAATATATAAAAGACTTAGAAGGCTCAATTTTGGCAGGTTGATTTTTTGGTGTAGGGGTTTGATAAGAAGGGATTTTTGAAAACTCGAATTCCAAGGGGTTGAAACCACCCCTTAAATATTACAATATTTTGTATTTAAAAAACGGACAGTTGTACGCTTGAGCAAGTGTATTTTAATTTATTTTTTTTAGATATTCTAGGATTTTTTCAAAATTCATACAGGGTGTTCTAAGGGGTGAAACCACCACTTAAATAATAAAATATTATTTTATTTAAAAGCCGGTTAGTTTTTCGAAAAAACGCTTGAACACGTGTTTTTAAATTTATTTTTTAAGATATTTTAGGATTTTTTAGAAATTCATACAGGGTATTCAAAGGGGTGAAACCACCACTTAAATAATAAAATATTTTATTTAAAAAACCGTTAGTTATTCGGAAAACGCTTGAACATAATATGCTTTGTATTTTATTGTTTTACATATTTTAAAATTTTTTAAAAACCGAGAGAGGGTGTCCAGGAGGCTGAAACCACCCCTTTAATATTATATTTTTATTCAAAAAACAATTAGTTATTCCGAAAAACACTTCAGCACGTGCTTTTTATTTTGTTTTATTACATATTTTAAGATTTTTTATAAATTCATACAGGGTTTTTGAAAAAATCGGGTCATTGATTAATTTTTGCGATCTTTCTCAAACCGTTTGCCGTAGAAAGCTGAGCTTGTGCAAACAGCTTGACTTTAGAGTGAGGAGGTTCGATAAGAAGGGATTCTTCGAAACTCGGTTTCCAAGGGGGTGAAACTATCCCTTAAATGTTTACAGTGGACTCGAAAGTTATCAAAATAAAACCGCTTCTTGGTTTAAAGAACGAGTTATATTAACTCCAAAAAATAGCACTGCAGATCAAATAAATCTAGTTTTATTGGAAAAAATTACTGATCCACAATTAACATACTACTCAATAGATGTAGTTTCTACACTCTCTAAACCCTTCAGGAATCCCTCCTCTCATGAGTTAATTTTAAAAGTAGGGGCACCAGTGATGCTTATTTGAAATTTAAAACCACCAAAATTGTGTAATAGAACTCGGCTACAGGTTAAAACACTATTATTTCTGGCCCTGGTCTGGGAGAAACAGTTTTTATACCACGTATCTCTTTAATTGCGTCAGACTATCCTTTTAAGTTTAAACATGTACAGTTTCCTTTAAAGCTTTCTTTCGCCATGACGATTAACAAAGCTCAAGAGCAATCCTTAAGTAGAACTGGAGTAGACTTGTGCTACGATTGTTTTTCCCATGGTCAACCCTATGTCGCATGCTCTAGAGTAAGTTTGCGTAGTAGCTTGGCTATTTTACAGCCAGAGAATGCAACAACAAACGTGGTTTATAAAAAGGTATTCAAATGAGACGATTTAAGTACCTCTTTACATCCCTTTCATTATAATTATATACTCGAACGAAATCGCGGGTACCCGCTAGTTTGTATATAAAATAACTAGATGTTCTGGTATTCGTTAATGTCATTTTTTATTTTAAAATTTTTTTTTATAATGTCCCATATATTATGTACTATTGTTTGTCGTCCGTTTTTTTTTAGATGTTTAAATTCATTTTACGAACCTCTTTTTTTTATATTTTCTAATATTTGCTTTATATTTAAATTTCTGTTTTATTGTGGTTCCATGTGAATGTAGTAACTATCAGGGAAAAGGAAAACAGTTACATTTTTGTTTTCCTATTTTCAGCATTGAAAAAGATTTAATATAGGGTCGAAACGTCGGCAACTTCATAGTTAATGGAGCTTTTTTGTTAATTAACCAAAACCCGAAAATCAAATTCTTAATTAATAAAATTGCTAAATAATTTCTGGAAAAATCTACAGGGTGTTTTTTCCCGTGTTCCGACCTCTTTAACCTTCCAGAACCTTTTTCTAGAACTAGCCACTTTTACAACAAAGTAATAATATTCGTTCTGGTCTGTAACTGGTTGGTCTTGTAGGTTTTTTCGATATTTTGCACAGTGTAGAAGTCATTTAGATACAGGGTGTTTAAATATGAGTTTTTTTTCGTCTTTTCGTTATACCGCGTATATTCCGAGAGACATTTAAATTAAATTTCTTATTCTATTCTGTAACTTTCTGGTTTCTTTAAAGTTTTTGATGTGTTGGGTTATTTCTCAAAGTAATTTGACATAATGTGAAATTAAATAATGTACAGGGTGTCCCGATTTCGTTGCAAAAGCAGGGTATCTCGCTTATTTTTAAAGATAGAACATTGCAATTTTCACGAACTGAGCTAATTTTTTGTGAAACTCATGAAGCCGAAAAGAAATTTTCATAGCCTTCTTCGTTTATGAGATACAAGGCGAAATAGAAAATTTCGCATTTTGGGACCCCCCTCGATTTTGAAAGGAAGGTTATATGGTCAGACGAAGCACATTTCAGTAATTCTGGTATACTCAATAGGCACAATAGTAGATTCTGGTCCCAGGAAAATCAACACCAAATATTTCCCAGAAGACAGCAGGGCAGGTTTGGTCTAAATGTGCCCTGCTTCATATTAGGAACACATATAAAATTTTTTATATTGGGAAATCTAACAGCCAATCGCTATATAGAAATTTTAGAGGCAGCTATACCTGAATTACTTGACGATGTTCCTCTAGGGCAAATTAACGAAATTTATTTTCAACAGGACAGTGCTCCAGCACACAATTTTGGAATGACGATATTATTTCTGGACAATAATTTTACCAATCAATGGATCGGAACAAATGGACCTATAAGATGGCCCCCTAGGTCCCCAGATTTGTCAATTTTAGATTTCTTTCTATGGGGCTATCTGGAAAAGAGAATTTACAAAGACCATTTTGATAATGTCCAAGATTTAGGATACGCAATAAGAGAAAATTTTCGCTATTTACAAAATCATCCCGTTATTTTGCTTAATTCCCTAAAACGAATACGAAAATTGTGCGAAGCATGCATAGAACAAAATGGAAATCAGTTTGAACAGTTCTTTTGATTTCCTTGGTTACTGTAGCTTAATTTTACAGGTATATGCTACAAAGGAGGCTTCCTAATATATTCATTTGAATCGTCTGAAGAAGCTACTGGATCATTTATTCTTAATGACGACAGTTGATTTTTGCTGAAAGGCTTGTTACATAATAATTTATTACTGTTTTGTTCTTCTGTTACATAAATCTAGGTAGGTGGTACTTTTTTGGTGCGAAATTATCAATACATATTTTGATAAACAGATTTAATTACATATTTATTTTGATTTATTGTTAGGATGTAGATATTGTTAACGACTTTAAATAAAAGGCAGCATTGTTTTGCATGGCCTACTGGAAAATTTGGGATGATAATTATAAAAATTAGGATTTTTGTTGTTGTTTATTAAAATAGACCCATACTATTATATATATATATATATATATTTGAGAAGCTTTTAAAAGGACAAATCAATTTCTGGACAAATATACAGGGTGTCCCATTTAAAAAAAAACAACTTTGGGTCATATCTAAAAAATAACAACTCAAATGAAGAATATGACTACGCCACTGGATCCAGCATAAAAGAACTGCATAAGCAGCAATTTTTCCCTTTACGTTAAGTTAAAGGATAACCGAGATACAAGGGGGGTCCCAAAATGCAAAATTTTCTATTTCGCCCTGTATCTCATAAACGAAGAAGGCTATGAAAATTTTGTTTACGGCTTCATGAGTTTCACAAAAAATTAGCTCAGATTCGTGAAAACCGCAAGGTTCTATCTTTAAAAATAAGCGAGATAGCCTGCTTTTGCAACCAAATCCGGACACCCTGTACTCACAAATGAGCAATGAGTGTTCGTCATATATGAATAGTTCTGTGTACTAGTAGGCCAAATGTCTTTCTGTCATACCAACTATGGTGATTTTTTCTCGCTAGTTTCTTTTTATTCTATTTAATGTTTTTACTTCCCTCGTAAAAGAGAAGAGAAAAGAGATTTTTTGAGATCTTTACATTTCAGGGTCCCTTAATGGCGAAAAACATTGTTTCTTAATTTCATCTGTCTGTCGGTCTGTTCGCGGCATAGCTAAAAAACTACTTAACCGATTGACTTCTAATTTTGGTCAAAAGTTAAGTACTCAATTTGTCTCAAAAGTTAAGTATTCTATAGAAATTAACTGGTAAAATTTTTGTACGAATCCAAGATGGCCGAACAAAATGGCGGGTTAATAAAATATTTAAAAATTCAGCCTGATAAAACTATTTAATGGACAGATTTCAAAGTGTGTGCCATACCTAATTGTGGTATAGAGATAAACTGGTAAAACTGTGCTTCTAATTCAAGATGGCGGAACAAAATGGCGGCTAAACTACTCATCAGATTGATTTTGAAATTTTAGTCAAAGATTAAGGCTTTTTTTGCAATTATCAAATAAAGGTTAAAACTAAAATACGCAAATTCAAAAACCTCTCTAAACGATTCAATTTTGTACGAAGTATTTGACTTTTAGCCACTTCCTTTTCTACCTCAACCCCTTAAAATCAAATAAGTTTTTAAACTGAAATACATATATATACCCGAAGGCCTCCAAAATGACATATTACCTACTCGAAACTTTCAGTTTTTATCCCCTTCCTTTTCGGCTTTGTGTAATTGCAAAGTAAATATATTATTAAGTAGGTTACAGCTGGAATAATTTCTATACCCAAAAACCCATAAAAATACATTTTATGCGATTTATTTACGGGGAATGCAATTCGTTGCTATTTAGTCTCTCATTTCGCCCCCATACCTTGACCAGATCAAATAAAAAATCTGCATAAAAAAATTGTAAATGCGAATAAATAACAAAAAAAATAGTAATATTTAATGTTTTACAAAAATAAGTTTAAATTTCTATCACGCCTTTCATGCTTCCCAATGAAATCGCCGACTGTTGAGGGATATTTCGTTTTTTTATTGCCTAATTTACTTTAGATTCACTTTAATGTGTCATTATTAAATAATACAAACCTTCTTACATAATTTTAGTGAATATTTAAAAAAAAGAACAAGCGTTAATGATAAGTTAAATATCGAAAAGTTGTCTATAAAAATAAGGAAAAAAAGCCTGATAAGTTTTAAATGGTTGAGAAGATGAACATAACAGTTTCCTGCTCTGCCGAAATAAGATTGTAATATTATAAATATATTGTTTCAAAGCTTATAATAATTAATGTGATAAAAATCAATATTGTCATCATTATACTTCAGTTACTTTAATGTATTAAGTAAATCATGAAATATTTCAGGACGAAAAGAACTTTTCCTAACAACTTTTTTTTTTGCATTTGCATCATTGCCTGATAATTTAGGGCTTCTTGCAATTAAACTACCTGTATTGATCAAAGTAAATATTATACTTTTTATCAAATATTCTATGGCAAATGATTCGTTGTTATTGTTCGTAAAACATTAGGAGTAGTTTGATGAATTTGTATCAATTTGCATATTCAAATATATTGAATTTATTGCAAATTTACATAAATTCAGGTGTCAAAAGTTTCAACAGAGAAAGGCCTTCTAGCAGAGATGATTAAACTAAATTATATCTTTACAACATAAGTACTATGACGGAAAATCACTATTACCAACAGCATCAAATAAAATAAACAATGAATCCTTAATAGGCAAACTTAAAACAATTAGAGTACCTAGAATTGGTATAAAAATATTTTTAGTTTCATACTTTGTTAATTAAACTGACATACAAGTATGTATATACTTTTCAGGAATGTTATTGAAATAATATAGTTTTCTGAGACTAATTTCAAATGCACTTCTTTTCTTTTTCTTATGAAATTTTATTTAATGAATCATCGCATCAAAATGGTATAAAATATATAAATTCGCCAATAGTGTTTCAAAGTTAATTACCTTTCTCACGATCTTGAATATATGGCATCATTTTTTCGTAAGAGGTTAAATATCTGACACAATGTATTTCGAGGAGAGTAAAAGAAAATAATAATATATTAACCAGAAACTTGTAATCACTTAAATCACTCACAATTACGGTAACCCAGCCTACAGGTATGACAGGTCAAGGAGCACTAACAAATAAGACCCTAAAATTCGGTTTTATATTGCTACCTAGCCAGCTTACTCTGTCCAGTAATATGGTTTATTATTTCTTAAAACAAATTGAAAGGGAATAAACTAACAGGGAATTATTTAAACTAATTTGCATAAGTAGATCCCAAACATCAACTCCCTACGTAGGTATAATATCAATATATAAATAACACCATAAAGACGAGAGATAATGGTACGGCCATGAAGGGGGTAACCCACATTGCGTGTACCTGCGGTTACCAGCAGGTCACTGGTTTTAATCTGTATTAACATTTTGGGAATATTTTGTTACTATACTCAATAATATTTTGGTATATTTATACCCTAACTTTCCGAATATAAATTTTTTTCCTAGCTTTTATAGTTTTTTCCTGCTGGAACTCTTGCACTTGGTAATTTAAACCCATAACTGTCAATTCAATATAGCAGTATTTTCAGTCTTAGGTATATTAAAATTTTTTAATATGTTTAATTTACAAAATATTTTAAAATGCTATTTCTGTTTACAAAAAAAGATTAAAAGTTGTTATCTTAACATTTTTAACAGACGAAATAAAAGTTGATATTATTTCCTTTTCAGTTTTCGAAACTGCGGAGATTTTTATACGCACTTTTTTAAGACATGTCAAAATTAATTTGCCTTCGAATTATTACCACCTGAATCTAGAATATACCTTAACGATCTTAGTTTTTACTTCTAATTGTCCTGAAACAGAAATTGTTGTTTGTATATCAAAGCGTAAAATTATTTTAGTAACATAAAACTGGTTTTGCTTTGAGTTAAACCGTTTAGATTGTACAGGGTGTTTTACCATATTTAGACTTTATCTACTGCCTTTATTATAAGAGATAGAAAAAAATGTTAAATGTAAAAGTTGTAGGAATTAACCTAAACTGCCAGAAAATAATTTGTATTGGTACAAATGAACATCGCAAAACTACTAAAAACATAAACTTGAAATTTTTTAAATGGGACACCCTATATATTACATTTTATTTCGATAGAAAATATTTTTCTGATTTTAAAAATATATAATTCGTCTATGCTTGGATCAGTAGTTTTTGAAATATTTACGTTTAAAAATCCCGATAATACCAGATTTGGGTTTACGAAATCTCAGTTGCCATGGACAAAAAAAAATAAAACAAAGCGGAAGATTCAAACGTCTTTAGTATTAATTTGCTTTGTTTTGTTTTGTCCATGGCAACTGTGATTTCGTAAACCCAAATCTGATATTATCGGAATTTTTAAACGTCAATATTTCAAAAACTACGGATTACATAATAATGTAATACATAGGGTGTCCCATTTAAAAAATACAAAGTTTATATTTTTAGTAGCTTTGCAATGTTCATTTGTTTTAATAAAAATTGCTTCCTGGCGGTTGATGACAATCCCTACAACTTTTATATTTAACTTTTTTTTTCTTTCTTGTAATAAAGGCAGTAGATGAAGACGTCTAAATATGGTGAAACACCCTGTACAGCGTAACAAAATTGTGCAGATGCCAACAATTGGAAAATAAATACATTGTGACTAACAATGTGTATAAAAAAGTATGCAAAAAATTATATTTTTTTAGTGTTGACCTCCGATAAAAAAATTGTTAAAAGTTGAAACAGAGAAAGAAAAGTTTGACAGTGTTGACCTTTAAGTCGAATATACAGGGTGACCAAAAAAATGCGCAAAGGTGGATTTTTGAATTTTTATAAAAAAAATTGTGAAGGTAGATTTAAGTAATTGCAACAATCATCAACTTAACTTTACCAATACAGACCTAAATTATTTATTGCATTTTTTTATTATCTCTTATTATGATGTCCTAAAGCCGAAATGTTTAAGAAATTTGTGACTGCTACCTTCTAGAGAAAAAAAGGTTGCAAAATTAATCTAGGCCAAAGATAAAGTTAATAACCAACACGAATTTAAATCCATTGACTAATACCAGACAAATTATCTTTTCAAAATTAAAGTTCGTTATAAAATTCTAGGGAAGAATCCCTGGAAAACCCGTTTGCAGGTAAAAAGTTCTCTGCACAGTATTACCCAAATTACTAGTCAATAAATACAGACCTAATTAGTATCAGCGCCACCATTCAACGTGGACAAAGTTCGAACCCGGAAACACATATTTATATGAATACTGAACCACTTAAACATGATATATATATATATATATATATATATATATATATATATATATATATATACCGGGTGACACAGAAATAGGGTACACGCAATAATTTTTTGACCTTTACAGATATCGCTTCCAAACTTAGGTACGTTTAGTAACTTATTAAAATGCATATTTCGACAAATAATTGGATAACCGGAAGTGACCTAAACTTCTATATATTAAGGGGAACCCTGTATATTCTTTTTCATAGTCGTATTCTGCGCAAAATTCCCTTTCTGCTGAAGTATCACAAGTTATATTTTTCTTCCAAGATGGCGGCAATAAAACCGGTTTTCTAAAAAACGTTATATTCACCATTTAAAACAGAAGAGAGTGTAAAACTTCTGAGGTGACCTGATTAAAATGAAACTTTTCAGGTTAGAAAAAGCATGAAAGCATGTTATTATGTTTTTTTCCAAAATGTAACGCCTTTTCAAAACAAAATTAATTTAAGATGACTACTTTTAATGTATATTTTCTGCCAAAATTTAAATAGGACCTTGTATATATTATGTATCTGTTTAATTTCGCGTTATTAAATTACGTTTGTCCTTAAATTACAAGCTTATTTTGATTTTTTCTCCGAGCTATATAATTTTTTATCGGGGAAACTAGTTAGTTAGTATGTTAGATTTATTTACCCATAATTTTTAGTAGACAATAGGTAAGTATTCTATTTAGTCTCAACATGTGTCAGATTTGTTTATAACATTTAAATGAAAAGTCCTAGGTTGGCCATTTCATACCCATACCTGTATAAGCTGTTTTAACGATTCTAATAATATAATCTCAATATTCCACTTTATTGAAATAGGTAAACTGGCCATTTTATTTTTATAAAAACGTGACAGTTGATTAATATAAGCATTTTAAAATAATTTTCGCTTGTATTAATTTTAAGTTTAATTGTTTCTAGATGGTTGTTCGTAAATGCAGCTTAAATTGCATGCTACAACTGCCAATAACCAGATAATAATGGCCGTATTATGCTATTTTGTTTTTCAAAGCCTACTGTTTTTCTCAGTATATGCGATTTAAGCTGCATTTGCGTTGAACGATCGTAAGCAAGTATCTAGAAAGAATTAAACTTAAAATTAATATAAGCGGAAATTACTGTAAAATGCTTAAAATAATCATATATGACGTTTTTACAAAAATAAAATGGCTAGTTTACCAATCTCTATAAACTGGAATATAGACATTAGAGTATTAGAATCGCTAACACTGCTTATACAGGTATGGATACAAAATGGACAATCTAGGCCTGGTCATTAAAGTTTAAATGTTATAAACAAATCTGACACATGTGGAAACTAAATAGAATACTTAGTTATTATTGTAATGTAAAAATGATGGGTAAATAAATCTAACATAGTTTAACTAATAAATTTTGATTCAATAGTTTCCCCGATAAAAAATTATGTAGCTCGGAGGAAAAATCGAAATATTGTTGTAATTTAACGACAAAATGATTAACTTGCGGCACATTATTGAAAACGTAATTTAACGTGAAATTAAATGGATAAATAAAATATACAAGGCCCAATTTAAATTTTGGTAGAAAATTTGCGTTAAAAGTAGACATTTTTATTTTTTTGTAAAAGGAGTAATATTTAAAAAAAAAACAAAATAATAGGCTTTTATGCTTTTTCTAACCTAAAAAGTTTAATTTTAATTAGGTCACCTATATATATATATATATATATATATATATATATATATATATATATATATAAATATATATAGTCTTTTTTAAAGTGTCAAATGGTCAAAGTTTCCGCCACGCTCTTTTCTCTAAAAGAAATAAAAAATAAATAAATAAATTTGTCTGCGTATATCAAATTAAAAAATAATCGATTATTTGGATGTGGGTTAAAATCCATTTTAAGATTAAAGCCATACAAAAGAAACAATACTACAAGGAAGTTGAGGGAATAAAAACGTGATAAAAACACTAACTTCTTTCTACCAGTAAGAAATTAAGACGAGTCATTAAAAAGCAAAACAAATATCGATTGTTTTAGAGCATCAACTAGAGCCAAACACGTTGAAAACTACACTCAAATGCCTTTTAATTCCCCTATATAATTTAAAGTTTGAAATAGACCATTAGTTTAGTAAATGAATTTAAATATCCAGAAGGCATAAAAATAGTAATATCAAGTTAGCCTTTTTTTAGTAAAATACCCAGTTAGTTCCAAACTTATACAGAGACAAAATCTAAATGTGTAATGACATCCAGTGCAGAGAATTTCAAAACATTCCTCCACTTTATTTCCATATTGCTTACTTATTCCAATCTGACTGCGAGAAACGGAATTTAAATTCTCCAATTTACATGTAGAATTCAGTGTCGGCGGGCTGTTTATTAAGGATGGCCGAATGGAGCATACAAATACGAATCTTTGTTAAATATTCATCGAGCACTAATTGCAAAGTACAGGTGTAGTAGTAGCTACTTTTGTTGATCCTTCTTTGAAATAATCGGTAAATTGTTAGTTACAATAAAATATTAAAAAAATTATTGATTGAATTCAAATTCTGCACAGAAAATCAAGTGATATATATGGTTAAAGCTCTGATACATTACCAAAGTACATTTTTTCTTAATATCACACACAGGAAAAACATATTCCATTAAACCTGTCGTTACCCCTCACTAAACACCTCACTTGGTAAATATCTTGTCTCTTTTTCTAGTTCGCAGAGGTAATATGCTGTTTTGTTCATATGCTGTTATAAAAGCTTGGCAACGCTGTGGGGATGTCACAACTACTGGAAATTTTTGGGGATGTTTCAGAGTAGCTTTTGTGTAAATGTATATTAAATATAAATGAATGTCATAACGATGGTATAAATTTAATCATTGTTTTAACAGTTATCTAATATTTCTTTACAGTAATAAAATCCCCTTTCGGCTGGAGGTCACAATATTACTTTTCCAATATATTTTAAATTATACACAAAAATGATATATGAAGATAAACTGGCAAAATTTTGGTGACAAGTCATTATAGTGGAACAAAATGGCGGCCTAATAGAATGTTTAAAACACTTATTTCTAGCATAAAAATTGAAATTAATTTAATAAGTAGTATTTTCAGGCCGATTTTTTAAATATTTTATTAGGCCGCTGTTTTGTTTCGCTTATTGGATAGTTAGTTTTCGAGTAATAATTTTTTAACGTTTCACTAGACCATCATCTTGTTCCGGCATACTGGATTTTTACCAAAATATTACCAGCTCATGCCAATATTACCCTTAATTTTTCACTTACATTTGAAGTCAACCTAGTAAGTAGTGTTTAAGCCATGCCGCGAACTGACAGACAGACAAACAGACCGATGAAATTGATAAAATATATTTTTTGACATCTAAGGACGCTAAAACGTGAGTGTGATTTTTTGTATAACAAGCATTTTATTTGGCTGCCATTTTGTTCGGCCATCTTGAATTGATACCACAATTTTCCAGGTTGATTCCTGAATCCATTAAGTAGTTTTTTCAGACTGAACTTGTTTTGGCATAATGGATTTTTACCAAAATATTACCAGGCTCGTTACCAGGTCATCCCCATATTACTCTCAATTTATGATCAATATCGGGTAAGTAGTTTTTAGCTATGTCGCCAACAGATCGACAGACAGACAGCCCGACAGAACTAAGCATGTTTTCTTATTGCTTATTTAGTTGAGTTGAGCTTTTGCACAACTATCAAGTGTGAAACAAAATGAACTACCAACATTTTGTCCATCATATGTGGCAAAACAAAATGGCGGATTAATTAAATGTTTTTTGCCTCAAATTTTTTACAAAATTCAATAAACTGCTAAAATTTTGCTGACGAGCCAATATGGTGAAACAAAATTGAGGCCTTCGGTCTATTTAAATATTAGCTTTTAAAAAGACTACTTATCCAGTGAAGTTGAAACTGCAACAAAATCAAGCCTGGAATAGGTATAAACTGATAAAATGCTGTCAATTCCATATATCGAAATAAAAAGACGACCTAATTAAGTGTTTAAAAAGCTGGTAAAAATCAAATCCCAAAAGTAAACTTTCAAAAAATAATATAAATATTAAAATAAAAATTAATGAATATCAAATAAAAACAAAAATTAAAAAATGATATACTGGAGTATCGAGGCAGTGATTTTATTTAAATAGGTATGCCAAGTGAATGAATGTTTGTGTGTAAGCATGTATTTTGCGGAAAAGAAAAGCATATATTTTTTCTAAGTGAATGATTGCTACACATGTAAATAAAACAGATGTATTTTCATTGATTCTTATTCGAATAAGCGCATTATAACCATGTAAGAAAACGCTGAATTTCGGCTTGATAAAAATAATATAAAAATGCAGCAAAAACTCTAGAAGACTTAATTTGTATAAATAAAATGGTAATGAAGAAAAATAAATTTTAAAAATTCCGTAAATTAGTCTTTACCCAAAAAATCCCTCCACCATACCAAGATAACACGCAATATTTATTTGGCAATAACATTATAGATATTTTATAAATTGTAAAAATATGAGAGAGATTATTATAAGGTAAGTTCTGGACACCTAGGTACAAAAATAGGGAGCCTTTTAACAGAGCTTTCCGCCTAATAAAAATGCACTTTATGTTAGGACATTACATCTGTTTCATTCTCGTATTTAACAATCAATCAAATTGAAACAAATATAGGGCAAGCAGTTTTTTATATGATATTTTACACTTACACACACAAAATTTTCATTAGGCCGTCATTTTGTTCCGCCATCTTGGATTCGTACCGAAATTTTTCCACTCCATCTCTATACAACACTTAATTTTGTGCAAAATTTAAAAACAATCAAAGAAGTAGTTTATATGGTGTTTTTTTTTTCATTTTAATAGGCGGCCATTTTGTTTTTGAAATTCAATCTTGAATTTGTACCAAAATACAACCAGTTCATTCATATATCGCTTCAAAATGTTGTTCCAAATTTAAGGTAAATTAGATAAGAAGGTTTTAGTAATATTTTTTAGAATTTTATTAGGCTGCCATATTGGATTTTTATCAAATGTTACCATGTCATCCACATGTAGATTAAAATTTTGATGTAAATCAGATCAGTAGTTTTTGAGCTGTGCTGCGAACAGACCGACTGATGGAATGGAGAAAACAGACAAACATACTTGGAACTAAGACATATACAGGGTTATTCACGCAACCCGTTCATTAAAAGTTTTTGATGATGCCATTTAGATAAAAATTTCAAATTTTGGGATTAAGGTAAGGTCAGGGTACTTCTTTTTTGAAATAATTTCAACTTCCTGTCACTTCCGGTTTAACCGGAAGTTGGTATCAACTTGCTTATTTTAAATGGAACAACCTGTATTTTATGATATTTTTGGATTGTACGGAGAATTTTAATGCTATTTTATGTAGCATGTCTTATATCTAGGTTCAAGCGTTCTTAAGATACTTGACCTTGAACTAAAAATGAGCCTTCGGGGTACCAAATTTTAAAATCTCATATTTTTGTTAAAGATATAATCTTCATATTTTACAGACGATCGGTAAATAATCTTAGGTTTCTATTTTTTGTATTGAATTTGTCTATTTTTATACAGGGTGTCCTAAATTCAGCGGCAAACATTCACATTTTCAAAGCCGCTAAAGTCCGTTTTTTTAAATGGGACACCCTATAACACTATCAAATGTAGAATTTAATTTTCTATCGAACCGTATTAAGGTTCCCTATACCTATTCGTAACCATTTTCAAAATAATCTAGTTTTTATTAAACTATCATATGTATTTGCTAAATGCTTACACCTTCCCGTAGTAAACCATGGAAAAACAATTGTTGTGCTTTTCTATTCAACATGACAGCTGATTTGAAACTTTTAAATTAAAATAAAATAACACTCAAAAGCTGATATTCTCAATTTATTTTATATTCGCGGAGAATGTTACAAAATATTGGAGAGAACGTGCCATGTTTTTAATGACAAACATCCTCATTTATCGCCAATGAACAAGAGAAAATTGAAGAGGATTGAAACGAAATTTTTTCGTTTCGGAAAAGTTAAAGTTATAAAAAATGTAATAAATTGTTTACATTATTTTTAACCATATCTACTAAGTTCGAGACTGTTCTAAACTTGTTTTAGTGAACTTAAAAATTATAGCAATCTAACAATCAACAATAAATAAATAAAATAATAAAATTGAATTATAACAAATGTTCTATATGCTGTCCGTTCATTTGAAGACATATTTCAATTCTTCTTTGTACAGTTGCTGTGGCCCGTTGAATTTGTCCGTTTTCTAATTCGGCAAAAGCTGTTCGTATCCTGTCAGTAAATCTTGTTGGTTATTCACTCGTGAAGCATAGACTTTACCTTTGATAAATCCCCATAAATAAAAGTCTAGGGGTGTTAAATCAGGCGATCGCGGGGGCCATCTTCAAGGGCCATTGGGACCAATCCAGCGATCTTTTCAAAAATTCGAGATAATTGCAGATAAACTGAAGCGGAATTATGTGCTGGTGCCCCATCTAATTGATACCAATAATTTTGCAGCTTACCAATAGGAATTTCTTCTACAAATTCAGAAACCGTCTCTCGTAGAATTTTCAAATACTTATCACTGTTTAAATTGTCTTCATAAATACAGTACCGCACCTGATCATTTAATACTATACCGAAAACTTTGAAGCTAAACCTCTCTTGAGAACGCGAATTTGCGGTTTTTTTGGTGCCCAGAAATGTTCGTTTCTTCTATTTGTTATTCCTTCTCTAGAAAATTTCGCTTTATCGGTCCAAGATATTTTTGAAAGGAATTGAGGGTCCTCTTCAAAATTCTACTCGTCGGACATCATCACCAGGTCTCAAGGATTGCACGTTTTGGAAGGAATAAGGGTGCATATGATGTTCGTTCAAAATTCTTTGGACAGATGAAGAAGAAATTCCCAAATCGTTTTCTGCAGACGGTATTGAACTTATCGGGTTTGCGTGGAAATAAGCTAATGTGTTTATTACGTTTTCCTCGGCATGTCATTGTCACTGGTTTCGGAACATTTTTTGTAACTTTAACCTTGCCAAAACGCAAAAAGTTCGTTTCAATCCTCTTGAAAAAACTTGTTCATTGGCGGCAAATCAGGGTGGCGTTCATTAAACACACGACACGTTCTCTCCAAAATTTTATAACATTCTCCATGAATATAAAATAAATTGAGAATATCAGCGTTTGAGTATTCTTCCATTTCGATTTAGAAGATTTAGTTTATAACTGACAGCTTTCGATAAATAACGCATACAAATCATCTGTCATATTCGATATTGGATCTCAATTGTTTTTCCATGGCTCACCGCTGGAACATGTAAACATTTAAGCAAATACATACGATATTTTTATAAAACCCAATTATTTCGAAAATGGTTACGAATAGGTATAGGGAACCTTAATACAGTTCGATAGAAAATGAAATTCTACTTTCTAATTCTAATTGATAGTGCATAAAGTTATAGGGTGTCCAATTTAAAAAAACGAACTTTAGCGGCTTTGAAAATGTGAATGTTTGCCGCTGAATTTAGGACACCCTGTATAAAAATAGACAAATGCAATAAAAAAAATAGAAACCTAAGATTATTTACCGATCGTCTGCAAAATATGAAAATTATATCTTCAAAACTTACAAAAATATGAGATTTTAAGATTTGGTACCCCGAAGGCTCATTTTCGGTTCAAGGTCAAATATCTTAAGAACGCTTGAACCTAGGTATAGGACATGCTATATAAAATAGCATTAAAATTCTCCGTAGAATCCAAAAATATCATAAAATACAGGGTGTTCCATTTAAAATAAGCAAGTTGATACCAAGTTCCGGTTAAACCGGAAGTGACAGAAAGTTGAAAATATTACAAAAAAGAAGTACCCCTTGACCTTACCTTAATTCCAAAATTTGAAATTTTTATCTAAATGGCATCATCAAAAACTTTTAATGAACGGGTTGCGTGAATAACCCTGTATACATACTACATGCATATATATATATATATATATATATATATATATATATATATATATATATATATATATATTTAAAACCCATTTTCTTTTATTATATTCACAACGGTTAAATAAGCACAAGAGGGTTTTTAAAAAATACGAATATTCAGTCGTGAGAAAATCACCCTCCGAGATGTTTTCAGATCTATACGTTTCAGGGACCCTTGTGGTGGAAAAACATGTTTCCTCAATTCCGTGAGTCTGTTTGCCTGTCGGTCTGCTCGCGGCATAGCAAAAAACTACTTATCCGATTGACTTCAAATATTGGTGAAAAATTAAGAATCATACGGGGAAGACCTGGTAATATTTTGGTAAAAATCCAATATGTCGGCCTTGTGAAGTGTTAAAAAAAATATTATTAATAAAGAACGTATCCAAATTATCTCAAGTTTTGTACAAAAGTCAAGTGTTACGTAGGAATCAACTGGTAAAATGTTGGTATGAATCCAAGATGGTGGAACGAAATGGCCGAAATGGCGCCTTAATAAATTGTGTAAAAATTCAGCCTGAAGAAACCATATTTAATAAACTGATTTCAAATTATGGGACAAAACTAATTGTAGTATAGAGATGAACTAGTAAAACTGTGGTGCTATTTCAAGATGACGGAACCAAATGGCGGCCAAAAAAAATCACCCTCTCAGATTTTGCATATCTCTTCACGTTTTGGCGTCCCTTGAAGCCAAAAAATATGTTTTATCAATTCCGTCAATTTGTGCTTGGTATCCGTAAAAATGTATCCGGTAAAAATTCGGTATCGCGGAACAAGATGGTGATCTAGCAAAACGTTAAAAAAATGATTCCTAAAAAACTGATTATGCAATTTGCCTTAAATTTTGCAGAAAGTGTTATATAGGAACGAATTGGTAACATTTTGGTATGAATAAAAGATAGCAAAACAAAATATCGGCTTAATAAGATATTTAAAAAAAAACTTCTTATTAGATTAGTTTCAAATTTCAAGCATTAAATGTGATATAGAGATAAACTGGTAAAGTTGTATTACGAATTAAAATGGCGGTTAAATAAAATTTAAAAAAAATAACGTAAAAGAAATTTGATTTAATTTACTTTAAGTTTGGCAGAAATATGAAATGTGATATAAAGATAAACTGATGCGAATTTAACATGACGTAACAAAATGGAGTAGTGTGTCAATGTAAAAACTAAAAACTACTTATTGAATTTATTTTGAATTATGCCCAAGAATCAATTGTGGCATAGGTAGAAATTGGTAAAATATTGATAGGAATCCAATATAATGAAACAAAATGGCGCCCAATAAAAATGTTTGAACAGACAGTAATGAATATGTACTGAATTAAATTGGGCCACTCTTTACTATTTCTAATAAAAGAAAAGATTCATAACGAAGGAAGTTCCGGGTAAAGAAAATTTAGCCATATTTTATTTGTTATAATTTTTAGAGCGTTTGGACCAAACCAATACCACAGTTTCCTATCTTTTACATTTCTTAACAAAAATCTCTTTTTTTTCAATTTTTTTCCAAATTGAGTACTTATATACAAAGAAAAATAGTCCATGAATCCGCGACTGCTTTCATTTTGGCTTCGAATAACCCAAGTTCCAAGTATTTCGAATTTATTTTACCCAAGTTAACCACTCCTAAGCCAATTGTCTGACGTAATTACCGATTTTTTATTTGTTATAATTTTTAGACCGTTTTGGACCAAACCAATACCAGAACTTCCTATCTTTTACATTTCTTAACAAAAATCTCATTTTTTTTTTT
Organism: Kuschelorhynchus macadamiae; assembly: GCA_030620095.1. Taxonomy (NCBI): domain Eukaryota; kingdom Metazoa; phylum Arthropoda; class Insecta; order Coleoptera; family Curculionidae; genus Kuschelorhynchus; species Kuschelorhynchus macadamiae. The sequence continues at coordinate 478,780 of JAUTXW010000432.1, forward strand.
AAATTCCAAATAGATAACATATACAGAGAAAAATAGTCCATGAACACGCCACTGCTTTCATTTTGGCTTAGAATAACCCAATTTCCAAGTATTTCGAATTTATTTTACCCAAGTTAACCACTCCTAAGCCAATTGCCTGACGTAATTACCGATTTTTTATTTGTTATAATTTTTAGACCGTTTTGGACCAAACCAATACCAGAGCTTCCTATCTTTTACATTTCTTAACAAAAATCTCATTTTTTAAAAAAAAATTCCAAATAGATAACATATACAGAGAAAAATAGTCCATGAACACGCCACTGCCTTCATTTTGGCTTAGAATAACCCAATTTCCAAGTATTTCGAATTTATTTTACCCAAGTTAACCACTCCTAAGCCAATTGCCTGACGTAATTACCGATTTTTTATTTGTTATAATTTTTAGACCGTTTTGGACCAAACCAATACCAGAACTTCCTATCTTTTACATTTCTTAACAAAAATCTCATTTTTTAAAAAAAAATTCCAAATAGATAACATATACAGAGAAAAATAGTCCATAAACACGCCACTGCTTTCATTTTGGCTTAGAATAACCCAATTTCCAAGTATTTCGAATTTATTTTACCCAAGTTAACCACTCCTAAGCCAGTTGCCTGACGTAATTACCGATTTTTTATTTGTTATAATTTTTAGACCGTTTTGGACCAAACCAATACCAGAGCTTCCTATCTTTTACATTTCTTAACAAAAATCTCATTTTTTTTTTAAATTCCAAATAGATAACATATACAGAGAAAAATAGTCCATAAACACGCCACTGCTTTCATTTTGGCTTAGAATAACCCAATTTCCAAGTATTTCGAATTTATTTTACCCAAGTTAACCACTCCTAAGCCAATTGCCTGACGTAATTACCGATTTTTTATTTGTTATAATTTTTAGACCGTTTTGGACCAAACCAATACTAGAGCTTCCTATCTTTTACATTCTTAACAAAATTCTCATTTTTTTTAAAAAATTCCAAATAGATAACATATACAGAGAAAAATAGTCCATGAACACGCCACTGCCTTCATTTTGGCTTAGAATAACCCAATTTCCAAGTATTTCGAATTTATTTTACCCAAGTTAACCACTCCTAAGCCAATTGCCTGACGTAATTACCGATTTTTTATTTGTTATAATTTTTAGACCGTTTTGGACTAAACCAATACCAGAGCTTCCTATCTTTTACATTTCTTAACAAAAATCTCATTTTTTTAAAAAAAATTCCAAATAGATAACATATACAGAGAAAAATAGTCCATGAACACACCACTGCTTTCATTTTGGCTTAGAATAACCCAATTTCCAAGTATTTCGAATTTATTTTACCCAAGTTAACCACTCCTAAGCCAATTGCCTGACGTAATTACCGATTTTTTATTTGTTATAATTTTTAGACCGTTTTGGACCAAACCAATACCAGAGCTTCCTATCTTTTACATTTCTTAACAAAAATCTCATTTTTTAAAAAAAAATTCCAAATAGATAACATATACAGAGAAAAATAGTCCATGAACACGCCACTGCTTTCATTTTGGCTTAGAATAACCCAATTTCCAAGTATTTCGAATTTATTTTACCCAAGTTAACCACTCCTAAGCCAATTGCCTGACGTAATTACCGATTTTTTATTTGTTATAATTTTTAGACCGTTTTGGACCAAACCAATACCAGAGCTTCCTATCTTTTACATTTCTTAACAAAAATCTCATTTTTTAAAAAAAAATTCCAAATAGATAACATATACAGAGAAAAATAGTCCATGAACACGCCACTGCTTTCATTTTGGCTTAGAATAACCCAATTTCCAAGTATTTCGAATTTATTTTACCCAAGTTAACCACTCCTAAGCCAATTGCCTGACGTAATTACCGATTTTTTATTTGTTATAATTTTTAGACCGTTTTGGACCAAACCAATACCAGAGCTTCCTATCTTTTACATTTCTTAACAAAAATCTCATTTTTTAAAAAAAAATTCCAAATAGATAACATATACAGAGAAAAATAGTCCATGAACACGCCACTGCTTTCATTTTGGCTTAGAATAACCCAATTTCCAAGTATTTCGAATTTATTTTACCCAAGTTAACCACTCCTAAGCCAATTGCCTGACGTAATTTTCGAATAGTCTAATGAACAAAACTTTGTTGAACTACACGCAGTTAATAGGAAAGTCAGAGCACGGTATGTGGCAATAACGAGAAAACTTTTCTCTGTATGTTAATAGCGTTGTTTTCGTTTAGTTCGGAAAAGAATCAGTTTCAAAAATTCTTTTACATACAAAGGCATGCTGCATATCTGCTGCGGTTCGTTGATTTTAGCCCCGAGTTTTGCCAATTTCGTACAGGAAAAGCATTGTTGGAACATCGTATAAATGTATATTTCTGCGTTGTATTCATGCTTCTCCATGTTTGTTTTTTATTATCGTTTGCATGGTCTGTTAGAAATATAATTTTCCATAATGTTTGGTTCTTATTAGCTTCGCATAATTTTATATCTGATAACTTGTTCGAATAATATAAAAATTATTTCTTAAACAAGAAATGTTGTTTGTCGTTGCTTTATTGTAAGTTATTCTAAGAAGATAAACTTGTCACTAGACTCCAACACACTTTCAGTATTTCTATTAGACGTTCATTCGCTGTAGCAAGGAATGTAAAGGTAGCGCTAGTATAATCAAATAGCCCTCGGAAAACGAAATAAAAATCAAGAGGGTTTAGATTTTTTAGCAAACGGTAAAGCACGACAAATGTCTTCTATTTTCAAATACATTTTCTTCCGTTTACTGGGTAGCCCAAGAAATATGAAGCCGCCTCCAAAATCGTTTTTTATTTGTTTTAAAGCGGTTGGTTAAAAAACAAACGGGAAAAATGTCAAATGTATATAATTCAGATTTTAACTACTCTTATTTTCACCCTGCTCGATAGGGACGTATTTATATCACTTGTTACAGGCCATTAGAAATAAAATTGCAATGTTCTGCCCATATATAGTGTGTTTTCTAACTACGTACATAACTCCAGGAGGTGATTTCTTAGGTTATTTTAAGAAAAAAATTTCATACGGATTTGTCTCGATTCTGAGATACGGGGTGTTAAAGTTTTTTAAAAAAATCTGTTTTTTATAAACCACATAAATATCCTTAAGCCGATTTGGTTGAAATTTGGCAGTGTCATTTTTAGTATTAAGGCGCTAATTCAACCCTAACTAGATTGAAGTTGTTAATTATTATTGAGAAACAAAATTACGCCACTGACTATTTCTGCAGTTTTTATAGTTTTTCAGTTTGAGCAACTAAAAATACAACAAACCTTTTTCGATAAAAAAAATAAAAATTACCTTAAACCGTTTTAAAAATTATCCATGGAGAACATTAAAAAAAATAAAAACTATGTTTTAATTATTATATATTTTATTATTTAATTATTATATATAAATTACGCTTATGACATTGCAATTGTCGATTATTCGATTTCTCAAGTCGTTTGCATCTAGTACAGGAGTTTTATAAACCAGAGCCTTCAGATGACTCCATGAATAGGATTCATATCAGGACTACGAGCTGGCCAATTTTGAGGTCCTGCACGTCCGATTCAGCGATTAGGGTAAGTAATGTCACATGCTGACGAGCTAGGACACTAAAATGAGCCACCACATATCAGTTCTTATATGTAGCAAAAAGTTTGTATAGGATTCACTTATTAATCTGACTTATTAAAATGACACTATGGTTTTACGTTTGGCCCTGCAGCATATGAACGGTTAGTCCTCGGTAAATCAAGTTAATACGCAAAAAGATCTTTATTTCTTTTAAAGACTTGCGTCAAAATCAACTCAATTAGTTTTAGGGTTGAATTTTGAGGAATTTTTGAATTGTAGCGTGCACGAATTTGGTTTTCATTTTTTTGGTCTTTCGGTACCTTCTGGGATAAAAACGATTAAATATATAAAAAATTCCATGTTTCTTTATTCCAAAAGTAAACAAAGAAATGTATTTGATAATCAGGTCATATTATTTTAGTTAATTAGTTATTTAGGATACTAAAAGCGCACCACTTAGTATTATTTTACGTACACTATAAACAGCAAAAGCAAAACGATTTCCATAAAACTATGCTACTATATCGATATGCATTCAGCGTTAAGTTTATTGATAGTATACTATATATGTACGCTTACTTTAAATACCATTAGTTCATCTACCCCAATAAAAGTCCGACACTACGTGAATTTGACTGGTAAAGAGTTGCCTTACTCTAAATTAAAATTTATGGATCACTTCCCACAGCGATTTATAATTCAGCGAAAATTTATGGATTTTCATAATGGAGTTTGCGTCTTCCAAAAAATATGGGCATTTCCGAACAGAACTAGAATTTTTTATTGTAGAGCTACCCCTTAAACAAAATGTAGAGACAGGACACGCCCTAATAACTTTACGAAACAGGCTAGATAAAATCTCAGCTAATCTGGCACAAATTCAGCCTTCATAAAAGAGTCGTGACATTGGGACAGTGATGACTAGACATGTTCTATCAAACTAAGATTTAATTGTTTTACTTCCGCATTTTATATAATATTATTTTTTTATTAGAACAGAAGCTTCCACGACTTTGGTCAATTAATAAATAATTCTGATTACAAATTTAACTATCCAACGTTTCGCCTTCGATTGCACCAGACATCATCAGTCCTCAGTCTAGTCCCAAGAGCTATGATTTCTTAATTTTTTTATTTATGCAGTTTTGGTTTTCAGAAAATATACTTCGAACACTATAGCTTGTTTTTTGATTTTATTATCGAAATGAAAAGATATGACTATTGTTTTATTAGAGTATTCGAGTGACTTGATTTAGACTTCTCCGTGAAATTCGATGAACTTATTCTAGTTGTGTATTTAAAATTGGGAGGAGAGATATGGGTCTGTAGTTAGAAGGAATAGTTTTGGGTCCTTTTTTTGGGAACAGAGTAGATTTCCGGCTTTTAGGAGATATACCTTTGTCATAGGACAATTGGGACAACCTGGTAAGGATAACGGCCAATTAAGAAACCCACTTTTTTAGGACTATGGACATGAATGCCAGAGGACCTTCTGGTATTAAGTGTTTTGGAAATACATCGTACCTTTTTAACCCTGAAGGTAATTTCGTGCATATTGAATGGCAAAGCTGGAACTGATGGAAACTCAGCTTTTGCTTCAGATGTGGAGACTATTTCATCATCAGAAGTTAGGAGAAAGAGCTTTCGTAGAAGTTTTGCTTAATATTTGTGGCAAGCTACCAAAAGGACTGGCTCCCATTTTGGCAAAAAAAGAACTGTTCATATTGAAGGTATTTTCGGCGTAGAGAATTATGTGATTGTAATGATGTGTAAATTTTCTGAAGTAGGGTTGTAAAGGAAATTGTTATTAGCACAGATTTTCTCTAGTCTGGCATTATCGCAAGATTTTGAAAATCAAGGTTTGTTGTTGGGAGGTCTTGAAGTCGAGATTTGTGAACAAATTTGCGAAGAATCGTTGATAGAGAAGCAAACACCATTTCAAGGGAAGGAAAAGAAGAAATCACGCAAATCATTCCAATCAGCGGAATTTTAGTGCCAAATAGTAGGAGGTAGCATGGATTCTACAACTTTTTGTGTCATGGGACAGGAAATAGTAATTAGATTGTAGTCAGAGGAATCCATAGGAGGGGTAATGGAAGTCTAATAAGGCTCTGGGTAGATGGTGAGAAGGGGGTCCAATGAATTCTGGCTATGTCTGATGATCCGTGGGAAATAAGTAGCTTTTCTAATGAGGTTAGAAAGAGATTGGCTGATTGCAAAGCCCTCTGCTGCTCTACCTTAGTATATCCTAGCCATTCTTTAATACAAACGTTAAAGTCACCAAGAATAATGATGTCTGAGGAGAGGAATTCAAAGATTAGGGAATCCACTTTAGCAGAAAGAAAGTCGAAAAGTTGACGGAATTGTCTGAGGGAGAACCATAGATACGACAAATATATTCAGTGAAAGTTCTGAGGGCTAGTTTGAGGCACGTGAAATCGGATCTGTTGGATTCAAGATTCAAAAGTCTTGTAAAGGATAAATTACTACGAAAGTAAGTGCCAAAATGATAGAAGAAGCTTATAGCCGGAAAAAAAACCGTGATAGTTTTGGTTTTCAAACATTCATAAACGACTTATTCGTGGGTAATATCCTTAGTTGCGAATATTAGACATCAAAACACTCAGTATGTAAATATATTTTTGTTGTTAGGTAATTAAGAATAAGTTTGGCGGCGACTTTACAGAGTAAAGTGAAAGATGAAAGAAAATTTTATTTTTCACTTTTTAGTGCATTTTTTTAAAGTGGAATTTATTTTTAAAACATACAATAATGAGACCTTTTTAAAATATAATCTGCTTTATTGAATTATCTTTCAATACACTAAAAAATATTATATTTTATAAACCAGTAATACATTTTAAGCCTCAAAAATTACATTTTTTTTTTGTTTCAGGTAAGAATCCTTCAGAGTATTCAAACGTAGTGGGTAAGAATTCATTTTTATGATAAAATATTATGCGGCATTTTTTCAGTATTTTTTTTCTAAATATTTTATCTGTCTGTTTGTAAAATATTATCGTTAGTTGGTTTTGTTTTTCACCCACCGTAATTAATATGAACAATCAAAAAAAAAACAAAAAAAGGTCATTACTTTATTTTAGTTGTCCAAAAAAAACTGGCTCTATAGGGGGGGGGTTACCCTCCAAATCCGAACAAAAAGACCTTATTTTATATTATTTCTATGATTCTACCTTTAATAAAAGTGGCTCTGGGCGGGGGACTTACATACGCCTATGAATGTTCATTTGAATCAATTTAAAACTTCGGACACATTGCATAAAAAAATCATTCAGCGTACAGGGTGGTCCACTTAAGTTGCTCCTATACTTTACCTCAATAAATAAGACACTAAGAAAAAAAAGTTAAATATAAAAAGTATTTGACCCTAAGTATATTTTTTATTTATAATATTTTTATGTATACAGGGTGTTCCATTGTGCCAGGACAGTAACCAACTTTTTTCTTTTTAATGAAATGATATGAATATTTTTAGAAATTCTAATTGTACGCTTGATTTTGAGTATTTTTTGTCATCGTAGCATACGAAATTTTGAGTAGTTTTTGAGAAAAATTAACTTTTCTAATTTTTTTCGGAAAAACAGGTTTTTGGAAAAATGTGATTTTTTCACACCTGAAGACTAAAATTGTGAATTTTGGTTATGGATCCATGGGAGTGGTTAATATTTAATACTCTGACCTATCAAGAGCGAAAATCCATTATACAGGGTGGTCACAAATGACCATCAAAAAAATGTTTGTGTAACTAAAAAAACTTAATTTTTTTAAATGGAACACCCTGTATTTAGCACTTTTATTGTGTTTAGGATTTAATTCTGTATCATTCCATATATATATAGTTTATATTCCAAAAATTAGTAGTTTAGAAGTTATGACCAATTTGCTATAATAATTCGGGTATTTTTGTTAAAAATCTAACTAAACCTAAATAATATCCTATTCTAGTTTTTTTAACATTATAATTAAATTTAACATTAAATCAACAAGTAATGCAAGAAAGAAAGTAACTAATTACTTATTACAAAACATTTTCGACATAACCCCGATCTTTGGCAATACAAGTAGTATACATGGTTTCAATTCTCGCAATAGCCTTTCTAACCGCGTCTGTTGCATTAAGTCTTTCTACCTCTTGCCTAATTCTCCTTTTTAAATCTTGAACAATATTACACCTATTTTTATACACCTCGTCTTTTAGGTTACGCCATAAAAAAAAATCCAGGGGTGTTAAGTCGGGGCTCCTCGCTGGCCAATCTATGGTCCCGTACCGACCAATCCAAAATGGAAACCGTTGATTCAAACAATTTCTAACAGGTACTACAGTGTGATATGGAGCACTATCTTGTTGATAAACAAGCCCTTCTTTAATATCGTTCGGCAGATTGTCAATTAACGGAAATATTTCGTTCTCCAACAAATTTAAATACCTCTCACCATTCAGAACAAAGTCATAAAATACTGGACCTATTATTCGATCACGGATAATACCACACCACACATAAACACTTCTCCGACCCTGTTTTTTCATTTCTTTTACACGATGTTCATTTAAGTTACACCAGTAATGAGTATTTTTTCGGTTGAACATGCCGGCCGTATTGAAAATTGCCTCATCGGTAAATAAAATATTTTTAAAAATGTCAGTTTCAAAATGGTGGTCCATCATAAGAGAACAATAAAAAAGCGTTGTTTGAAAGTCCTGTTGGGATAAGTCTTGAACTGGTAAAAATTTGAACGGATGGTAGTTATTATCAGTTAAAGTCCTTTGAACACTAGTCTTACTAATTCCCGGTAGATCTCGGGATGCATCTCTTTGCGAATTTTTGTTGTTTTCTTCAAAATACAGGAGAATTTTTAATTGCTTTTCTTCTGTTAGGACAATTTTTGGGCGCCGTTTTTGTTTATTGATTACCACTCTACGTTCAAGATCACGAACAATTCGTGAAAAAAATACATTTTTCGTGGGTACCCGTCTTGCAGGATACAACAACCGATACTCTCGCAGGGCTAATGCTGGACTCTTATTATTTCTTATGTAACATTCATGAAGATTTAAACGCTCTTGGACACTGGTATAAAGGCATTTTTCCTTTATAAAGAGTTAGAGGCAACTAAATGTCAAATAAAACTGTGTATTTATTGGTGTCCAGGCAACAATTTTACTAGTTTTGTTTTCCATGGATATCTTGTAAAATTAAGACGCTTTTAGAAATGCTATTATTGCGAAAATTAAAACCGTAACCGTAATATTATACTACTTGTATTGCCAAAGACGGGGGTTACGTCGAAAATGTTTTGTAATAAGTGATTAGTTACTTTCTTTCTTGTATTACTTGTTGATTTAATGTTAAATTTAATTAATACAAATTTAATTAATTAATAAAAAAAAACTTAGAATAGGATATCATTTAGGTTTAGTTAGATTTCTTCTTAGTAGTTTCGAACTTCTAAACTACTAATTTTTGGAATGTAAACTATATATATGGAATGATGCAGACTTAAATCCCAAACACAATTAAAGTGCTAAATACAGGGTGTTCCATTTAAAAAAGTTAAGTTTTTTTAGTTACAAAAACATTTTTTTTATGGTCATTTGTGACCACCAGGTATAATGGATTTTCGCTCTTGATAGGTCAGAGTATTAAATATTAACCATTCCCATGGATCCATAACCAAAATTTACAATTTTAGTCTTCAAGTGTGAAAAAATCACATTTTTCCAAAAACCTGTCTTTCCGAAAAAAATTAGAAAAGTTAATTTTTCTCAAAAACTACTCAAAATTTCGTATGCTACGATGACAAAAAATACTCAAAATCAAGCGTAGAATTAGAATTTCTAACAATATTCATACCATTTCGTTAAAAAGAAAAAAGTTGGTTACTGTCCTGGCACAATAGAACACCCTGTATACATAAAAATATTATAAACAAAAAATATACTTAGGGTCAAATACTTTTTGTATTTAACTTTTTCTTCTCAGTGTCTTATTTACTGAGATAAAGTATAGGAGCATCTTAAGTCGACCACCCTGTACATACTAGTCTCATGATTACACAAAACTATCATTATCTTCTCACTTTTTAGAAACATATATTACTATATAATTATGCCACCTAGCCTCTTTAATTAACTCTAGAAAATTAGTGTATATTTAGCTACAGTGTAATAAATAAAAAATAAGCTATTGATTGTTTAATGATCTACTGCTACCACACATTATTGCTTTAATCGCTTTATGTCATACCAGCCTATTTGCTATAGGTCGTGAACCAGATTTACTACCAGGCACAGTTCGGACGTGTACCAAAATTTCGTTTTCGTTTATTTGCATGCCGTGAGTACTAAGCTGATGTCGGAAACTTATCTCCTTATGTAAGGGTTTTCCTTCCTTTACCTGTAGTAACGGGTTGAGGCTGATATATTTTCAAAAACATTTTGCATGCTGAGAAAAATGCCATTTTTGTAAGATTTTTGTGTAAACATGTTTTTAATTTCTTTTTGGGGCAACTTATTTCAGCTTAAATGTGATATATTCATAAAATGTTTTTTATTAACTTCTATAAAGCCTCCTGAATGCGGTAGTTTAAGAAGTTCTCTGTGAAGACTCCCAGTTTTTATTTTATTTCTTTATTTATTTTTTACCCTTTGGTTAACTGAAATCTGACACAGTCACAACATATTTTTTTAACTTCTATGTAGCCATTTGAATGTGGGACTTCCTGCGGGAACTCTTATCTCTTATTTGATTTATTTATTTACTTTTCAGCTTTTGCTTATAATGACAGCTCCTGATAAAAATCTACGGAGACTACCAATTTTTATTTTATTTATTATTAATTTTTGACTTTTTATTAACTTAATTATTTACTATAGGTTTGGGGAAAAAATCTTTGTTTTATGACTCGGAATTTTGTTGCAGCGAACCTAACCAATCCTAATCCAACCTAATCCGCATTTTTATTAATTATAAGTTTTGTTAAAAAGAACATAATAAAATACAATTTTGGAGGTTCCGCGGAGAAGTTTTTTAATTACTGCATTCAGGAGGCTTTATAGAACCAAAAAAATATACATATTTTGTGAATATATTACATTTTAACTAAAAAAAAGTCGAACATAAATATATAAATAAATTAAAAGATAAGAGTTTTCGCAGGAAATTTTTATATGTTCGACATTTAGAAGGTTTTATAGAAATCGAAAAAATTATGTTGTGAATGTATCACATTTTATTTAAGAAAACCTGAAAAAATTACTAAACAAATAAGATAAAAATCGAGAATTTCCGCAGAAAAATTGTAATTACCGCATTTAGGAGGATTTATATCACATTTCAGCTAGAAAAGTTAAAAAATAAATAAATATATAAATTAAAAACAAATAAGAGTTTCCGCAGGAAATTTTTTTAAATACCACAATTAGAGGGCTTTAATGCAGTAAAAAAAAATATGTTTTGAATGAATTACATTTCAGTTAAGAAAAAAGTAAAAAATAAATAAATAAAATACGTTTAGAAATATTTATAATCAACAGCAAAAGATATGGTACGAGCCGGGATCGAACCCGCACCTCTGGATCACTAGTTCATCGCTCTAACCAATTGGACTATCGTAACACTGATAAGCAATTCGTTAGAACTTGTACAGGGTGTCCGGATTTGGTTGCAAAAGCAGGGTATCTCGCTTATTTTTAAAGATAGAACCTTGCGGTTTTCACGAACCTGAGCTAATTTTTTGTGAAACTCATGAAGCCATAAACAAAATTTTCATAGCCTTCTTCGTTTATGAGTAACAGGGCGAAATAGAAAATTTTGCATTTTGGGACCCCTCTCGTATCTCGGTTATCCTTTAACTTAACGCAAAGGGAAAAATTGCTGCTTATGCAGTTTTTTACGCTGGATCCAGTGGCGTAGTCATATTTTTCATTTGAGTTGTTATTTTTTAGATATGACCCAAAGTTGTGTTTTTTTAAATGGGACACCCTGTATATTTGTCCAGAAATTGATTTGTCCTTTTAAAAGCTTCTCAAAAATATATAATAGTATGGGTCTATTTTAATAAACAACAACAAAAATCCTAATTTTTATAATTATCATCCCAAATTTTGCAGTAGGTCATGCAAAACGATGCCGTTTTCTTTTGTTTTCTTGGAAACAAATGACATTTCCCAATTTTGTACGCGTATATAAAATATAGCGCTAGTTTTTTGTATTTATTTATTGTGTAAAAATATATTTGTATTATTATGGAAGAAAACCAAACTTTCGAACAGTATGAAAAGTACGATATGTTAGCTTGTTTTATATTAAGTAATGAAAATGTTGAAGCGGCTTCTGAGATGTATTTTAACAGGTAAATAGTTAATTTTTAGGTATGTTGAAATACTATTGCTTAATTTTTATTTAGATATCCAGAAAGGAGGCAACCTCATTTATCCACTTTTTATCGGATAAAAAAGAATTTACTTAATCACGGATCATTTATCAAACCTCGTACGAAAACATATAATAAAGAAAATCGGGAGGCTGAGGAAATTACGGTTTTGGCTAATGCAGAAGCTTACCCTACAAACTCTTGTAGGGCCAGTGAAAAGAACATAGGGATTCCAAAAACTAGAGTTCAAGAAATTCTAAAAAAGCACAAATACCACCCATACAAATTTAGGCTCGTGCAGCACTTACAGCCAGGGGATGCAGAGCGTCGGGTAGTCTTCTGCAATTGGTTTCGAGAAAAATGCGATATGGTTAGAGATTTTGAAAAGAAGGTTATATGGTCAGACAAAGCACATTTCAGTAATTCTGGTATACTCAATAGGCACAATAGTAGATTCTGGTCCCAGCAAAATCAACACCAAATATTTCCCAGAAGACAGCAGGGCAGGTTTGGTCTAAATGTGTCCCGCGTCATATTAGGAACACATATAAAATTTTATATATTTCAGGGAAATCTAACAGCCAATCGCTATATAGAAATTTTAAAGGCAGCTATACCTGAATTACTTGACGATGTTCCTCTAGCGCAAATTAACGAAATTTATTTTCAACAGGACGGTGCTCCTGCACACAATTCTGGAATGACGAGATTATTTCTGGACAATAATTTTACCAATCAATGGATCGGAACAAATGGACCTATAAGATAGCCCCCTAGGTCCCCAGATTTCTCGATTTTAGATTTCTTTTTATGGGGATATCTGGAAAATAGAAATTACAAAGACCACTAAGATAATATCCAAGATTTAGGAAATGCAACCAGAAAAAATTTTCGCTATTTACAAAATCATCCCGTTATTTTGCTTAATTCCCTAAAACGAATACGAAAATTGTGCGAAGCATGCATAGAACAAAATGGAAATCAGTTTGAACAGTTCTTTTGATTTCATTGGTTACTGTAGTTCTCATACGACAGTTGATTTTTGCTGAAAGGCTTGTTACATAATAATTTATTACTGTTTTGTTCTTGTGCTACAAAAATCTAGGTAGGTGGTACTTTTTTGGTGCGAAATTATCAATACATATTTTGATAAATAGATTTAATTACATATTTATTTTGATTTATTGTTAGGATGTAGATATTGTTAACGACTTTAAATAAATTAAATAAATTGTTTTGCATGGCCTACTGCAAAATTTGGGATGATAATTATAAAAATTAGGATTTTTGTTGTTGTTTATTAAAATAGACCCATACTATTATATATTTTTGAGAAGCTTTTAAATAGACAAATCAATTTCTGGACAAATATACAGGGTGACCCATTTAAAAAAACACAACTTTGGGTCATATCTAAAAAATAACAACTCAAACTATATATAAAATATAACAACTCAAACTACATATAAAAATATATGACTACGCCACTGGATCCAGCATAAAAACTGCATAAGCAGCAATTAAAGTTAAAGGATAACCGAGATACGAGGGGGGTCCCAAAATGCAAAATTTTCTATTTCGCCCTGTATCTCATAAACGAAGAAGGCTATGAAAATTTTGTTTACGGCTTCATGAGTTTCACAAAAAATTAGCTCAGGTTCGTGAAAACCGCAAGGTTCTATCTTTAAAAATAAGCGAGATACCCTGCTTTTGCAACCAAATCCGGACACCCTGTACATATTCAAACCCACCAGTATCATAACCATTGTAGATCCTGCCAAATATTCTAACCTTATGGCGCAGCGTTCCTGACTGGACGTTAAATCTGACATTGCTATTAGGTACCGTCCATATTAGTAAATTTCTAATTTTACGATATGCCCGTATAAGCCAAATTTTGAATAGGAGTATTTTATCAGTTTATTTTTAGACTGTGAAATATATTTTTAGAAATATTTATAATCAACAGCAAAAGATATGGTACGAGCGGGGATCGAACCCGCACTTCTGGATCACTAGTCCATCACTCTAACCAATTGCGCTATCGTACCACTGATAAGCAATTCGTTAGAACTTGTTGATTATATATTTTAGGAATCGGTAAAAAAAGATCTTTCATAAAAATGAAAATTTTTATTAATTTTTCTTTACTTTCCGATTGTCTTTTGTTTCTTTTTTGTCATTTTCTGACGGTTCAGAATAAACCCTAAATATTTTATATTTGAAGTTTTTTTTATATTTTTCAGGGAACCCTGCAGGTATGATAACACCCTGTACATTTTAAACTATCGATTTAGCAATCAAACAAAATAAAAAAAATCGTTTTTCGAGATATTTCGTGCATTATAAATACCAACCAAGTTTTGTGGTTGAAAATAATGCCTTGTAAATAATCGGCCTGATGTGGTACTGTTAAATAAGGAAACAAAGACAGCTTATTTGGTAGATATCGCTGTACCCAACAATAACAACGTGTTGGATGAATATCAGGAGAAAAAGGCCAAATATGCAGAGCTGGCAATGGAGACCCAGCAGATATGGCGACTGGATAAGATTTATGTGATACCGGTCATCGTATCATCAACTGGACTAGTTACAAAAACACTAGAACAGAACCTGAAAAATCATAAGACTGCATACTAATACCTTCATCGACAACCAGAAGGCAGTCCTGCTCAGTACTTGCCATATAGTGAAAAAATTCTAATAGAAACCAGCCCACTGCTTTTGATGCATGCATACGGGATGGGCTTGGAACACAATATTTGTTGAGAAATTTGTTGTCAATTTCGATAAAATAATAATAGTAATAATAATTTGACCACAAAAATTTCATTTTTATTTCGTCCATAATAATGATTCGGTCGTTTTGAAAATGAACTCAACTTAATGCCCGAAAACAAGCAACTGCCAACTGAGTTTCAGAATACTTTAAACAATTTTTTTTTGTATTTCTGACCATTTCTACAAAATTGTTTTCTTAGAAGTTCAACACTAACGGCCCAATTTCCTGACTGTATCTCTAATCCTATTCTTGGCACTTTTCACCAATCTGTTTGGTATGGCTTGGGTAAACATCTCCGATCTTTCAATTTTTGATAGACTTCGGCATCCGCCCAACCAAATTATAAATACATTTCCAAAGATCTGATTTATAGGACATTTCAATGCAATTGATTTCAGAAATTAATAGCAACTTAACACCTTTGTTCTTCTTGTTTTTGATCAACGATGTAGTAGAGTCCCCCCTGAGCTAGTGATGCCGTCGAGACGAGACGAGGCGATAATAGGGCTTCTCTCGTCTCGTGTCGAAGACACGAGATAAAATTCGTCTCTTGTCTCGCTCGAGAGTGGCCTTCTCTCGTTCGAGAGGACGTCTCTCTCGTCTCGTCTCGATTCTCTCGAGTTATCGACAAAATATTTACGTTAAATCTCAGGCCGTGTTGCTAACTGAATTTCTGGCTTTCTTGAGGTATCTATTATGTAAAAATAGGTTTTGATATTTTGAAAGAAAATCAAACGCAAGATGCCCTTAAAATTTTAAAATTAACTACAGACCTCGAAGAAGAAAGCGACAGTAGTAAAGACGAAACCGATAAAAGTGACAACATAAATGCCGAGAGTCCACTAGTAACAAGACTTAGGCAATTGTTTAAAAAGATTAAAAATTGTGAACAATTGCAAAATATTTTAAGGAGCTTTTGTTCTTCAGCAGGAGTAAAGTATACTTCAATAAAGATCGATGTTTCAACAAGGTGGAACTCTACTTGTGAAATGATAAGTATTGCATTGCAGCTAAAAGATGCTCTTGTTCCTCTATGTCATACCAATACAATTTTAAATAAATATAGTATTACGGATGATGAATGGAAAATTTTGGGAATTTTATATACATTTCTCAAATACTTTAAATCTGTAAGTACGCTACTATTGGGGAGACTTATGCAACGTTGCTATTAGTTATCTTAAGTTTTAATATACTGATCGATAAGCTCGAAACATCTTTAGCCGAGATTGACCAGAAGCCAGATAGAACGTCTATTGAAGAATCAATAATTAATGCTTTCCAGGCTGCAAAGGAAAAAATGTTAAAACATTATAAAAAAACAAACTGGATCTACTGTGCTGTCCTCTTTTTAGACCCACGACACAAAAAATAGGGCTTTACACAAACCAATTGGGGAAAATAATTGCTTGAAGGCTCTGAGAAAAAGTTTGAAGAAATTTTAAAAAGATACGTACCCGCATCGCGGCAATCACCGCAAACAACGGAAATTGAAACAATTGAATCATCATCAAGTGTCGATATAAATGTATCATACTTGTTTGATTGTCCAAGTTCTAACATAGATACATAGAAATTAGAGATTAACAGATATTTTGAATCTCCTAGAGCAGACAAAAATACAAATATCATTAAATGGTGGTTAGAACATCAGGAAATATACCCAAACCTAGCTAAAATGGCAAGGGATTTGTTAGTTATACCAGCAACTAGTGTGCCCGCAGAAAGACTTTTCTCCAAGGTCGGTCTCATAATTAGAAAGCATAGAAACAGGCTTACTGCGGAATCGGCAAGGAGCCTGTTGTGCTTAAATTAATGGTATACATCTTCCATTAGTACGTTACTGACACAACAATAAATTATAGTTTAATTAATTAATTAACCTAATTAATTTTAGATTTTAAGTTTATATATATTATAATAATTATTTTTTTATATATATATTATTATTATTTTTTAGTTTCGTTATTAGTTTGAGGTAAAATGTTATAACGTTTTAGTCTAACCGTTGTATGAACGGGAGCTTATCCGGTTCATACAACGGTCTAACATAGAGCTTCTATAATGTGCCCAAGGATGAAATCGAAACAGAATGCAAAGTAATTTTTAGCGTATCAAAGTTTTTGAAAAATCCAGTTGCCTTACAGTAAGTATAAATCATCATTATATACGATTTTTAAAAACGTTATTTAAAAACTTGTTTTGAATTAACAAACGTGCGCACATGCCAAGTTTTAAATGTATTCAATTGTTTTGACTTTTTTTTAATTCTTTCTTCAATATTTCAAATTTTTTTGTATAAATAAGGTTTTTTATAGAAAACTAAACATTAAAGTTTACCAAAAATTATTATTTGTTGCTTATCAAAATTTATTTTTACGTATGTTAATGAAAAAAATTTATTTACAGTAAAAAATGTACAAAGTATTCGAAAAAGTAAAAATAATCCCATTAATTTAAATCTTTTAAATGGGGGCTCACTTTATTAATTCTAGACAACTTTTTAATATATAGCATTTTTTTGATATTTTCATATGCCAAAAATTACTTTATATACACTTCTGGAAATACTAACATTTTAACTCAGAGATTTTAGTTGATTACATCGCTTTTTTTTTAAAACACATGTATCATATGGAGAAAATCCTTATTTTTGATCAAATGAACAAGTGATATTTCATTTTTATATTTTTGTTAATTTGTTTGTAATAGATATAAATTTAAACAAGTATTTTTGTTTTTTTATTTCGTTTGTTATAGGCTATTACCTGCTTATATTTATACCTTTATATTTGTCTTTATTATTGTATATGAAGTTTGTGAGGTTAAATTAACAATATTCATTCTGTCAAACTATCTTTTTGACACGCGAATCAAAAAAATAACTACGCTAAATCAAAATGTTGCCTAGATTTTTAAATTAAGCCTAGGTATGTTATTCTTATCTTATTTATAACTAAAGATACAAGGTTTGTTAAATTACATTATGTTGCATTTTCCCGGCGTTTAATATGGAAAAAAGAAAATACAATTTTACCTAACCAAACTTTGTAACTCTTAAAGGATGGTAGAGATTTATCTAATTTTTTTACCGAAATATGATACAGGGTGTTCTACAAAAACGCATAACGGTAAAACGAAAACGAAAAAATAAGAACTTTTGGGGTTTAGAATTTACATTTTTACCTGTTTTCAAGATAATGGCAGTTGAGAAATGAAAAATTGACATTTTCAAAGGCTGTCAAATCTCGTCGGATCAAATTAGAATAAAATAGTTTGAAGTTTCGTATCTTAGTTTTTGAAAATGTATCTTAAATTTATTGTGAAAATGCTGATTTTTGATGGGATTGCCAAAAATTGACATTCTCCGTTTGGTTCAACATTAGTGTCGTTAAATAGAGTTTTAAAAACTAAGATTGCAAAGTGCGAATTGTTTGAGATTTGACAGTCCTTCATAATGCAAATTTTAATTTTTCAACTGTCAATATTTCAAAAGCAGTTAAAGATATAATTTTGATTCAGTGCGTTTTTGCGGAAGATTCTGTATCATATTTCTATTACCGTTAAATACATTCAGTCGATTCTCTACAATTAAATGAAAAAATCGGCTCTCTATCGTTAAAAATATTAAAGTTAAGATTTGGCAAATTATAATCATATAACCCTGTACGCCACGTTATCTAAATATTTCAAAGATAGATTTGCAATCTGCTTTAAAAAGAAATCTTTGTATATTTTACAATAATTTTGTAGGACGTTTGACAATGTTCTCATAGATCTAATTGGAACATTTTTTAAATTTATTTAAAACTGTCTCATAACGCCAACTGTTACACAGGAATGTATCCTCTCAAGTGTAGAAGAACCGCTGATGATCAATGCCTATCTAAAATCATTGTCAAATGTTCACCAGAAAATGTGCTACTGGTTTGGTAATTTAAACGGCCTCATATTTTCAAAAATTATAAACAAATTAGCAATGATAATGTAAAGTTAATTTTAATCAGCCTATATAGTGTATGATGTTATTGTTTTTTAAACAAGGCAAGTATCGATATTCTCTATATTTAATTTATTGGATGTGTAGTACATTTTAATTAAGGGTTTATTTTATGTCGATATGTCGAGAGAGCTCGAGAGAAAACGATAATTTCTCGTTGAGAGAGGCATCTCCTCTCGTCTTGTCTCGCCATCAAAACACGAGAGAAATTACTTCTCTCGTCTCGACGAGGCGAGACAAGTCGAGACGAGAGTCGATAATTTCTCGACTCGACGGCATCACTACCCTGAGCAATAATGTTCTTCTTTTTGCTGATGATCTGAAAATCTTTAGGACTGTCTGTACCTTCGAGGATTGCAGAGTGCTCCTTGACAGTCTAAACCAACGGTGTACAGACAATAAACTACCCCTCAATATCAACAAATGCAACATCATGACTTTTTTTTAAAAAGGATCAGATCATTTTCCCATACCGTTTGCAGTCCTCCGTATTGGCGAGCGTAGAGTGTTTTAAGGATCTGGGAGTGTATTTTGACACCATGTTGTCATTTAATGATCACATCAACAAAACAAGAGAAATAGCCACTCGTATGCTGGAATTTGTGTTTCGAATGTGTAAACACTTTGACAATATTCTAGCACATAAGGACCTATACCATTCATATGTGCGCTCCCGGCTCGAGCATGCGTCCACCATTTGTAACTGTTCCTATAATGAATGTGTTTCTTTTATTGGAAGTGTCCAGAGAAGATCGCGGTTGTTGCAACCACTAAGCCCTTCTCATCTATTAGGGCCTCATGTTCCTTTTCAAGTTGGTTAGAGCAATGGTCCACTGTGGCCAATTACGTCGTCCCATCTTCTTCCACAAGATCCAAGGTATTATTCTATCTTCCAGCGGCTAGTCACTGATATGACTAAAGAAACTTTATATGTACCAATATAACAATCTTGCCTCGATATTTTTTTCATGACTTGTAATCGTTATTCTTTAAAACTAAGCTAATTAACTACTCATTAAATGGCGTTTTGTGAACATTTAACATTAGTTTATTAGTTTGTCATTTACATTCCTATATTATTTTTCTTAATTTTGTATAATAAAAACAAACAATTGAAGAATTTTTGTTTCTAAAGCTAAATTTTATCGCGTATTTTGCCCCATGGAATTTTGTACCAGAACTTTTGAAACTATATATTAATTTCTTACTTAATGTTTAAAAAAATTCATATAATACGAAGGGAAAATCAAAATGTCTTCCACGATTGAACTAGTAAAACAACGCCTACATTTTTGTCATAAAACGCTGCCGTAAGACACATTTTTGGCCTTATAACTTTTTGCCAGGAGCAATTAATTACGCTTAAGGCTTGTCAGAATAAATAATTATCGTTGGAGCTAAGCGACGCTCCACGACATCGCACAACAACAAGCAAAAAACTCCTGATAAGCGCTCTTTTCAGTAAAGAACAGGCAGTCCGACAATGTAGGAAGAGCTATCTGGCGTTTTTTTCTCGTTGTTTAGTGTGATCGAATTTTGGATGTTTTAATTGAGTTTTTTGCTTAATTTGTTGTACAAGTCGAATAGCGCAGTTCTAATTAAACACTATTATGCCTAATTTTCCTTAGATACATATTATAAAAGTGATTAAAAGTATTTTTGTTTACAATCTAATTACCAGTCTTTGGGTAATAAGGAGGGTAAGGTGTTTTACTGTGATGTATGTATGTACGAGGCAGAGTCAAATAAACAACTTAAAACTGCCTTAAATAATGCACGAAACAGAAGTTGGTAAATATATTATTTTTGAGATTTAGAAGGCTCTGTTAATGACGTATCTTAGGAAAAATTGAAAGTGTTATCATATTGACATATTGATTGATTGGAAATTTATGTTTGTCCCTCCAGTAAGCAGTAATGGAGCAACAAATTTAAAAACGGGCTTACTTCCGTAGCTGATTCTCAACGACCTGGTCAAGCAAATCGTGTTGTGACGCCTGAGGCCATGCCCGTTGAAGCCTTAGTGAAAGAAAATCGTCGTATTATCCAGGACGAAATCGCTGCAGTTTTGAGAACATGGTTGTGTGCACCACATTATACACGATATCCTCAACGTTTATAAAGTGTCAGCATGATGGGTGCGAAAGCAATTGACCCCAGAACTGAAACAATGATGCGTTGATTTTGCGTCAGTATGAAGCTTTTCTGTCCAGAGAGGTGACTGAAGATAACTCCTGGGTGTACTATTATCAACTTGAAACCAAGAGAATAAGTAAATAATGGCGCCACCCTTGTTCGCCAAAACCCAAAAAAATTCATACACAGCTATCGGCAGGATTGGGGTAATTTTGGAGTACTACGTGCCCAGTGGAGTACTGTTCACACACTTAGAACTTCTGAAGAACCGTCTCAAGCCAACCATCAGAACCAAAAGGCGAAGATCTCCGAGTAAAGGTATTCTTTTGCAACAAGACAACGCGCGCCTATATACTGCGCGTGCAACTGAAGTTAATCAAATCTTGGATTTTGGTCAACTTAAAGAGGCATTATTAATTAATCTTTTTGGCCAAACCGAGTCCTGCCCTGCCTTTATATATTTTATTGTGAAGCTTATATGATTATGAGACTCAGTTTTACTATTTTTTGTTTTGTACCTTACCATTATGCAAGATTACTAAAGTTTCTATTGGAGCCTTGTTTTTATTTCAGTTTTTTTGGTTTTCCTGAAATTTTAGGATTAATTGAAATGAGAAATGAAAATAGTTTCTACTTTGCCGTAGTCGCTTTTTCTCCTCTACAAAACGGCAAGATAAATTTGCCAACAACGAAATAATTCTATAACTACCTAATAAATTGTGATATAGCTTACCATTTGACTTTTTTTTGAGAAAATTTGCAGTTTTTGGCTTCACGAATAGAGCAAGAAAAGTACTTTTTTTCGACACCAAGTTGAACAAAATAGCTTCATCCAAAACAGAGATATCTACATTTGAAAGTAAAAATGTTTGACCTTCCCCTACCACTTTATTTTTGAAAACAGATAAAAATAGTCCGAAGCAAAAAAGTGCGTAATCTGTTGGAGAATACAATGCTTATATTTTTAATATATTTCAGTTATGGTAATTTAAGAGAAAATTGACATTTACACGTTTTTGTTGCTGTTACTCCTCCTAGTGGCCAACTTTCGAACTTGAAAATAATTTACAGCATTTCTCTTGGCCGATTTGCCAATAAATATTTGTTCCTTAAGTTCTGTCATTAACGGTTTCCTAGCTACAGCTGACGAACCCTATTATTGGACCACCCTGTACACAATCAAGGATCAATATATCGTGTGTATGAATATATCCATTGTTTTTTACCAAATACAGCCTGTTTTGATATTTTTATAATTTTATTTTAATAAAAAACAACCACAACAATGTATACAGGGTTATTCACGGTGAGTGGCCTAGACGTTTATGGAGAACCGATTTACGGATCGTTTTACAATTATTAGCTATGATCTATTTTTCTAAAATATTTTCAGTTCCGCGGTGTTGCCGCTTCTACCCGAAACTGGTTGCAACATCGTAATTTTAAATGGAACACCCTGTATATTCTTCAATTTTCAGAATCTACGTTTATTTCTGACTAACTTTCGTAAATATATTCCTATACCTATCCGTAGCCGTTCTTGAGATATTAATTAATTTTTTTTTTTAGCGGAAACAGGGCTTTCAAAAAGCCTTAATATTTCCATGCTTTAAAACAATCTGAAGCTGAAATTCTGGTTACGATTAGGTAATGCCCGTAAATATTTACATCTTTCGCCACAGTCATACCAGAGCATACAGGGCGGTCCAGAACTATAAGTTTGTTAGTAACTTATCCAAGTGGCCTAATATGAAATTTTTTGAACGGGACAAGCTGTATATGATTATTTGACATGCCGATAAATGTAGCTCTTTAACTATGTGCAGGTTCCCTATACGATTTATGACCATTTCTTTATGACTACTTTTCATACAAGATGTAAGGGTCAACGAATTAGATCTTAAGTGCCCATGGAAACAATAAAATTAAATGTTTATATAATTTGTTAAAGTACGATTTTCATAAATTCGATACAATAAAGCAGCAAGTAAACTATCGAAACCAACAAATAGCAAAATCCTTATTATAAAATAAACATAAAACATACTATTCTTAAAACAATATTTTAATAACAAACTTGCTATTAAAATTTAATAATTATTTTGTTTAAAGTGCCCATCACTGGCTCTTATGCAATTATAAATTGACTCCATAACGTTAGCAGTTGTTGTCCTTCGAATTCCATTACCATTCAGTTGCTGAAATGCGCGCCTCACACGATTTTCCAAATACTTTCGCGTTTTCACTGGTGTTGAATAAACCCTTTCCTTAATGACACTCCATAAATAGGCATCGCAAGGAGTAAGATCCGGGGAACGAGGGGGGGCGAATTCCATCGATCCAAACGATCCAACGATCTTCAAACATGTTTGTAAGTTCCTGGCTTACCTCATTTGTGCAGTGGGCTGGTGCACCATCCAATTGGTACCTTCGATATATTGCAACCGGCCCCCATCCAAGAAATCGATTATCGTTGTTGTTAAAATTTGCAAATACTCCATCCAATTCAAATTGTCTTCGTAAATACAAAAACTGAGCTGACTGTCCATCAACCAACAGAAACATTAAAACTAAACTTGTGTTAAAACGCCCGTTCTCGTACAAACTTTGGGTCGTTTGAGGCCCAAAAATGACAAGATTCGTGAGTCCAAATAACTTTCTTCAAAAAATCCGGATCTTCCTGAGTTCGAATTAACATCATCTCACAAAATTCAACTCGCTTTGGTCCATCTTCCGGCAGAAGAGCTTGCAAAGTGATCAACTTATAGCCGTGCATATTATGCTTTTTTAGAATCCTTTGAATTGAAGAATATGATATATCTAGATCATCTTCTGCCCTTGGGCTAGATGCATGAGGATATGCATGGAAATATCCTGATACGGTGATTTCGTTATCCTCGGAGTCTGTGATGGTTTTGGTAGTATTCTTTTGGCTCTATTAGTACCAAATTTATAGAAATTAGTCTGAACCGTCTAAACTTTTTTCCAGTCATTATTGGCAACTGGGGATAACGTTCAATAAAAATTCGACATGTTCTCGATGCTATTCGCAGACGGAATATTCGGCGACGAAGAGAAATGTCCAATTCAAAGACAAGAACGCCATCACCAAGGTCCACTGCTCAAAAATGAAATTATCATATTCAAATCTTTTGATTTGTTGGTGGAGGTTTAAATACTTGTAACTAGTAAAGGGGTAAAATTAGGAATAGGAATTATCTTATAAAACATTTGATAGTGCGTATTAAGGATGGTTTCCGTAAAAATGCACCACCACGTTTATTTGAGTATAATATTAGAATTTTTTGAAAGCCCTGTTTTCGCTAAAAAAAATTAAATTAATTAATATCTGAAGAACGGCTACAGATAGGTATAGGAAGATATTTATGAAAGTTATTCAGAAACCAACGTAGATTCTGCAAATTGAAAAATATGCAGAGTGTTCCATTTAAAACAACGATGTTGCCATGACAACCTATAACCGAGCTCGTTAAGCCTTACAAATAAGTCATAAATAAATGCTTATAAATCGAGACCACTTGACGAGTTAGGTATAGGGAGCCTATGCATAGTTGAAGAGCTACGTTTATCGGCATTTTAAATCAGTAATCATATACATGATATACCGTTTAAAAATTTCATATTAGGCCATTTTTGTAAGTTACTAACAAACTTATACCGCTGGACCACCCTGTATGCTCTGGTATTAATATGGCGAAAGATGTAAACATTTACGGGCATTGCCTAATCGTAACCAGAATTTCAGCTTCACATTGTTTTAGAGCATAGAAATATTAGGGCTTTTTGAAAAAAATTAAATTAATTAATATCTGAAGAACGGCTACAGATAGGTATAGGAAGATATTTATGAAAGATATTCAGAAACCAACGTAGATTCTGCAAATTGAAAAATGTGCAGAGTGTTCCATTTAAAATAACGATGTTGCCATGACAACCTATAACCGAGCTCGTTAAGCCCTACAAATAAAATCGTAAATAAATGCCTATAATTCGAAAACTTGACGAGTTAGGTATAGGGAACCTATACATAGTTGAAGAGCCACGTTTATCGGCATTTTAAATCAGTAATCATATACAGGGTGTACCGTTTAAAAATTTCACATTAGGCCACTTTTATAAGTTACTAACAAACTTATACTTCTGGACCACCCTGTATGCTTTGGTATTAATATGGCGAAAGATGTAAACATTTGCGGGCATTGCCTAATCGTTACCAGAATTTCAGCTTTAGATTGTTTTAGAGCATGAAAATATTAAGGCTTACAGATAAATATAGGAAGATATTTACGAAAGGGATTCATAAATGAACGTAGATTCTGAAAATTAAAAAATATACACGGTGTTTCATTTAAAATAACGATGTTGCCACCGGTTTCGGGTAGAAGCGGCAACACCGCGGAACTAAAAATATTTTATAAAGATAGATCATAGCTGGTTACGTTTGTAACCAAAATTTTAAAACGTTCAGTAAATCGGTTCTCCATAAACGTCTAATAGGCCACTCGTGAATAACCCTGTATAAGACCACTATCGTCGAAAATGGAAATTTTACAAAGAAGGATTTAACAAAAGAAACATATTTATTGAAAGTATATTTACTTTTTATTGGGAATTCATAATAAAGTACAGGTAGCAGCTAAATTAAAAATTTTACAGTCTACTAAATTCGTTTCCAAACCCTAACCGCAAGATGGCGTCTAATTTAAGTTCAAACCATAGTAGGTCGTTATCTCGTAGCATTCTAGATGAAATATGAAACATAATTTAGGATAGTCGGTACTTTATTCTATTTAGAGCAATTTTCTGTTGGTGTCTGCTAAACAAGTTAAATATGGCAGCGCAATTTTCTGCAGTTAAAATGCGGGGTTTGATGTATGTTGTTTAATTGCGATCTGTGCGCGGTGCTTTACGAGAACATTTTTGTAGTTGCCGTATTTATAACGAGCACATTCATGCCATGCATGGCCCATGTTTTACTATTTTATGCAGCCATTGTACTTGTCTCGGGTCTTTTAAGGATAAGAAATTGTGTCACTGGCGGCGTAGTCAAGGTGGGACAAGGGGAACACTTGTTCCTTCCTGAAGTTGCAACAAAATAATTAATTTTATTATTATGTTTTTTTTTTTGTCTACCAGGGGCGGCTCGTGGTATTAGAAAGTGGTGAGGCACATTTGAAGAAAATTATTTCTAATATGGTTAGATTTCTAAGTTACTCTTGTGACCACTCTACTTCGTCAATTGCATAATAAATTTTGAAAAAATATTATTACCAATTTAAATTGTTAAATTTATAAAATTTTCTTCATATGAAAATCTGTACCTATTAGACACCTATCCAGTATGGTGGGAGAAGAGAGAAAAGGGTTAATCGAAGGAAAAAACATTAAATATATAAATATAAATTTTAAAATTAATAGCAATAACTTTGAAAAAAATTTACAAAATCAACTTTAAAAAAGTCAAAATAAAGTATACCTATATTCTAAAAATGTAAAAAAAGTTAATTCTAAAGGAAAAACGCGAGTTCTAAAAATTAAATTTTTTTATAAATTATTGGAATTCTGCGATTCTTCCCGTATAAAACGATTAATTCGCTTTTCAATTGATTTATATCAAATATATTGTATTGGGTGGTCAATTTTTTTAAAAGCTCATGAGGAAATTCTTTTGCAAAAATGGAGAATTTTGAAATATTTAGGAGACCAAAGAAACGTAGTTTTTCTATATCAGAAAACCTAACCCCTATTTGATTCCCTATAATATAAAAAAATTTAAAAAAAAAATTGTCTTAACTGTTGAGTTTTATCTGACATTTCAAATACTTTACGACGTTTCGAGTGTAAAGCGCCGACATCCAGTTTTTCTATTTGTAAAATAAAAAAAACGATATCGGTTTGGTGAAAAATTAATTAATTCAAATGTTTCTAAAAAAAAATATGAGATTTTTTTAAACTTACTGCTTTCTAATTGATTCTTGATCGAAATCTCGACTATTAATAATAAAATTAAAAGTCTCAAGTAATATGTCCTTATTGTTATTAACTGTCAAAACTGCGCGTGAAGTAAAATTCCAGCAACTTGCTACATTAGTAGGTATACGATTTCTTCCAGTTTGTTCTAAGACTTGGGTCGGCTTTGTAGATTTAGAAAAATATGATGAAAAACCTGATAGGGTTGAGATAAATACTTTAACCTGATGCACTGAACTGCACGTATTACTTAAATCCAAATTAAATACATGTGCATAGTATACAATGTGAGTAAACAATGCCTGTGGTGCCATAGATTTAATTTTTCTCTGTAAAGCTTTTATTTCTCCTGACATTACGCAAACCCCATCATATGTTTGAGCCACTAATTTCGAATGCAAGTCAAATTTTTCAGATTTGGTGGATAAAAATTGAAATAAATCTTTCGCAGAACGCCCAGAACTTACGTCATAAAATCCCATGAATCGCTTAACAGGTTGACCATTTATAACGTAACGAAAAATGACAGATACTTGTAAATGGCAACTTATGTCAGTGGTTTCATCAACTTGCCAGGAAAAAAACAAAGAATTTGAAATTTCGTCTTTAATTTGTTTATTTACAACATAAGCAACTGCATCAATTAATTCATTTTGAATTGTCTTGAATGTCCCAAAAAAAATTGATCTATTATATCATTATCATGTTCTAAAAATGTCATATTTACTAACAAGAATAACTAGCTCTTTGAAATTACCGCGATTTAAAGATTCATTTGATTCAACATGCCCCCTGAAAAGTAACTCTTGCATACAGAGGTGTAATGTAATATCAATGAGACTTTTTAAAATTTGTCCGTTCTCTTTAACCCTAGCATTAAAATTTTCAATTTCTGTTTTACGCGCATTGTCTAACGCTGTGGCGATATTTTGCTTTCGTTTTCTCATGAGAGTAAGCTTGCAATTTAAATAAATATGTTGAGTACTTTCATTGGGTAGTAACAGATCCCGAGACAAATTTTTAAAATTACTATAACCACTTTTTGACCAAACTTTGTCGTTATTATTTGTTGCAAATAAAATACATGGCCAACAAAATAATTTACTTAATGTTACACTACCAGTGAGCCAGTCGTACTTTTCATACCAAGTGTTATGAAAGCCCCGATTTGATCTTCCTACCCCAACAACTATAGCAACAAGACGTTTACTTAAATCTGGAACAGGTCGCTTTGCTTCTTTAACCATGTATAATTTATCTTTGTAGGAGTGACCTAAAAATTCTGCTGATTTATGAAAAAATTTAGAAGATCACAAGCATTGCGCATATTTACATTTACCTGGGGAAGTTGTAACGCTGTGCTAGGTCCCGCTAAATCAGTTTTTCTATAATGGGTAACTGGAAAATTTAAATCAAATTAAATCCGAAAATCCAGACACCGCTATTGAAGCTGAAAATCACTAACCACTCCACTGTTTACACTTTACTTAGTTAATAGCTAATATAAATATGCAACCCACATTAATAAATTAAAATTAAGAGAACACTGCAACTTGCAACCAAATCAAAACAATGCGGAAAACGGCAAACGTAACGTACTTACTCCTACTACCTACTTAAAACTAGCCCAAACCATGTGCAGTTTTAATTTTCAACCTGTTAACGACTGTTTGTCCAATCGGCCAATCGGAAATCTGCCGCTTATTCCCTTTGAATTTACATTAGAGGCATGCATCAAAAGGATCTTTTTATGCGCTAACCCTACTTAAAGCTTAACTCGGTTGGATTACTACGCGCCACCTGCTAACACACATATTAATAATACTAGGGTTTCTCGAGACCGAGACTGACTCAGTCTCGGTCTCGGTCTCGGAAAATGTTTACAGTCTCGGTCTCGGTATCGGTCTCGATCCTTCAAGACCGAGACCGAGACTTACTTAGTCTCGGTATCGGTCTCGAAAGTCTCGGTGGTCTCGAAAACAAAATTTTAAAAATAACAATTGTTCGCCGAGATGTTATTTAGACAACAGTACATGGAAGCCTACGTTCGAAAACTAGAGTATTTCCGATCTTAAAAATTTAATGTAAAAAAACCCAATGTTTGAACATTTCAGTAAACTAGAAAAAATGTAGGTATATTTATAAAAAAAATTATTCCAAAAATCCATAATTCCAAATGATGCTGCCAACAGATGGAATCAGTAAATGAAGATATACGGACAATAGTAGGTGTATCAAAATAAATATCACATATCCCTTGTTCTTTGGACATCAACAGAAAGGCCACACATCACTAGAGTTACTTAAACAAGCATCCACAGAACAATAATTATTTGACATTTCGAAAGATATACAAATGGAATAAGATATATTAACCACAAAATAAGGACACACTGTATAATGTTGCCGAACTCATGCAAGCAACGTGTTGGGCATTCTAGGGACAGACGTTATAATTCAATAGGTAGAAAACGATCGATGGCCAAGTAAGGCACCCCTAGGTATTCTGTAAACTTTGCTATTTTGAACCAAACTTTTATTACTTTGATGCATATTTACTTTCTTAACCAGGACCGTTCTTATGGGTCTGCACGTTGTGCTTGCACAAAGGCGGCTATGGTTCATAATACTACTTGTGAATCAACTATTTTTGTTTTTTGGTAAATTAACTATAAATTTAAAAGTGGAGTAGATTTTAAAAGTAAATTTATTTATTAATCAAATATCTATTTGTTCAATTTTTCGCCTGAAAGATCAATCTATAACCTTTTTTGAGAAAATGTACAGGGATAAATATTATAGGTAAAGGGTACAGATATTTTAGAATGGTGGAAAGCACACGATAAACAATTTCCAAATTTATCCAAAATGGCAAAAGATCTTTTGTCCATACAGGCGACCTCTGTAGCAGTAGAGCATTTATTTTCACAAGCAGGGTTAATTAATACAAAACTAAGAAGCATGTTAAATGAAATTTCAAACAAATGCT
Organism: Kuschelorhynchus macadamiae; assembly: GCA_030620095.1. NCBI lineage: Eukaryota > Metazoa > Arthropoda > Insecta > Coleoptera > Curculionidae > Kuschelorhynchus > Kuschelorhynchus macadamiae. The sequence continues at coordinate 508,707 of JAUTXW010000432.1, forward strand.
TATTATGTATTCATTCGTAGTATAAAAGTAACTTGAAAAATGAAATTAAAAAATATTAGTTTTAATTTATTAATTTTCTGTAATATTTTAGGTTTATTATATAGGTTGAAATAAAATCTAAAAATATGCTTATAATGCATGTTTAGAAATTAAAATTTTTACTTTATTATTAGAACAGTTCGTTATTTTTTAAGCGTAATAATTGAATTAGCTTTGTTGATCATCTATTTAAAATCCTAAGCCAAATTCTATTTTGTGTTTTGTTTGTTGAAAATCTTGTCCGTATGTATATGTATTATTTTTATTAAACATATAGTTAAAAATTTTATATCGACCATTATTTTCAAATACAAACAAAATCAATACAAAAATATTGTTCTATAAAACACATACCTTCTTTAATTAGCAAGCCATCGAAGCGATTAAAGAAGAAAATGTTAAGAAAAATTTTCACCGATTTTTTTTAACAATTTTTTAAGTCAAAAAATTTTTAAACAAAAATCACCACAATTACTTCGTCTGTTGGAGACTTTACCGTATCTATACTATATAAGAATATGATATTGCGATGTTTTTAGTTGTTACAGTCTATTATTTTTTAATTATTGAACCAAGAAACTAAAAATTTTTGGATTTTAGTTCCTTTTAATAATTAAACATAAAAACCGATTATAAATTTATAAAGATCACAATATCAAAATCCTAAATAGTGTAGTTGTGATAAAGTGTCTCTTTTTGAGAACAGGGTAGCAATTTACGGTTTGTGTGCAGTGGAATTTCACTACTAGAATTTCTAAATTTGGGAAATTCTCTTTTTATGGTTATTTATATCGTTTTTTAAATGACTATTTCACTAGTATCATTGTTATAAGAACATATACAATGCTAATATAATATAATTGATTATAGAAAAATTATTTTTTTGCTCCCAAACATTTATTTTTTTAATTATTTTGTCAAAACAAATAATTTACGAACATTAGTTATTTTGCTACTTCACTTTAAGATCGAGACCGAGAGTCTCGATGGGAAAGTCTCGGTTTCGGTCTCGGTCTCGAACACCAAGTCTCGGTCTCGGTCTCGGTCTCAAAACACTTTTTCAAGTCTCGGTCTCGGTCTTTTCACTAGTCTCGTGTTCTCGCAAACCCCTAAATAATACGCTAGACAACGAAGCGCGAGGTATGCCTCCAACAATAGCTCTTCTAAAGAAAAAAATTAAATGGACTCACAGAACCCGTCCGATATGACGATTGACGATGCGCGTTTAGATTGGAGTAAGGTAAAAGGCAGGGCCGTATTTCATGGATTTCTCATGAAGCAAAATTATGCTGCAAATGCCTATGGATGCAAATAGTAAAAATGTAAAATTGAGATTAAAGAAGTGTACGTATAATTTTCCAAATTTATTGGTGAGGCACTGCCTCACCTGCCTCATGGGACAAGCCGCTTCTGGTGTCTATTGTGCTGAATTCAAATATGAGCTCGATTTTTACTTATCACTCATAAGAATATAGAAGGGAAGAAGAATATAAAATATGAGAAACCCAAACCAAAAGCATTTTCAATTAAAAAAAAAAAGTTTTATACAATATACTTCATTTTGTTTCGAGAAAAGTTTAGTACAATCAAATCAAATATTAATTGTTTGTATTCGCCGGGATCGGTTTAACGTTTGATGATCCAACAATAGCCTGTGAACATTTTGACAAACTGAACCTAAATTGTCAGGGAAGAATTCCAAATGGGAGTGAAGGAAATGCTGCTTAAGTGACATGTTGCAACCTAACATTTCTAAGTTTGTATAAATTCTTCCACATATTTTTGTAGTTCTGTGATTTCTTGTTACCTAGTTAGTTGTTACATACATTTTGAAGGCAGTCCCCGCTCTATTTTCTTTTCTCAAAAATGTACTTTCAAAATTTTCATGTTTAAAAAGTCGTATTTTCGACCCAACGAACATTTCTGCTTTAGGCTTTGCCTCACTTATACTGGCAAATTTCCCTCTCGAATAAAGAAGAGTATTTTAATCTCAATTTAAAGTTTTAACAAAATTGTTTATAATCTCTTGCTTTATGTGCAGATGAGGTAAATACATTTTCTGCTACTCTACTAAGGGTTCATTTTTATCAACAGGATGAAGCACCAGCCCATTATTCACGGCCGGTTCGTGAGTATTTAGATATTGTTTTCCCTGGTAGGTGGATTGATAGACGGAGTCCGATAGAATGGCCTGCCAGATCCTCTGATTTGACCCCGTTAGATTATTATCTGTGGGGTTATCTAAAATCTACAGTGTATGTTAACAGACCCAGCAATATTGATGATCTTAAAGCCCGAATAAGAGAGGAAATTAGATTGATTGAAGCTCAAGTACCGCACAATGTTTTGCAAGAATTTGAAGATCGACTATGATATTGTCAGGATGTTGCTGGTGATCAATTTCAACGATTTTTAAATTAATATTACATAATTTTGTCATCTAGACATTTATTATTTAATCCTTTTTTAATAAAATCGATTTTTTATACAACTTAATTTAGATACAGTGTGACAATTTAAACTTGAAATGGCCATATCTTAGGAAGGAAAAACTTAATCAAAAAACGCTCAAAACACTTTCTGTAAAATGAAGAGGGAACAAATAAAAGCGTATTATTCGACCATTATCTGTAACCCCTTGGGCAGGGTGAGATACATCCCTAAAAATTTAAATAGAAAGGAGGGTCAAGTGATACACCATTTTAGAGCTCTTGAAAAATGCGTTCCAATGGTACCATAGAAAGCTGTTTTTCGTGAAATTCTCCTGTGTTTATTAAAGGAAACAATAAATTAAAACACAATTGTGAAATTTTTTATAATTATTTATTTAAATGTTCAAAATTGTTCCCGTTGTTTTGAAGATAATAATAAAGCCTTTGTTCAAATTCTTCGCGTACATTTGCAAATGTTTCTCTGGATATAGCACGGCATTCCTGAACTGTCCTGTCCTTGAGATGCTCTATTGACTCAGGTTGCGTTTTAAAAACCACAGATTTAAGGTGACCCCACAAAAAAAAGTCAAGAGGTGATAGGTCCGGGGATCTAGGTGGCCATTCAACAGGACCTCTTCTTCCAATCCACTGGTTGGGATAATTATCATCCAACCATTGCCTGACGGGAACTACATAATGAGGAGGTGCCCCATCCTGTTGAAAATGTAGTAAGCGTTCTTCTAATTCTAAATTTCCTAGTATGTCTCTCTGATTTTCTAATTCTCGCACTATTAGTGGTTCAATAGACTTCTGTAGCATTTCAGCATACATGTCGTCATTTAAATTTACTTCTATAAATATTGGGCCGATAATTACGTCTCCCAATATACCAGCCCAAACATTAATTTTCTGGGGTTACTGGATATGCCCTTCTCTAAATACGTGTGGGTTCTCGTCATTCCAGTAACGACAGTTTTGCTTATTAACATGTCCATTCAAATAAAAGGTACATTCATCACTGAAACAAATATTTTTAACTAGTCGAGGTTCTGCCGTAATTATATCTGTCATTATTTCACAAAACTGGATTCTTCTCTCCGGGTCGTCGTCACCAAGTTCTTGCAGTATGCGCAGTTTGTAGGGATGAAACTTAAGTACCTTTCTTATTGTTTCGCGAGATAAGCCAGTTGCTACAGCTGCTTGACGAGTTGATAAAGTTGAATTAATTGCAAACTGCCCCAGAACTTCAATTTGCGCTGCTTCGTCAACTAGTCTCGGTTGATTTCTCTTTTTATTCGCGACAGAGCCAGTTTCTTCAAATTTGGCTACTTGTTGGCGAAAATACTCCGGACTTACATTTTGACCTGGATGCCTTTCATTAAATCTTTGGGCTATCCTTAAGAAACATTGATCCTGAGAACCATAAATGAAAATAACTTCTACACGTTCAGCTGTGTTGTACACTATTATTTAAGATAAGTGCCGCTTTTCGTTTAAACTGAACCAAAAGTCAACTGTTAAAATATCAATACTAATAGTACAAGTAACTTTTAAAGTAAATATTGTGATAATAAAATGCGAATATTCATAAACAAATAAAATACCAGGCTAAAAATGTTTAGAATTCTTAAGAGACATGCCAGGATATCGGTACCAATCATTTTGAACATTCACTTAAACAAAAATAAAAATGTTCAAAACTGTGTTTTTATTTATTGTTTCCTTTAATAAATTCATAAGAATTTCACGAAAAGTTGCTTTCGATGGTATCATTGAAAAGCATTTTTCAAGAGCTTTATGATAATGTTTCAGTCGACCCCCCTTTCTATTTAAGATTTTAGGGGTGTATCTCACCCTGCCCAAGGGGTTACAGATAAGGGTCGAATAATACGCTTTTATTTGTTCCCTCTTCATTTTATAGAAAGTGTTTTGGAGCTTTTTTTAATTAAGTTTTTCCTTCCTAAGATATGGCCACTTAAAGTTTTTAAATTGTCACCCTGTATATGTATATTATAATACATGAAATGTGATCAAGATTTTCCGTAGAATCTCAAAGTAAAATAAAAAATGGAACACTCCATTTAAAAAACTTAAGTTAACAGTCATAACTTGCTTTTGCGTCACCCTGTATACATAAAACTATAATAAAAATAACGGCAATTAAAATTGAAAATCGACGGGTCCGAGCGTTTCCTCGAGAAAAATACCTGATTTTTAAATGAATTTATTCCAATCTTTTTGTCCTCACTGTAAGCCATATACTATATACAAGTTAAAGATAATGACGTCCGGACGGGCTTAAACTATGTAAATCGAAGAACGAAATTGACCATTTCGCAGCAAACCACATCGGAATCTCAATTTCCGATAAATCCTATCATTACGGGCTTAAGTTTGCTGTTGTAAACGTGCCCCGCAGTCGAAGTTGAAGTTTATCGTGCTTCAAATTGTGAAAATTTAAAAGCGGGGCATTATGAAATTTTAGTTTAGTCTAGAGCCAATGTTGATGACTACAGGCAATGAGATATTGATTAAATCTTACAACTAGAGAGGAAGTAATTAAGGAACTTTATTAGACTCGAAGGTTTAGCGCTGCATTCTATTTACCAAAAATAAAAATCGAAGTGCTCTTGTACGAAAATTCGTTTTGGCAAGTCAGTTTAAAGGGGCATTTTAAAGGAAAATTGCCTTTATATTACGGGACAATATTGGGCTGTTTGCAAAGATTAACGATTACTTTAGAAGTATGGTTAAACTATCTTTTTAGAGTGGTTATACAAGCAAGTTTATAAAATTAATGTAAAAATCATAGTTATTTTCTTCTATTTATGGAAAATATGTAGTTTACGGTAAGCAGACGTCTACAGAACGCGTTAAACTAAACCGGTCAATGTCATTGAGTCATTGTCTCAGCCTCTATGTATGATTTTTCAGAAATCCATTAATCTGGGTTCCTTTCATGAATTTTGGAAGTTTTCTACCCTTTTGTCCATTTTTAAATCTAGTGATAAAAGTTATGTGAAGAACTACAGAGGTATTTCTTTACTTTCACATATACCAAAGCTCTTTGAGGCAGTTATCACAACTACCAATCTTGCAATATTTCAAAACTACTTTGGCATCGGTTGAGGCTGGCAAACAGATCGATGCTATTTACACTGACATATCTAAGGCTTTTGACAGTGTTTGCCATCAGCTTCTGTTATGGAAATTACAGCAAATTGGTTTTTATGGAAAATACCTTGAGTGGATCAAATTGTATTTATTTAATCGTCGCCAGCAAGTCAAAATATGTGGTTCAGTTTCCAAGGAGATTCTTATGACTTTTTATAAATGGTATAATATCTTGTCGAATTTTCTGAATGTCTTTTATATGCAGAGAGTTCGCATGTTGGTCCAGTAAATCTCTTTCTACTTTTATAAATGGTATTAAATCTACACGTTGATAGCATTATACTTAAGGGTTTTAGACTACTGGGTTCTATAAAGCGACATACGAAACACGTAACTGATACCAAAGCAATTGGGTGTCTCTATAACTCATTGGTTCGTAGCATTCTGGAATATCGTTGTACAATATGGAGTCCATCATGCCAGTGTCACATCGACAGAATTGAAAAGGTGCAAAAGAGGTTTTCAAAATACCTCTTACATAAATTTCATTTCCCATATCAAGGTCTGTCATCTAGTACTGGAGCTTTTCTTTGCGGCGTTCAAACCCTTGAATTTAGAAGAAAGAAGGCACTTCTGACTGTGAAGTGCTGCTGGGATCAGTCCCGTTTTTAGTTCGTATTAGGAGAACAAAACAATCACAGCTGTTTGTTTAAAGGTACCATCGTACAAATTATGAATTTAGTGCATTTGTTGACCGACTAGTTTACATTTACAATCGTCACTTCTCAGCATATCATATTTTCAGATTAAGCACTTTGCATATGGATGTCAGTTTTTGTTTATGTAGTTGTGTAGTTTTATTATTATTCATGTATTATTTTACTTCAATTGAAGATCTTTCTCCTTGTTGGTAATTTTTGTTTTTGCTGATCTGACATATTTTTCTGACTCACTCATAACGCTCCAGCTCAAACCGCTTGAGGTAAAAGGCTGAATTTTGTCATACAGGTTGATTTTAGGTTGTAGAGGTTCGATAAGAAGAGATTTTTTAAAACTCAAATTCCAAGGGGGTGAAACCACCCCTTAATGATTACAATATTTTTTATTTAAAAAACGGTCAGTTTTTCGGATAAACGCTTACGATACACGTGTTTTTTAATTTATTTTTTATATATTTTAGGATTTTTTAAAAACTCATACGGGGTGTTCAAAGGGGTAAAACCTTAAATATTATAATATATTTTAATTTAAAAACCGTTAGTTATTCGGAAAACACTTATATTTTATTTTTTTACATATTTTAAAAACCGAGACAGGGTGTCCAAGGGGCTGAAACCACTCTTTTAATATTATATCTTTTATTTAAAAAAACTAATCAGGTATTCCGAAAAACACTTGACACGTGCTTTTTATTTTATTTTATTACATATTTTAAGATTTTTTATAAATTCATACAGGGTTTTTGAAAAAATCAAGCAATTGATTAATTTTGTGATCTTCCTCAAACCGTTTGCAAATGAGGCGATTTAAGTATCTCTTTATATCCCTTTCATTATAATCATACGCGCGAACGAAGTCGCGGGTACCCGCTAGTTTAAAATAAAATTATACTCTTTATAACTCTTTTTTTGTTGTTTTAAAATCTTTTGAAGCTACTTGTCGTTCTTCTTGAGCACAATCTCTTTTTTCTCTACATTTAATTATAATACTGTAAACTTAAAACATAAAAAAGCCAGTTTTAGAATTTTTTTTATTTATATACTTAAATAGAATTTTTTAAAAATCGTTTGTTCTCAATTCGAAATACGTAAATGTAAAGGCCAACTTTTTTCAGTGTTATGGTGAACAAAGGGCACATCTTACGCCGTTAATTTTTGTTAAGTCAATATAGCAAGCAGCTCTCAAGCCCTACGATGATAAATGATGTGCTTCTTTCTCATTTTTCCGTTACACGGGAGAGAAATATAAATTCAACTTTTAATTAAGTTACAAGCCCTGTAGGGATAAAAAAAGAGTTCGTTCTACTTCGGAAACTTTAAAACCGTTCCATAATAACAGGGAAGTAGAATGAAATACCTATATAGGAGCATGTCCCAGATTAATATTTCATGTTATTCATTATCCGCTAATTAACCCTTTATCGGTTTATATACCATATGGTAACATATTTTTATAACCGTTAACGGTCACAATAAGAACGTCTTGTAAAATTCTGAAACTTCTGCTGTTATATCAGAAAAAAATGCTGATCTATTTATTAGTATTTATATTTCTTTACTTATAAATTTTATGAAAATATGAATTGTAACCATATGGTAACATTGAACAATAAAAAAGAACTTTTTTATTAAATAAAATTGTTTTTATTATAATAATCAATTTAATTTTGATTAACATGAAAATCTTTGAAACAATTTTTTGCTTCTGTAAAACATAGTCTGGTGTCGCATTTAATACATTTCACGTTTGGCTATTTTTTATACAATTTCTGCACCTGCCTTTACTGGTATATACAGGCCAGTGTCCAAGGAATCAAACCTTGAAGCGTTATGTGGCCTTTCAACAACTGGCCGCCGAATTTTGGGTATATCAGTACTTTCAGCACTAGGTAGAAAAGCCCTTTCTGGCTTCCTTTCCACAACTACTTAAAGACTTGCAATATCTAGCCTAAAGTTTTTAAGTGGCATGTATTTTTTCTGGCCTAGAGCAACGCAGTCTTTTCTGTAAAGCAGCCATGCATTTACCACAGATACATCAAGGAGGTAAGCAAAAATACAAAAATACCATCTCTTTGCCTTATGGGGAGTTTTTTACAGACCCATTAGAGCGTTTGCTGTATCAACACCCCCCATATGTTTTTGTACTGTATAACTATCATGATGGACACTCTATATCTATTTTTGATTTGGCATTTTTGCAAAATCATTTTAAGTAACCGTAGCGGTTCTACGCCATAAAGGGTACTTCCTAATAAAACAGGTTTATTTTACCCATTTTGTAATGATGATACCTTTGTCTTTGTCAATTTTGTAGTCATATTTTCCCCGCCCTTGTTTTTGTAGGACTTTGTCTGTATCAATGGGACATCCAGCGATTCTATTGCTGCGTAGTGTTCCAAGGCTATATATTTTCATTTTATTTTTGAGGTAAAGGAGAAGTTGCAGGCCTGCAAAATAATTGTCGAAAAAGAGACTTGAATTATCAGGGTCATGCAGGGATTTTGAAAGGGCTATAACAATGGAAGCTCCAACGCCCTTTTAAAAATTTGATTCTTCTTCAGTTATTTCATTTCTGGTTCCAACAAGTTGAGAAAAAGTGGTAGCTCTGGTATGGTATAAAGTCCAGGACGTAGCCAGAAACTCCTGCAATTACAAAAAATTTGTACCCCCATTTATGGGGTTTTTTTTTATATATTGCCAAAATTGCAGAGCCCGAGGTAAAATCCTTTATAGGCAACCATGGTCTTCCACTGAATACTGATTATCAGTATGATAATTTCGAAAATAGCTCGGATCTTTTCTGCAAAAGGACATACCTTGAAGTATCGGTCGTAGTATTATCCGTAATGTCATTGTTGTTATTGAAGTGTATAAAACGCCTCAAAGTTTTAAAACGTCTTTGGCATCAAGGATGCTACCTGCTCATACGTGTACCGCTTGCCCAGTAATCTTGATAGGATGGAAAATCTATTATTCCCATATATAATAAACAGGATATAAAATCTGTCATCTCGTTGGCGTTCGTCGCGATATATGTCCCTGTTACTTGAGTACTGTAAAGATTAGTTTGCTCAATGATATCAGACATTATGTCAAGTGAAATCATTTTGTTAAAATATTCAATAGGAGTGAGCACTTCATCATTGAAAACAGGAATAAAAGTGTCATTCCTATTAATTTTTGGTAAATCTTCTTTGATCCAGTTGAATGCTACTTCTGGTAGTTTCTTTTTTTTCTTTAGGGGTGGCTCAATAACTTGTTCTGCCTCTTCGTCAGAGGTATGGTCGATATACGAAATATTACAAACTAAAATTTTTATAATATTATATAAAATAAAATGCAGTCTTTTATGAAATGTTACCTTCCGAAAAATCTTAGCTTCCCGTATTTTGTCTTGAATTTGTTTCAAAGTCATTTTCTTCCTCATCGTCTGATGAATCAGAATTATCCGAAACTTGAGGAAGGGGTGGCAGATGAAATTTACTTATTCCGTAAAAGGAACAAGAAGGAATTGAATTATATTCATCCATAGCGGTAAATGGGCCGAAAATCTAAAAATCGATATCTACAGTGGGCAATGTAACCAGATGGTTACGCTTTTTCTACAAGAGTTTTCTGGTTTAAAAACTCCTCAAGCTTATACTAAAATAATCTATAAAATTACTCACCTGTTTTCTAGAAAATACCACTAAATTTGGAATAAAACTGGAATAATTTTTATTAGTTCAAATAATTACATTTATATCTAGTTGCAACATAACCACAAAAATACAACGCAACAGGTCTTCACACGTGGCAAACAAAATTCAGTTTATCGCGAGCGCGCCTCGACTCTTAGTTCCCCCTCCTACTCACAGTTGTAACCAAGTGGTTTCGTTGCCCTAAACTCTGTAAAGTACAAGGATTGCGGAAAAGATGCGTTTGAATTCAACGTATCCATATGGTTACAATGACCAATAAATGTATTTTTTAAATTTTATAACTTGACCGATAAAGGGTTAAATTTAGTGTTTTAATGTAAAATATTTTTAAAATAGGTTATATATTAAATGAATACATATTTATTTACTTTTTAATAAAAACAAGCCTGAGAAATCCTTTTTTTTTGTATTTCTATATCGTCCTTTATAAATATAAATATAATACTTTTATTAAATTATTGAAATAAACAAATTATAAAGCAGCCTACGAAAACAATTGAATCAGTTCTTAATCTAACAATTTCAATTAAAAACAGAGCAGGGATTGTTCACATTCGGTTACCCCTACAGCAAAAAAACCAGTTCATTTCGCCAAAACTATTTACTAGAAACCGATTGCGCCATCACACTCAAGATAGTCTATAGAAATATTCCATTATGTTCAACACTCGCAATTATCGTTTGTTTATTTTTTATAAACAATTTAGTGCAAAAAATCGCGTTTTCTTTCGTTTTTGGCTTATAAAATCGGAGCTAATAAAGCAATTTTAATGGTTTAAAGTACGGGTCTTGAACCCGCGCCCGCGAATGACACTCCGAGAACGCTACGGCCACCTAGTTAGAAAAGATTCACTCTGTGAACTCGCAATTACGACTAGCCACAAGACCACTAGATGGCGTTGCATGTCTATTGAACCTTTCTAACGATTCTAGAAAGTATTACTACTAGAGGGACCTAGAGATTCAAAGTTGACGCGCCCGTCCTAGCGATACAAACGAAAGAGTGCCAACTAACAGTGAAGTTGCTACCTTTGATTTTTGAAAATTACATTCTATGGTCGCAAAGGTATTAAATAAATTCTTATTTTTCAAATTAACTTTGACAACTATCATTATCGGACATAGATGTAGACTGAGCAACCCACTTTCAGTTGTTTTTTTTTCATTGCTAAGTAACGCGTATAATTTGACCGTTGGTCAGGGGCGTGCGGTGAAATTTTATTGATTCTTTGATCATTTTTTGCAAATTCGTCAATGACGTCATCATAAAAACGTCGATGCTCCGACATATTTTGGAGAAGTTTATTTTTAATGGACAACAGCCATGTATGCGAAAGTCTCTCCTAACTCGTTGAATTTCTCAGGAAATTTTTAATACTTTTAAGTGTTGAAAAATTGCGTTCTACTGATGAACTTTAGGCAGGTATTGTCAATACTAATTCATGCAATTTCGACACTTCGGTGTAGGCATCTTCCAGCTCCTTGTCTTTTAAAAATTGCATTAGTTCCTTAGCGTTATTTTTTTGCGCTAATGTCATCGGTTTCGTAAATCACTTTTAGTTCAGATCGTAGTAACATTCGGTCGAAGAACTGGCCATAATGAAGAAGAAGAGATTTAAACGCATCTTCTGGAAAAGTTTTTCCTTTAAATGCATCAAAATTGCAGAGCTCGAGGAATTTAAAATCATTTAAACCGTTAAATCTATAGTTTATTTGTTGCTGAATTTGATCGATTATTTTATAAAAGAGGCGTCTGTATAATGTTTGAACATCTTCCACCTTGTCTGTTCGAAAACGCTTGGCTTGTGGCTCTACATTTAAGGTCATCGTTTTCTCCCAAAATAGGTCAAAGTCATCTCTTTTTTTGGCTTAACATGGACTTAAAATCATCCACTTTTTTTAGGCAAAAAGCAATATCGCCTGTTTTAGTTTGTAATATATTAAAAACACTGTCCGAGAATGGAAATATTTCTGAAAATATGTTCAACAAATTAAAATTTCGTTTCAAACAGTCCAAAAACCCCCTCAGACTATTTATTGCTTCTGAGTCCCACGTTTCATTATTTTCTATCATATTCTCAAATAGTTCAATCAGTGATTCACGATTTTCAGATACTGTTAACACAAGTCTTCCATTATAGTTCCACCTAGTAGGAGCTACTTTGGGCAATCGTTTGTGGACAATGGAGTTTAAAGCTTGTGTACGTTTTGCTGACTTGGAAAAAAAAGCAGCCATGCCACTTAAAGTAACGAAAAATACTTTACATTCTTTAATGTGATTGATGGACTGGGATAAAACTTGATTTAATTTATGAGCAAAACAATGGACAAACACAGCACTTGGGAAAGTTTCTCAAACTTTAGCTTGCAGACCCCCTAATTATCCTGCCATCACTGCAGCTCCATCATAGCTTTGAGCAACTATTTTTTTCTCTCCATTAATTTCTTTAGTAACGTTATAAACTACGGTATATAATGCATCTGCTGTACGATTTTCGGACAAATTCTTAAAACCTAAAAATCACTCTTGAATACTTCCGTCTATTTTAACGTACCGTATTACTATAGATAATTGGCTAAAATTAGTGATATCAGTTGTTTCGTCCAGAACAATAGCAATGAACCGCGCCTCGCCAATCTCCTGCTTAATTCTTTTTAGAATAATGGTTGCAACAGCGGAAATTAAATCATTCTGGATTTGATTCGATGTTCCGCGAAAAACGCTAGACTGCCCTTAATGATTTTTTAAGCAATCATCATATTTAGCCATCAAACTAAGTAAATCTTGAAAATTTCCTATATTTAAAGAAACCCTTGTTTCGTCATGACCTCTAAATCCCAATTCGTGCTGTCCGAAAAAATAAACAACATCGATAAGTCTTCTTAATATTTGCCTATTTTTATCGACTAGTTCATTAAGGGCGTGTTCAATTCTGATTTTGCCGAAGACTTTTTCTTTTATGACGGCCTGCAAATGCGCTTTGGACATAATGTGTCTTTTTACACCTTTATGGAAATTGTTTAAATCGGAAAAACCAGTTTTATTCCAGAGACCGTTTTCATTTTCAAAAAGTAAACATGCCCAACAAAATAATTTACTTATATTTTCACACCCTGTTAGCCATTTAAATTGTTCGTATTATTTTTCCGGATAAAAATGTCTTATACAGTTTTTCATTTTTGTGGTTAAATTTTTCATAGGCGGTTTTGCCCTTTGGAAATTATTTGAAGCTTATCAGCGAACTTTAATGTTGAAAATCCCTTTATTATTATGACATACACCACACATTTGAACACACTCTTCTTAATACATTCTCAGCCGAAGTTGACGGTATTTGCATATCCACGTCCGTATTATCGTCTTCCATATCGCACCATGCACAACACACAGATAGACGTTCAGACAAAGAACCTACTCGAACCATAGCTTCCGCTCCCACTTAAAGCAAGCGACTGAAATGCAAAAATTGCAAACAGCCGGTGGAAAGTTCAATAACTTCTGGCTCGATTCAGAGGAAATCAAGCATACAGGACTTGGCTGCAGAGAAGCTAGCGGCCCGCATAGGTTCTATTCGATATTCTATTGTGGCTGGGTCGGAGTCAAGGCCGCATTTATTATGGGCTTGATAATTAAGGTAATATTTTAGCATTTTTAATATAAACTAAATTAATGGTGACCTATTTCAAAAATTACATTTTAGAAGATGTTTTGTAATTTTTTTTGGGGAAGCACTGCTTTCCTTGCTTCCATGGACTGCACGCCCCTGCCTTTGGTCTTTCTTTTCCTTAGCGTTTTCTTAAAACTGATAAAAGTAATATGATATACTCCGAATAGTGATATACTATTGCGTGCCTTTGAGGCAAATTATTTTTCTTGTCAGAGTGACAACTTCGTGGGCGAACTGTTGTTAACATTTATCGCAACCGCAATCAATTCAATTTTCTACTATTACGAAGTGAAGTTTTACGTTCACGTTAATTACACTCTGTAAGATTATTAATGCGAAAGCAAGTTGAATAATTACCCCCTCGCGTGGTAATGATTGGTTTATTTTGAGAATCGCACAGTTTAATAACGTAACCTGGTATTTATTACTTGTTTTGAATGGATTTTTAATCTTCTAGCGAGGTTTCACTTTCAGTGCAAGACCTCGCCTATTTTTCTTATTTAATTTATTTATGACCAATAGGTCGTCGTGAAGTGCTGATCGAGGATTATAAAGCACAGTAGTATACAGGGTGTTCCACCACATTTTGATCTCCGTTTATTCGTTTTAAGCATGAAAAACATGTTTTCTCAAATTCGTCGGTTTGTCTGTCTGCCCGTAAGTTCGCGGCATCGCTAAAAACTGCTTACCCGATTGATTTCAGATTTTTGTCAAAAACTAAGGGTCATGTCAAATGTTAAAAAAATTACTGTCGTGTAAAATGTTAAAAAAAATATTCTAAAAAACTACTAACCCAATTTATCTTAAATTTTGTACAAAAATCAAGTATTATATAGGAATCAACTGGTCAAATTTTGGTACGAATTCAAGATGGCGGAACAAAATGGCGGCTTAATAAAATATTTTGAAATTCCGCCTGAAAAACTACTTATGGGTCTCATCTCAAATTATGTGCCATAAAAAATTGGTATACAGATGAACTAGTAAACATGTGGTACTAATTCAAGATGGCGAAACAAAATGGAGGTTAAATAAAATATTTGTAATCGTGAAAAAATCGTTTTCTCAGGGTTTACACATCTTCACGTTTTAGAATCTCTAGATACTAACAAATATATTTTATCAATTCCGTCGGTCCGTGTATCGGTTTGTCTGCTGTCTGTCAATTTACAGCATAGTTTAAAAACTACTTACGCGATTGACTTCAAATTTTGGGGTAAAAATTAAGGGGTCATAAGGAGATGACCTAGTAACATTTTGGTAAAAATCCAATATGGCAAAACAAAATGGCGGCCTAGGGAAATGTTAAAAAATTATTACTAAAAAACTACTTGACAAACAAAAAATATTTTTTGGCTTTTCCGCAACTGAATAAAAAACTTTAAATTAATTCAAAGTTAAATATTTTTATTCAGTTGCGAAAAAGCAAAAAAAATATTTTTGTTTGCCAATTTAAACGCAACAAATAATCTGAACACATTAAAAAAACATACTTATTCAATTTGTCCAAAAATCAAGTGCTATTTAGGAATCAACTGGTAAAATTTTGGTACGAATTTAAGATATAATAAATATATATAAATACAAATAATTTATATCAATACATCTGTTTTATTCACATATACAGGTTGTCAATTTGAAAAGGAACAGCATTTTACATTTTTTTAACAGATGACACTATAACAATTTGGTGAAACACATCACAGGAGGATAACTGTTAAGTTATTTGTTGTTGTATTACAAGACAAGTGCACCTTTTTTCTTCTACTAGGGGATACTAAATATAATAATATACATGTAATTAAACCAATTCTTATGGGATATTCTTTAAAACATCAAAAACGCTAAAGTTTCGTTTACTGCACGAAAAGCACGACACAAATGTCCAGTCTTATAAATTAGAAATTCCAACTATTGTGCGCGAAATAAGCCTCACTAAACAAATTACATAGTCACGTAACATCTGAGAAAACTATAACCATTAGACTTGTCCGAATAAAAGCAACCATTTCTTCCTTCTGGCTGGTATGTTTATTGGATTTAAGATTAAACTATACTATTGTCAAATTATATTTAAAGTGACAAATAAATTGATATTACAGATCCATCTGTGGTATATTTCTATAGAAAGGAATCCACAGGAAAGATTTTACATTCAGAAATAAATTTTTTTATATAGTTGTGTTTAAATAAGGAGGTACAAGATGAGTTATTATAAGATATATGTATATATATATATATATATATATATATATATATATATATATATATATATATTAAAGAAAACAAACTAATGACATGTTTCGCTGTGGTCTTTGTCAAATGATACAAATATAATAAAAAATAAAATTAGGGAACAAAATCTTTTTTGTACTTGTTTTATAATGGGTTTTTCATATTTAGCTAAATGTTTATTATAGTCCGACACATGATAAATGGTCATGAAGTAGCCGGGCTTATAACGATCTGGTGGTATTTTACCCCCAATATTTCTCAGTACAGGTCGGTATTTTATTTTGTATTATTAAAGCATTTGAACTGTGGCATTAGTGGTGTTATTGATGGCTGGGTACCGAACGCTTGTCTTTCAGCAAAAAACATTGATGACTACCATCAGGACATAACAAGTGAGCTTTTTGAAAATTTGATGAAAAATTCTCTTTGCCCGAATATCCGTCCAGGCAGTGTAGTTGTTTACGATGATGCTAGTTATCACAGCACCTTAGCTGAAAAAGTACCAACCATAAGCAGGAAAAAAAGAGGTGCTGCAAGAGTTCCTTAGCCAACATGACCTTTTTTTTGAAGAAAATTATACAAAAAAACAACTAGTTGAGGTACTAAAATCTAAATCGTATGATAAAACATATTGCATAGATAGGCTGTAAAAGATGAAGTGACATACCACTTAGATTGCCCCTACCACTGCGATTTGAATTCTATAACAAACAGTTAGACGCAATAATGTAAACCCAAAAATGTCCGCTAATGTAATTGAAGTAAGTAAAGCTCAATGTGACTTAATACCAAAGAGCATTTGGAGAGCATGCCTTAATCATGTACAGGGTGTCCCATTTTCGTAGGTTTTACGGGGTTTCCAGCTTATGAGTAGAGATAGAGAGATGCGGTTTTCGCGACGCCGTGCTACTTTTCGATGAAACTAAAGAGGCCGCAAACAGATTTGCCCTAACCATTTTAGTTTCCGTGCTACAGGGTGATTTTGAAAATTTGTTATTTTCGGACACCCCCTGTAACTCAGCTATCGTAAAATATATTTAAAATGTTTCAACTGGTATTTATAGATTTTTTCACGTAGAATTCAGTGGCGTACTAGATTTTTGCTGAGAGTCATAGTTTTTGACATATTGGCATAACCTACTATTTTTTAAATGGGACACCCTATATATTATTTTTTCATCTTATTCTTCATGTCGAGAGCTTTTCAAAAACATACCATAAGTCATATTTATTTTCATAAATAACATGAAAAAATGCATTTTTCTTTAAACGGATTTATGGCATAGCAGATCAATCGAAATAAGAGAAGGTGGCTGTGGAGCCATGGAAAAAGTTAACAAATATTTGTTAACGAAATAACAAAGTAACAGCATCAGAAAAAATTAGGAAGTAGGTAAAAGGTAATAATTATAATTTCATTAAAACTACAAATATTGTTCAAATTGTAGACCATTATGTGTCCTACAAGTGTGACAAACTTTAAAAATTCTTTTTAATGCATTTTCTATTGTAAATGACTGTCTTTGTAACTCTGCAAAAGCGTTTTCGGTGGCCATTCTTAGTTGTTCTAAGTTTTCGTATCGCCTTACATAAACCTTGTTTTCTAAATAACCCCACAAAAAGAAATCTAAAACTGAGAGGTCAGGGGATCGTGGTGGCCATCGAACAGGTCCGTGTGTTCCTATCCATCTTCCAGGAAAATGGTCGTTAAGCCAGTTTTGACTTATTCTGGCATTGTGGGCTGGAGCTCCGTCTTGCTGGAAATAAATCCTATTTAGTTGAGCCAAGGGAACATCATCCAAAATTCCTAATGCGTCTTCTAGGATTCGCACGTAACCAATCGAATTCAGATTTCCTTCATATATTTGGTAAACTATTTTTCGGTTGAAAATAAAACAGGAGACATTGAATCCAAATCTGCCCTGACGCTCCCTAGGAAAAATAACATGGTTGTTTTCTTGACTCCAAAATCGAGTGTTGTGTCTATTTAAAATCCCTGAACTAGTAAAATGTGCCTCGTCTGACCAAATAATCTTTTTTTCAAAATCGATATCTTCTGCCTTCATATTTATAAACCAATTGCAGAACTCCAATCTGCGCTCTGCATCACCAGGATGCAGATGATGCACAAGTTTGTATTTATAGGGTTTGAATTTGTGCTTTTTCAAAATTTTCTGCACTTTGGTTTTCGGTACACCCGCCTCTTCGTCTATTTTCCTGCAAGATGTTTCAGGAGCTGTCTGAACGAGGGCTAAAACGTTGACCTCAGATTCTTCGTTGTCTTTATTGTAAGTTCGCGATCGAGGCTTGTTAAAAGATCCATATTGGCAAAGATTATTTTTAATTTTTTGAAAAATTCTTTTTTCTGGTTGTCTTCTCTCGGGATATCTAAGATAAAATAAAGCGAACCAATAAAGTCAAAATGCAGGAAGATAAAAAAGAACTAACCTGTTCAGATAAAGCTCTGCCGCCTGATCTGCATCTTCATTAGACAATATAAAACACGCGTTCATATCATATTTCTCAAAATATTCAAATTTTTGATTCTGAGCCATATTAAAAACAATAATTATAATAGACGTCAAGAAAAATTTAAACGCAATAATGCCAAAAATGACAGCAGTAATGGCTGCCTGATCATATTTTTGTTGGCGTTGCCATGGCTACCACAGCCACCTTCTCTTATTTCGATTGATCTGCTATGCCATAAATCCGTTTAAAGAAAAATGCATTTTTTCATGTTATTTATGAAAATAAATATGACTTATGGTATGTTTTTGAAAAGCTCTCGACACGAAGAATAAGATGAAAAAATAATATATAGGGTCTCCCATTTAAAAAATAGTAGGTTATGCCAATATGTCAAAAACTATGACTCTCAGCAAAAATCTGAGTATGCCACTGAATTCTACGTGAAAAAATCTATAAATACCAGTTGAAACATTTTAAATATATTTTACGATAGCTGAGTTACAGGGGGTATCCGAAAATGACAAATTTTCAAAATCACCCTGTAGCACGGAAACTAAAATGGTTAGGGCAAATTTGTTTGCGGCCTCTTTAGTTTCATCGAAAAGAAATCTCTCTATCTCTACTCATAAGCTGGAAACCCCTTAAAACCTACGAAAATGGGACACCCTGTACTTCAAGTCCAAAATAATTATAAAAAATATTGAGAAAACGTTAAACCTTTAATTATATTAATGGATGATAGTGATAGTACAGATTCAGACTATTGAGATTAGTTATCAAATCATTGATTGAGACGATCCACTTTAATCATACGTTTTATTCCTTTTTATTATCTTTAGTTTTTAAGATATCGGAATAACCTTTTTTGTTTGGAACAAAATAATAAAAATTATATAGTACGGCTTATTACTTTTCCGCATATCACTAATTTATTTTAAAGTCAGCAATACGCAATAAATTTTTGTCGGTACATATTCAAATTCAAATTCAAAAATATATTTATTTACATAACACACATAAAAAAAACAGTAACACAACAAAAGTAAATAAATATATAAAAGACATAAAATAAATATATAAATAGACAAAATAGCAGCTATATCATTTTTGTTTATCCTCATAGTACATAGTAAAAAACACCAACCCTCCAAAGCTAAGTGCTTGACTGGATGAGTGGGTGCTCATTCTCCTACATATATACACATATATTTTCATTTTTAATTTTTTAAGATGTTATTCCTATTCCTATACCTAGAGAGCATGCAATAAGAATATAAAATTTGAAGGAACCTATTGTAAGACATACACACATACAAACTGTAAAAATAAGGCAGCATAGAAGAGATTCAAAAATAGACAAAGACGCCAGACTGAGAAGACTATATAGAGTAAAAAATAGGTAAAAAATTATTAAGAAAAAAAATATATATATACCTATATACATATACATAGACATACACACATATATGAACAAACACATACATGCGCACATACATACCTACATACATACATACATACCTGCATACACACATACATACATACCCACACATACATACATACATACATACATACCTGCTTACATACATACATATACAAATAACAACAGATACATTCATACGTATATATTTTACAATATTGGGCTATTAAATATTAGCCAGTCCGTGAGAATTGTTTTAAAGTTTAATTGTTTCTTTTTATTTTTCAATTCGGTGGGAAGTAGAATATAAAGTTTTTGTCCGATATAAATATAACTTTGTTGACCTATTGTGGTATGTAAGAGAGGTAAAATTAAGTGATCTTTATCTTGATATCTGGTTTTATAAGTGGAAATTATGTTATAGTTTTGAAAATTCGAACTTAGTTGTTGCATTAGCGCCGATTTGTAGTAGATATTTCTGATATTTAATATTTTGCATTGCTTAAATTGCTGATCAGAAGGAAACTGGCTATTTAATTTATACATAACTTTTATTATGCGCTTTTTTAAAATTTGTATAGGCTTTAATGTAGAGTCATATGCCCCTCCCCAGGCAGTAATGCCGTATGAGAGTATTGATTGCACTAGTGCAAAATATATACTACGTACACTATTTATATCCATAATTTTGCTAATCTGTTTAAAAATATAGACTAATGACCTTAGTTTTTTTGCTATTTGATCTATGTGATCATTCCATTTTAGATGACAATCTATTGTAATTCCGAGATAGTTGGCTTTATCTGTGGTTTCGAGTTCCCACATATTTTGTTTTCTAAAAGGCAAATCAATAGAAATTTTTGTCTGTATTGGGAGGGATTTTTTTTTGTTCGCAAATGGCAAATATTTTGTCTAAATTTATCGTAAGTAAGTTATCGTCATTCAATCATTTTCTTAATATCCGTAGAAAGGTTTTGTTCTACGATTTCCCATGAATCTCCATGCACAAACAAGACGGTATCATCTGCAAATGATATTACTTGTCCAAAATGTGTTTAATTTAAGAGATTATTTATATAAATAATAAACAGTATTGGACCCAGAACTGTACCTTGAGGAATGCCATAATTAATTTTTTGCATATCGCTAAAATCTTCGTTTATTTTTACTTTTTGGTAACTATTATCCAAATAGCTTCTTAAAAGGTTAATTGCTGGTCCCCGTATACCAGCTCGTTCAAGCTTCGACAAAAGCACTGGGTGATACAGGGTATCAAATGCCTTTGCCAAATCTATGAGCACTGCGGCACACGGACGACTAGGATCTAATTGTTTTACTATATTACCTGTTAGAAAGCTAATAGCATCGTTTGTAGATTTTCTGGGTTGAAATCCAAATTGATATTTCGAAAGTAAATTATTTTTTGTTATAAACTGAACCAACCTATTTTGTAGGGCTTTCTCAAAAATTTTGCTAATATTGGATAATAAGTTTATTGGTCTATAACTACTGTTTTTTCCCCTTTTTTAAAAATAGGTTTAATAATGGAAATTTTAAAATGGCTAGGACAAGCTCCCTTATTAAACATAAGATTAATTATATGACATAAGGGTTGAATTATATAGGGGGAAATGGTTTTTGTTATTAAAGACGATATACCATCGTCTCCTGATATCGAGTTATTTTTAAGTGTATTTATTAAAGACAAAATTTCGCTTTCCGTTACCGGGGTCAAAAAGATTGATTTGTTATTTATTGTATCATTTTTAAGATTGTTTACACTGTTGTTCATGTTTTCTTTGATTTTCGCCGCCATTTTTTCACCCACAGAAGCGTAATGCATGTTAAATATGTTACTTATTTTTTCAGGATCTTTCTCGAGTATATGATTTGCATCCATTACAGAATAGATATTTTCTTTAAAAGTATTCTTTGATTTGGACATGTATTCGTTAAAAGTTTGCCACAGTTTTTTACTATCATTTTTGTTTTCCAAAAATTTACCCTTATAAAAATTTTGTTTACGTTCTGTTATTAACGTAACTATTTTATTGCGATGATATTTATAAATGTTTAAGGATTCTTCCGTTTTGGTTCTTTTATATTGTTTATATAGTAAATCTCTTTCTTTTATGGCTTGAATTAGGTCAGTAGCAATCCACGGTTTTTTTTTGAATCCCAAACAAATATTTTTTGAAAATGTACTATTATGTATAGATGTTTTAATAATATCAATTAGTTTGCCTGGAATATATAAACACTGTTTCAATCTTCCTACTACCACCCTGGACCGGAATGTTTTATTAGCCAAAACAGATGCACAAGCAGGCATAAAGGTACAAAGGTATTAATTAGTCACGACCATTTATTGTGTGTCGGACTATAACAAAAAATATTTGTAAGAGGTGAATTAATCAGGTGAGTTTGATCGTTAAGTAATAAACCTGTGTGTTTAAGATTGTTAATTTCTAAAGATTCTGGTAAATTTAATTTTTTGTGTCCTTCTTTTCTGGATGTAAAACTTAATTTTTTTTATTGAAATTATGATTGTAATTAATTAAATTAGAACCGTAATCAAATCCGTCATCCCCCTTGACAAAGCATTTATAAAGGCTAATTTATCCTTTTGTCTAAATTTCTACCTGTCTGCCCTATATAAGTAGTGATGAGAAATCTGGATCTTTTTAAAGATCCGGGTCAACGGATCTGGGTCAGTTTAAAGATTCGGATCAGAGATCCGGATCTCGGATCTCTTTAAATTCATTAAAATAAGCGGGCCATATTCGTCATATTGGGCATTGGGTAGGTATGTATGCGTGGCTTCATCCATCTGAAAACTTTGTAAGCATGCAACATCGGTTTTATAGACTGTACTGTCCGAACATTTTTTTTTCGCGACAAGCAGAATGAGTGGCGACCCCACAAGTCTAGTTTTTTATTTAAAAATTTGTATGCGATTTACAGGGATACGTTTTAAGTGAAATAATACTTTTTAAAGATATTATACTTTTAACTTACAAGGCTTAAGAGTCTTGCTATAGTGATTTTGAAGTTGAAGTTCTTAGGTGTCCATTTTTATTTATTTACTAATTTATTAATTTATTTCTCAGAAAATCAATTTTACATACATTATAACGTAAACTCTGGTGTTATAAAAGCCACGTTATAAAGAGTTCTTACGTAAGTGCAATAATAAAAGTTTGCACTTACGACCCGTTGGCTAGCTTATACGGTAGTTCGGCTTTGGGGGAGTTCAAAATTTTCAATCCTTTTCTTTGGTGAATGAAGGAGGCAAGTGAAAATTATAAATATGAAAGAAGGGCGCCAACACACGTAAAACAGAACTTATTGCACTGCCTTCATACACCCCTTACCCGTGTGCTCGTAAAGGTACTGAAACAAACAGTAAAACAATATTTAATATTATGTTTTGCTTTATTTAAAAAAAAATACATGTTAACGAGAGAATGTAGTTTAACTTGTTTTAAATAGAAATATGTGTGGTAATTTAAAAAAGATAAATTGATCAATAAAAGGTACTACAGTAATATAAAGCTTTTTTAAAAATCTCACCAACTGGCAGGAAAACTGGAGTTACTGGGGCCTGGTTGTTGGGCTAGAGGTAAAATTCCAACACCTCTTCGGTAAAGAGGGGGCTCTTTCTTAATGTAGAATTACTGCTTCAACTTCAAAGGTAACCCCAACCTTTAGGGTTATTTGCTTCAACCAATTGTTTCTCGTGAAAAGTACCTCACAATCATGTGGGTGCAAAAATGTTCAAAATGCTTTAAAGGCTATAAAAAGCAAACGTGCACTAAGATGCAAGGTTTTAATAGCAATGTGCTATGTGCTAATAATTCAATGTGCACTAAAATGTGCTATTTGCTATGTGTTCAATGTGCACTAAAATGTGCTATTTGCTATGTGGCCGTTGAGCTGTAAAAAAGAGAAAAAATCCATTGTAGCCTATTGTATAAACTAAAATTAAATGAAAGAACCTTAATAAATTAAAATAATAATTACCTGGCTGTTATTTGACCACTGTTTAACACAAAATTTAAAATAACTATAAAACAGGACCAGCCTTTTTAAAGGTAGTTTTACGGCCACAGTCAAAACGAAATAGAACGAACTCGTTCCAAGACGATTTTCAGCTAAGGTTTAGTAAGGAAAAAAAAAATGTTTAAAAAAAGGTAGGAATTTGGCCAAAAAACTAAACTGTTGAAAGTACTCCATGCAAAACTTGATTTTAATGTCCCTATATTTTGTCTCTTTCCCCCTTATTTATTTGACTAAAATAAAAGATTTTTAAAAAGATAGGCAACTCAGAATACATTATTTATTACAATAAATCTTAACATACATTAAATTTAAATATTAATTTTTGAATAATTTATGCTGTTATTTTTTAATATTTTCCTCTAATTTTTACGTAAGCCTCGTCCTAAATCATTAAATCTTTAAAATGTTAGGTTTTTATAAAAATGAAAGTAAAGTGATCGGACGGAATCGTATGGCTTTTAGTCATTCATGGAAAAGGCCAAAGCAAGGATTTTAGCGTCGCCGCACACTGTAAACCGTCAAACTTTGTTGTCGCTTAACCCAATTTATAAAACGAAAATAAACAAGGCTTTTTAAACCAACCATTTGGAGAACTACTTAAATAAATAACACAAACCCTTGTTTAATGAACCCCTGACATGTGTTTACCGGACATTTAACAATATAGGTGACATCTAAACTACATTTTATCAAAAGGACAAATCATTTAATGAACTGACCGAGATTTTAAAAGGCGACAAACGAAATTGGAGGTATATACCAAATGTTTCTAATTTATTTAGCGTTACCAGGCTACAATGGAAATATTGGAAATATCTTGTTTAGTTTGTATCACAACAGCTCATACCCAACTAGGTTTTTTATAACGGATTTGTTTCTGATCAAAATTATGTGAAGGTAAGATAATAGAAAACTATAGGTGAATGAACATCTAATAATGAAATTCTTATAAAAACATGGCCCTTTTATATGTGGGCATTAAAGAAAGCTTCAACAACCAGACCCTCAGCATCTGTAAATATAAAACATAAAATGTATATAATATACCAAGCTGTCAGTTATACAATATTAAGTACTTATAATAATGAAAATAGTCAAAGAATCTAAATAACTTCCAAAAACTTAGTTCCTGACATCTTGGTGAATGACAAAATATAATTAGCAAAATCATAATTAGTTACTGTAAAAGTGTAACGTTACAACAAGAACTATGTTTTGACTGTTGTTTTTTATTATGAAATATAGATTTTTATATTGCTTTTTATTAACTATAATCCTATTATCATCACTAATTCTATAACTTCAATATATCCCTCGCCCAAATTAAGTAGAGATATAAATCTTTTATCTAATTCACACAACTAAAATCTAAGTTTTTAAAGACTGGTGTAATATAATGTTTTAGGATGATTTACGAAGTCAACAAGCTAATCAACCCCAAATTAAATTTTTACATGAGATTTTGACTATACAAAAATTTATATTTCATGGCAATCAGCATTCAACAAGCTAATGACCGATCCACCCCATCATCCTGCTCTTCTTATCAATTAGACCGGTTCGAAAATCGTCTTATATCGGTCGTCGGCTCCGCGGTCCAGCTCCCGACTCGAGACCTGCAAACAATGATGATGCATTGAACGAACCGAAGAACTGACTGAACCATAGACAAACGCACCTGGACGCTTCATTTTGCTTTGTCTCTATTTCAAAGATCAGTTATCCGGCTCGCAATATTTTTAAGACCCGGCTCCCATGGGTTATTTACAGACACCAGATTTATTATTCAAATTTGTTTTTAATTTATTATTTCTTAAAAATTAAGTTAATGCTTTTATATGCTACATTCACATTTAGTTTTCTTAGAAAATTGTCTCTGCTCTGGCTCTGACACGAAATTAAAGTGGACTGTACTGTGGAAAGTACTGGGAGCCATGCGCTCCACTCCTACACAAACTCTTCTAGCGGAGTGTACGGTAATCAACAACAAACTTATGTATGCGGCGTAAAATCCTGGGCGAAAGGTTTGTAATTAGAAAAACAAGAATTGGAAACAATGCTCTGATTGATAACAGTTGCAAATTAAGTACTTCTAACCTCACCTTAGCATTTTGGTCAAATAAAAATGACCCACCATTAGCCGAAGCGTTTACATTCTCTAGCAGACAGCATGATTTTGTAATTAAAATTGATGTCCATTTTATGTTTGAAGCTCCTTTAGAAATAACTTAAATAAAAACACAAGTTATCTTATCTCAATTTACAAATTGTCAATCATTAAACTCCATAATACTGAAAAGTGTTTTAAATAATTATAAAGGCTTATGTTAATGAATTAATATAAAAAATTCGTGAAGAAATTATTAGTCTTAATAATAGTGACGCGATGTCTGACACGCTGTGGCAAACTTTCAAGTGCGATATACACTGTGTATAGCAGAAAACGGACAGTATGTGGAAAATTAATTATATAGTCATTTGTTTTAAATTTTTCCTGTTTTTCTATTTCCATGTAATCTGTTGTTATGGTATCTGTTGTTATATGTTGATAGCTATGTTACTCAAACAGTTTGTTTCTAATATTAATTTTCAATAATGGTTTAAAATATAAAATTAAGCAATAAATAAATATGCATTAAAATAAGGACTTTAGTTACGCAAATAGAAGTATTATCCATTCCATGGCCTCATATAGTTTTTTTGAATAAGCAGCATCACAATATTCAAGAAATAATCGAAATTTTCTGTTAAATTGCGATTTTCTCTATAACCATTGAATTTAGGTATAGAACATTGATATATGAAAAAAATAGGTATTTTTGTGATCATTTGCATAAATAAAAAACATAGTAGGTGTTCTAATTAAAAAAAAAACAATTTTTTTCACTTTTAGATTTTGCTATTTTTTATAGTGACTTGAACAATAGCTCCAGTTTTCAAAAAATCACATATAACCTTAATTATTTTGGAAACTTCGCAGAAATTGTTTATCGTTAATATGTTAATTTTTGACGACGAATCAAATAAATGGTGTCCCATTTAAAATTTTATAGTTGATGTAGTCCCAGCAAAATCGAGACACCCTGTATACATGAAAGCAATATATTTTAAAAGAACTTCAAGTTTAAAGAAACTTTTTGTATGAAACTTTTTTTCGTATCTATTACGGATTGACAGATAGTACAATGGGTACTTTTATAAGGAACATGGTGTACAGGGTTTTCGGTTATATTTTGAACGGGGTCTACACGCTTTATTCTTAGAGGTAGAAAAAAATGTTAAATTCAAGAGTTGTTGAGTTCTGTTTGAACCGCCAGAATTGGCTAAAGAGATTAACAAACGACAATTGCAAATTAAAAAATTGAGTATCGACTTTGCTATTTTAAATGAGACACCCTGTATATTTTTAATTCGTTGGAAAGAACATTTTTTCTGACTTAAAAAATATATACTTTGCCTGTGTTCAGACTAACGGTTATCGCATAAATTTGATCTAAAACCCGGAAAAATCAAGTGCTCTGGCTCATAGTAAATTTAACATAGGCGGCTTAGATTTCAATTGTTTTTATTTTAACATGGCTATTTTGTCACTGGTTTCAGGCACCTGATTTGTTTAACTTTTTAATTATGGGGTATTCTGACGAAGAAAAAGCAAATATTGTGAAAATATACTTTCGGCTAAATAATTATCGTGACACACGAAACCAATATAGAATGGCGCATCCTATTTCAGTTGCTCCATGAACATCTGCAATCTATTATATTTTAAAAACAGAAAGACTGTGACAAAAGAAAAGCAAACAGTCACTGAAATGAAATGTAACTTTTAATTATAATTAATTTTAAAGTAAGTTCATATTAAAAGTATATTTTATAGAAGACCCAGAACGATCAATCCCAGACGCTGTATTAAATTTGAATAAGAAAATATGGAAACTTCACGAAACTCTAAAACATTACATGTATAGAGATTATAAGTTTAGACCGGCTCAGAACTTAACAGACTTAAAAAATACAGAGGGTTGCGTTTTGCCGGGAAATGTTGGCAAGGATGCAGGGAGCTGAAAATTTCGCCAAGAAAATTCTTTTTACAGAGCAATATTTTCTTCGGCGGGGATGTTCAATAGGAGAAATAAACACTTTTGGGCAACTATCAATCCTCAGAAGAAACAAATTGTAAAAATTCAGGGCCGAAAGTCTATTTTGGTTTGGTGCGGTATTATAGAAAACAAAGTTTTGTGGCCTATAGTCATACATGGTTCTTTAAATGGCCAAAGATATTTAAATTTATTACGAAATGAGATAGAACCAGCTTTGGAAGTTATAATAATATTATTTTTCACCACGATGGGGCTCCTTGTCATAATATTTTTGATGTTACGGAATACCTTAATAATAAATATGATTTATGGATAGAGAGAGACACGGTGTCATAACTTGGCCTACGAATAGCCCAAACCTTTCGCCTCTGGATTTCTTTTTTTGGGGATACCTTAAAATTGAAGTTTACTATAATAACCCACCAACGATTCGGGAATTGACTCTAAAATTGCAAGGCGAAATAAATAGTTTAAACTAACTTGTGGATTTAGAGACAAGTTTGAAAAATGACTTAGAAATAACGGGGGTTGGATAGACTGAATAAAATCTATTCCATAATAATATTGTTTTTGTTTATTCATTTTTACTTCATATTTAATATCCTTATTTCAAAATGTTTAAATAAAAAAAAACATCTAGCTTCATTTTCTTCCTGGTACCAATATTAAAACGTTTATTATTATTCAGATAATCGTTTCATACAAATAACTCGTTAAACTCAATTTAAATAATTTAATATTTGTAAGTAAGTCCCGGACAAAATAAACAGTAAACATATGTTAAATTATAGACATTTAGAAATGATTTACGATTAAACTAATTATGTCTATGCAGTAAAATATTTGCTTTTTCTTTGTCTGAATACCCTATAACTAAGAAATTAAGTAAATCAAGTGTCCAAGACCTGTGACAAAATGGCCGTGTTAAAATAAAAACAACTGAAATCAAAGCCGCCTATGTTAAATTTACTATGAGCCAGAGAACTTGATTTTTCCAGGTTTTAGGCTAAATATATGCGATAACCGTTAGTCTGAACATAGACAAAGTATATATTTTTGAAATCAGAAAAAAATGTTTTTTCCAAGGAATTAAAAATATACCGGGTGTCTCATTTAAAATAACAAAGTCGATGCTCAATTTTTTAATTTGCAATTGTCATTTGTTAATCGTTTTATCTAATTCTGGCGGTTCAGATAGAATCCAACAACTTTCGAATTTAACATTTTTTCTATCTCTAAAAATAAAGCGAAAACCCTGTACATTTTTAATTCTCCATCTCCTTAACATTAAGTAATACCAAAGGTGTATTAATTACTTTAAAGTCTTGTGTTTTCATAAAAGTAGGTAATTTTAAAACTAATGCGATGTTACGTACTGTTTCTTGCACGAAAAACTTCGCAACCCTTTAATAAGAAACTAATGGTATAATATGCAAGTTGAGAAGGCCTTAACTCGTTATTATCCATATCAGTGGCAAGGGTGACCACGTAATAGGGAAACATAAAAGAGCAATCAAAATATAAATATTAAGACATAAAATAGACGGTTTTATGGGCATTCATTCCGTAAAGAGCTATAAATGAATGGAATTTATTACTTTTTAGTAAGTGAGTAACTGAAAAATGTTTTAAGGAGGCTTGATATGCAACTAAACGGTGCGATATTCATCGTACAGTGGTTACGTGATGAAAATTAAATGCTTAAGTTAATTTACTCTGAAGCAGTAGCGGCTCGTGACATTTTTTAAAAAAGGAGCAAAAACATAATATACTTGTTTTGCTACTTATCTCCTTTACCTTTGAGCATTGAATTTTATGAGTTATGTTTGGGTACGTAGTTTTTAACAGGGGCGTGCGGTGAAATTTTAAGAAAAGGAAGCAATTTTTAGAAACTTACCTATTTGTAATGTAATTCGATTATTCGATCATTTTTTGCAAATTCGTCAATTACGACATCATAAAAACGTCGATGCTCCGACATATTTTAGAGAAGTTTATTTTCAATGGTTTCATTGTCCGAAAATGGAAATATTTCTGAAAATATGTTCAACAAATAATTAAAATTAAAATCTCGTTTCAAACAGTCCAAAAACCCACTTGAACTATTTATTGGTTCTGAGTCCCACGTTTCATTATTTTCTATTATATTCCCAAATAGTTCAATCAGTGATTCACGATTTTCAGATACTGTTAACACAAGTCTTCCATTATAGTTCCATCTAGTTGGAGCTACTTTGGGCAATCGTTTGTGGACAATGGAGTCCAAAGCTTGTGTACGTTTTGTTGACTTGGAAAAAAGCAGCCATGCCACTTAAAGTAACGAAAAATACTTTACACTCTTTAATGTGATTGATGGACTGATATAAAACTAAATTTAATTTATGAACAAAACAATAGACAAACACAGCACTTGGGAAAGTTTCTCGAACTTTAGCTTGCAGACCCCCTAATTGTCCTGCCATCACTGCAGCTCCATCATAGCTTTGAGCAACTAATTTTTTCTCTCCATTAATTTCTTTAGTAACGTTATAAACTACGGTATATAATGCATCTGTTGTACGATTTTCGGACACATTCTTAAAACCTAAAAATCGCTCTTGAATACTTCTGTCTATTTTAACGTACCGTATTACTATAGATAATTGGCTAAAATTAGTGATATCAGTTGTTTCGTCCAGAACAATAGCAATGAACCGCGTCTCGCCAATCTCCTGCTTAATTCTTTTTAGAATAATGGTTGCAACAGAGGAAATTAAATTATTCTGGATTCGATTCGACGTTCCGCAAAAAACGCTAGAATGCTCTAAATGATTTTTTAAGCAATCATCATATTTAGCTATTAAACTAAGTAAATCTTGAAAATTTCCTGTATTTGAAGAAACCCTTGTTTCGTCATGACCTCTAAATCCCAATTCGTGCTGTCCGAGAAAACAAACAACATCGATAAGTCTTCTTAATATTTGCCTATTTTTATCGACTAGTTCATTGTGTTGGCGGTGACTAATTTCCAACTGTTTATTAAGGGCGTGTTCAATTCTGGTTTTGCCGAAGACTTTTTCTTTTATGACGGCCTGCAAATGCGCTTTGGACATAATGTGTCTTTTTACGGCTTTATGGAAATTGTTTAAATCGGAAAAACCGGTTTTATTCCAGAGACCTTTTTCATTTTCAAAAAGTAAACATGCCCAACAAAATAATTTACTTATATTTTCACACCCTGTTAGCCATTTAAATTGTTCGTATCTTTTTTCCGGATAAAAATGTCTAATACAGTTTTTCATTTTTGTGGTTAAATTTTTCATAGGCGGTTTTGCCCTTCCTTTGGAAATTATTTGAAGCTTATCAGCGAAGTTTAATGTTGTAAATCCCTTTAATATTAAGACATACACCACACATTCACACACACTCTTCTTACTGAATTCTCCAACATTTTCAACGTTATTACCGACAGCCAAAGTTGACGGTATTTGCATATCCACGTCCGTATTATTGTCTTCCATATCGCACCATGCACGACGCGACGTACGTATCACACAACACACGGATAGCCGTTCAAACAAAGAACCTACTCCAACGATAGCTTCCGCCCCCACTTAAAGCAAGCGACTGAAATGCCAAAATTGCAAACAGCCGATGGAAAGTTCAATAATCTCTGGCTCGATTCACAGAAAATCAAACATACAGGAGTTGGCTGCAGAGAAGCTAGCGGCCCGCATAGGTTCTATTCGATTCTATTGCTCGGTTGGAGTCAAGGCCGCATTTATTATGGGCTTGATAATTAAGATAATATTTTAGCATTTTTAATATAAACTAAATTAATGGTTTCCTATTTCAAAAATTACATTTTAGAAGATGTTTTGTATTTTTTTTTGGGGAAGCACTTCTTCCCTTGCTTCCATGGACTGCACGCACCTGGTGTTTAAGCTATGCTGTGAACTGACAGACAAACAAACGGACCGACCGAATTTTTTGGCATATGGGGATGCTAAAACGTGAAGATATAATAAGCGTAAGAGGGTGATTTTTCACGCTTACAAAAATATTATTTAGTCGCCATTTTGTTCCGCCATCTTGAATTAATACCTCAGTTTTACTAGTTTATCTGTATACCACAATTTTTGGCACACAATTTGAAATCAGTCCTTTAAGTAGTTTTTCAGGTTGAATTGTTAAATATTTTTCTAAACCGCCATTTTGTTCCGCCATCTTGAATTCGTACCAAAATTTGACCAGTTGATTCTTACATAATGCCTAATTTTTTTCCAAAATTTGAGATAAATTGGG
This sequence comes from Kuschelorhynchus macadamiae, assembly GCA_030620095.1. Lineage (NCBI taxonomy): Eukaryota > Metazoa > Arthropoda > Insecta > Coleoptera > Curculionidae > Kuschelorhynchus > Kuschelorhynchus macadamiae. The sequence continues at coordinate 540,950 of JAUTXW010000432.1, forward strand.
TAAGTAGTATTTTGATAATATTTTTTTAACATTTCACTAGGCCGCCATTTTGTTTTGCCATATTGGGTTTTGACTAAAATATTACCAGGTCGCCCCCATATGATCTGTGAACTGAAAGACAGACAGGCAAACCGACAGACGGACCGACGGAATTGATAAAACATTTTTTTTTTGGCATCTAGGAACTCTAAAATGTGAAGATATGTAAAACCTGAGAGGACGATTTTTTCAAGATTGCAAGTGTTTTATTTAGCCGCCATTTTGTTTCGACATCTTGAAATAGTACCACAGTTTTACTACTTTATCTATATGCCACAATTATACAGGGTGTCAATTAAGCACTTGTACAAACTTTAAGGAGGGGTGATTCTTTGACTAATTTTAGGATGAAAAGTTCATATAAACATGGGTCTGAAACGGCTTTGTTTCTGAGATACAAGACGTCCAAAAAAACAATTTTATTTGGTTTTTTGCTTATATTTTTGTTAAAGAAAGGAACATGACAATTGGACAAAATTTGGAATTCTGGGTATATTGATGACGAGAAATTCAAATATTAGCTTAGTTTTTTATTTAATGTTAGAGGGCGCCACATACAGGCAGACCTATTTTCTATTCAATTTTACATAAAAATTTTGTTGTCGCTAAAAGCAGCCGTTTTGGATAAAAAAGGGTTTGAAGTTCAATCTGCGTTGAAATTTTTTAAATTGAATCATTTCCGAGATTTTAAAAAATAAGCGAAAAAATACTTTTTCAAAATCATGTGCTATGTCACTCTATCACATTAACATATCACAATTACCAAATTACCGTAAAATGTGCTGCATCTTTCCTCTGCAGCCGCAGTACACATGAAAACAGTATAGGTGGTAGCAGAATCAGTCATGGCAGGTAATTTAGAATAAAACAAGTAGTTTTTTATCATTTGGCATTATAAGTAATAATTTATCGTGTGTTTTGTCCAAAATGTACCAATATACCAACGCAGAAATGGCAGACACTCATTTTACTTATGGAATGGCTCGCGGTAACTCACAAGCCACAAGACGAATATATCAGGTGCGATTTCCTCAATGAGTGGTGCCACACGTCTAAACTTTTATTAATATTTAAGCAAGACTTTGTGAAACTGGCAGCTTTAAAAGAACAACAGATATTCCAGGAAGGCCTGCAACAGTTCGAACAGTTAAAATTGAAGAAGCTGTGTTAAACAGAATTGAAGAAGACCCTCAAACTAGTGCACGGAAAATAGGTCTTGAATTGAATATTACACACACACTTGTTTGGCAAATTTTAAGGTCCCAACAACTTTATCCTTATCATATGCAACGTGTGCAGTCTCTATTACCTAGAGATTTTCCCCTCAGACTCGATTTTTGTGTTTGGTTGCATAACAGATTAGTACGAACTCCGGATTTCTTAAGCCATGTGCTTTTCACAGATAAAGCCTCGTTTTCTCGAAATTCCATAATTAATTTTCAGAACAACCATATCTGGGCTGAGGATATTCCGAATGCTATCAGAGAAAATCATTTTCAGGTGCTATTTTCTCTCAATATTTGGGTAGGAATTATCGGTGATCACCTTATTGGACCTTGCATTCTTCCGCAAAGGCTTAATGGCGAAGAATATCGAAGGTTTTTGGAGCATGAACTTCCCAACCATTTAGAAGAAGTTGATTTAGAAACCAGAAACAGGATGTGGTTAATGCACGATGGAGCACCACACTTTAGTGTCATTGCCAGTCAATTTCTGGACGAGAATTACCCTAATCGTTGGATAGGAAGAGCTGGACCACAAGCCTGGACTCCCAGATCACCAGATTTGAATCCTTTGGATTATTTTCTGTGTGGTCACTTGAAGTCTTTGGTTTATAAAAGTCCAGTCCAAAATGAACAAGATTTAAGAAATAGGATATTTGAATCTTGTGCCATTATTAATCAGACGCTAGGTATATTTGAAAGAGTTCGGCAATCAATGTTAAGGCGACTTATTGCATGCGTTGAAGTAGGCGGTGGTCATTTTTAACAATAATTGTAAAATAATGTTATTAACTAGTTTAGTTTTAGTCTTGTAAATGATTTAAGTTTTTTACCTGATAATACAATCAATAACAGATATATTTTTTTGCTTATTTTTCGAAATCTCGAAAATGATCCAATTTAAAAAATTTCAACGCAGTTTTAACTTCAAACCCTTTTTTATCCAAAATGGCTGCTTTAAGCGACAAATACTAAGGGCACCTTTTTTATGTAGAATTAAATGAAGAATAGGTCTGCCTAATCAAAATTGACATAAAAGGCTTCACAAAAAAGTTATGGTTAATTAAATTTAGGAACAACACTGTATGTGGCGCCCTCTAACAATAAATAAAAAGTTAATATTTGAATTTCTCGTTATCAATATACCTAGAACCCCAAATTTTGTTCAATTGTCATGTTCCTTAATAAAAATATAAGCAAAAAACCAAATAAAATTGTTTTTTTGGACGCCCTGTATCTCAGAAACAAAGCCGTTTCAGACCCATGTTCATATGAATTTTTCTCCTAAAATTAGTCAAAGAATCACCCCTTAAAGTTTGTACAAGTACTTAATTGACACCCTATATATAGCTCACAATTTGCTAGGGGCCCTTAGCAGTTTTTCAGGCTAAATTTTTAAATATTTTACTAAGCCGCCATTTTGTTCCGCGATCTTGGATTCGTTAAAAAATTTACCAGTTGGTTCCTAAATAAAACTTCATTTTTGTGCAAGATTTGAGATAAATAGAATAAGTAGTTTTTTGGTCATAATTTTTTAACATTTCACTAGGCCGCCATTTTGTTTTGCCATATTCGATTTTTATCAAAATGTTACCGTGTCATCTTTATATACCCTTAATTTTTGACCAAAATTTGGAGTCAATAGTCTTTTAGCTATGCCGCGAACAGACAGGCCGACAGACAGGCAGACGAAGACGAAATTGAGAAAACATGTTTTTCGGCATCTACTGACCACGAAATGTAAAGATCTGAAAAAATCTCGGAGGGTGATTTTTTACGAATTCAGTACTTCCCTTTTACGGGGGAAGTAATTAATTGTCCAAAAGCTTGCATTATTAACGACTATAATTAAACGCAAAACCCCTACAAGTAGAATAGAAAGATGCATCGCTAATCTGGTGAACTCATCCAACGTACCGCCAGCGGAGAAGTAATCATTAAAGCCAAGCGGCTCCAAAGTCCTCAAGTTCTACAGTCTTCCCATGATACACAAGAACAATGTACCACTTCGGTGCAATAGACTCGCCCACATACGAATTAGGTACGTAACTGTTAAATTTTCTTATTCTATTTGCAGCAAAAACAGACACTTACATAAAAACTCTGGTGCAAAAACTTACACAAATCCAATTGGATCACGAAGATATTCTGGTCAGTTACGATGTAGAATCACTATACATAAATGTTCATATTAAGGGTTGAATTTCCACTATATCTAATATATTGGAACATAATAATCTTGATAAAAACTTAGTAGACCTAGTGGGAGCTTGACTTCCATCTTCCCTTTTTTATGGGAATACCTCTATTGCCTGTGGTAGCGAATATTTTTATGGGGTCCTTTGAGGATGTTGCTTTAACATCCGTTCCATTTTATTTGTTTATGAATATTCGCATTTTATTATCACAATATTTACTTTAAAAGTAACTTGTACTATTAGTATTGATATTTTAACAGTTGACTTTTGGTTCAGTTTAAACGAAAAGCAGCACTTATCTTAAATAATTGTGTACAACACAGCTGAACGTGTAGAAATGATTTTCATTTATGGTGCTCAGGATCAATGTTTCTTAAGGACAGCCCAAAGATTTAATGAAGGGCATCCAGGTCAAAATGTAAGTCCGGAGTATGTTCGCCAACTAGTAGCCAAATTTGAAGAAACTGGCTCTGTCGCGAATAAAAAGAGAAATCAACCGAGACTAGTTGACGAAGCAGCACAAATTGAAGTTCTGGGGCAGTTTGCAATTAATTCAACTTTATCAACTCGTCAAGCAGCTCTAGGAACTGGCTTATCTCGTGAAACAATAAGAAAGGTACTTAAATTTCATAAGTTTGATCCCTATAAACTGCGCATAGAAGAATCCAGTTTTGTGAAATAATGACAGATAGAATTACGGCAGACCCTCGACTAGTTGTACTAATGTACCTTTTATTTGAATGGACATGTTAATAGGCAAAACTGTCGTTACTGGAATGACTAGAACCCACTCGTATTTAGAGAAGGGCATACCCAGTACCCTCAGAAAATTAATGTTTGGGCTGGTATATTGGGAGACGTAATTATCGGCCCAATATTTATAGAAGGGAATTTAAATGGCGACATGTATGCTGAAATGCTACAGAGGTCTATTGAACCACTAATAGTGCGGGAATTAGAAAATCAGAGGGACATACAAGGAAATTTAGCATTAGAAGAACGCTTACTACATTTTCAACATGATGGGGCACCTCTTCATTATGTAGTTCTCGTCAGGCAATGGTTGGATGATAATTATCCCAACCAGTGGATTGGAAGAAGAGGTCCTGTTGAATGGCCACCTAGATCCCCGGACCTAACACCTCTTGACTTCTTTTTGTGGGGTCACCTTAAATATGTGGTGTTTAAAACGCAACCTGAGTCAATAGAGCAACTCAAGGACAAGACAGTTCAGGAATGCCGTGCTATATCCAGAGAAACATTTGCAAATGTACGCGAAGAATTTAAACAAAGGCTTTATTATTATCTTCAAAACAACGGGATACATTTTGAACATTTAATTAAATAATTATAAAAAATTTCACAATTGTGTTTTAATTTATTGTTTCCTTTAATAAACACAGAAGAATTTCACGAAAAACAGCTTTTTATGGTACCACTGAAAAGCATTTTTCAAGAGCTTTAAGATGATGTATCACTCGACTCTCCTTTCTATTTAAGATTTTAGGGGTGTATCTCACCCTACCCAAGGGGTTACAGAGAAGGGTCGAATAATATGCTTTTATTTGTTCCCCCTTCATTTAATGATATGTTGATGACATTCTTGTTGTTGCGCCTCATGAACAAGAAAATCTCCTCTGTATTTCTAGTCCACCTTAATCAACAACACACTAATATTAAATTCACAAATGAATCTAAGGGAACGATTTTTTTCTAGGTGTATTTGTTCAAAGAAAGGAAAATGGTATTATTTCTAATAAATACATGTAATTCATCTACTCGCCAATCTAAATTATAAATATCCTTATAGGATTTAACTATAATACACGATTCTTGCTAATTAATGTTAACCTTACATTATCCGACAAAAAGTACATTACAGGTAATAATAATAATTATATTAATATTAATAATAATAGACATGTTTTATATCTGATTGCTGAAACGATACAATAATTTCAATATAATATTTATAGGTATATGAGTAGTTTTAATACAATACGATAGCCACATTTGGGTGGTTAACTAACAAAATCAATTAATTATTTCAGCTTTATGCACAACTAGCATAACATTCGTTTTTATTTCATTTAATTTAGAAAGCATTAGCGACGTCCTGGTTGGGTCAATATTTGTTCATCGTGACATAATAGACATATTTTCCTAGGTCGCAATAGGTTTTAAAATAAAGAATTCGTTATTAAGCGTACAGTAATGTCTTTATCCCTAACCGAAAAACTCATTAATATCGTAGAAAGAACTTTGCCCTATTTGGTGCCACTGAAACACAATAATGTTTACTATCTCACAAATTAAGTATGTTTGCTTAAATAATATTGTTTATCTACGTTCGTGAGTTAAGAAGCTCTTAACCCAGGCATTTTGTGTGAGTTAAGAGCCTTATTACTGCACTTTTTATTACCGCACGTATTTTTTTTGTTCTTTTTCTTTTATTCTCTGCAGAATTTTCCATGACGCTTTACTTTTAGAATGTCAGCTCCTGAATCTGCCAATAGGGACGTAGATGATCTTCGGATGCAATTCTCCATATACTCATTTGGATGTTCAAGTTTGAGATAGAATGCAAGTCGTTTTGGCGAGGATCCAGAAGAATTAATGCCAGCTGGTTGCATCGTACACCCATCTTTTAGAAATTGGATGAAAACCTACTATGCTCGATGTTACATGGGCGAAGATTATTGTATTTTCGAACTAGTTGAACCATGTGTATTTCTTGAATATTTCCAGATGTTACATAGAATTTCCTGACTATTTTCGTTTACGTTGTCGGTAAAATGAAAATAAAATGAAAACATGTTGATATCAATAATTTAATAGATATCATTGTTCTTATCATAAAATGAAACGCCCAGTGAGATGAAGGCCTAAGTATATTTTCATTCCCATACTTCTGCGCATTCTTCTCTCTGCAGCATTTTTGTAACCTATTGAAAATATACTCATATTTTGGCCTGAATTTTTCGGGAAGCACTTGACCTGGATACTTCCTGCGCAATATCCGAAGGAATGCTTCTTTCTAAATCACTCATTTTGCCTAAAGCAATTAAAACTGTCAATAAGATGTTACTTAAATTGACATTGCCCGGGATAACGCAGAGTGGCAGGATTAAACTGCAAACAGGTAACAGCTAATAAATAGAACCGTGTTTTATGCTTACTTTAAACTTTTTAAATCTTTGTTTAATAAAAATATGTCTGTATTAACAGTCGGGCATGAGCCGTAGATAAAATGTTGTACAATACATGTGAGTTAACTTCATTACGATACTTGTGTAGTTACAAAAGCAACTTCTACACGGGTATCTTAATGATGGTGTTTACTCACTTGTATCGTAAATATCTATTATATCATGTATCAAAACATTCCGTAGGAAGACTAGTCTGTTGAAATATGTAATGCTATTAAATATTCAATCAATCGATTTGAAGTTAGATATTTTTATTGAGAGGAAGGAAATCCTGAATTTTTGCAATGCACAGTGATCGGAAGCGATGTTTTTTTGAATTTTGTAGAAAAATGGCATTTGTGAATTTTTTTTACAAGAACGTATATATTGATCTGATTGGTACGAAAAAAAATCAATTTCTTCATTTTTAGATTCCTAAAAATCTATATTTTCTTATCTATTAGCAGCATACCGTGGTTGCCTGGAAAGGCATTTGCTAGTAACGCATTCCATAAAAGGGACAGTTTGGTAATAAAGGAGCGAATAAAGTGGGAGGCCCATGGTCTTTATACTTGAACAGTGTGCATATGGGTCGATGCCTGGATGTAATGACTAAAGGGGCACAATGGATGATAATTCATCAGAACAAAATCCGCGGTAGTGTCTGTAAGACAGAGACAGGTCGCCCACAATTCGACGATGCTCTAGTGATGCAAGCTTCCTTGATTGAAGAAGATGATTTGTGATGACAATCGAGGTGATATTAATATGCCAGCATTGGATTCTTCATTTGAATGGTATAGGTATTGGGTGATAATTTGTGAGATGGAAAACATGATTGCGTTTTAGTGGCGTTAAACTGGGCAAAGTTCTTTGCTCCCCTTTCTACGATTTTAATGAGGATAAACACTCTACGTCTGTCATCAATTTTAGTCTTGGAGACAGATTTCGGAAATTGTGTATTGGAGTGGATAAATAACCCACAAAACAACATATACCACATGATAAAGAATTTTTAAATTTTCTGCATAACTTTAATGGTGTTTAGTGAATTTTGAAAAAGAACTTGTAAAAAGACACTTCTAATAGTCTCTAATAAATTATATACTACCAAATTTTAGATGTTATTTTTAATAAAACAGTTAAAAATGCAATTCGATACCAAAAATATATCGTGTGTAATTTTTGTGCAAACCGGCCAAATTGAATATTTTATTATTTAAGTTAGATTTTATTATTTTTAAAATGATACCAAAAAGAAATTTGCTAAAAAAAATAAATATATGTACTTATAATTAAATGTAAAGAAAAAAACGATTAAACTTTTCAACAAAAAAAGAATTATAATTATAACATAATTAAATGAAATAAAATATATTTTATTCAAGAATAAAATATTATTTAATCATTTTCTTAAATAAGTTTTTGTTAATATTTGTTTTCCTTTATAGTCGCTTTTATCTCTACACTTGCCTTAAAAAATATCTTGTCTATAAAAATAAATATTTAAAACATAGAATAGAATTCCTTACTAAAAAAAATCATTTTTATGGCATTATAAAGAGAACAAACAAAATTTAAATAAATATGCCATTTTTTTAAATAAGTTTTGGTTAATATTTGGTTTTCCTTTATAATCGCTCTGATCTTTATATTTGCCTATAAAAATGTTTTGTCTATACTTACTTTAAAAAAAATAATTGTTATGGTATTTTAAATAGAACAAAGAAAATTTAAATAAATTTAGCTTTCGGTTGTTACGCAAAGCAAAATCTCAGCATTCCGTTCCTTTGTCATTTAACCAACATGTTTGTAAAAAAAACCCGAAGATTTTTTTTTATACAAGAGAGTATTGATTGACTCCACCATATAAAATATACGGGAAATAAAAGAATAACATCAGACTATAGTAAAATATTGATTTCTTTAAACAAAAGTACTAAATCTAAGTTGCTTTTTAAATGTAATTTCTTTATATATTATATATTTTCATGTACACCGTCTCATGGACCTGATTGTAGGCCATTATTTTTTATTAACGTTCTAACAAAGTCGAACAGTAAATGTTTAATAAATAAATATAATAAATGTTTTTATCCGACTTCATTAAAGCTCGGTACAGAGAGGCAAATCCGTTTCATAATTTCAGCTAAAATAATCAAACAATAGTAAACAGCACCAATGCAGTGCAACAAAATGAGTTTTGTGACGGATATTAACTCTTTAAAAACAGTTTTTTGTTGGCTTACAAATTACACATGACAATTCGTTGATATTTTATTTTTATTTATATATATATATATATATATATATATATATATATATATACAGGGTGTTAATTAATGTCGTGGACATATTTCAGGGGGTGATAGTACTCGACAAAATAGGAACGCACCAATTTCGGTATACAGGGTGTCAAATTTCAAATTTTTTTCTCGTTTTATGGGTTTTTTTCCAGTTCCTTCTGACACAATTAGTTCAAATTTAGAACATGTATTATTTTTAAGAACCTCTACGATAAAATATCAAAATCGTGGATGGTAGTATACAGGGTGTTACAAATTTTTTTGCACCACCTACAAGTTTATCTTGCGGAACTTTTTTTTGGAGCATCAGCATCATGTATGAATTCTGATATAAAATTTAAAATCTTTGTTCATTTCTTTAGCTCTTTTGTATTTTGCATGATTCTCGTATCTATCACAGTTTTCGACTTATTTGCAATAATCGATGCATTGCATCGATGGCATGCAGGCGAAATTAAGCAAAAAAATTAAGAAACGGGTTTTATGTTAAATCAACCGACATGATAATGAACAATCAGATAAAATTGTTACAATTAAATTAAAAATAAAACAAAATTATAAATTATGCATGAACCCCATTTGATTTCTAAGAAGAATTGGCACGTCTTCTAGCAATACCGGGAGTTCGTCTTCAAGAAATTGACGATAATATCATCCGTTTAGCCTTGCTGGCAGGAAAAATGGACCTATCAAATATTCTCCAATAATGCCGGCCCACACATTTACTGAAAATTGTTGCTGGAAATGATTTTCACGTATCGAATGCGGATTCTCTTCTGCCCAAACATAATTGTTATGAAAAATACGTATTACATTCCTAGAAAAATTTGCCTCATCGCTAAATAAAATCGTGTTTCCAAATAATGGATTTTGGGCTAGCATTTGTAAGAACCACAGGCAAAAATTTAAACGGAGTGGAAAGTCACGTGGGAGAAGAGCTTGAGCTCTTTGGATGTGAGAAGGATACATTAAGTTGTCTAATAAAATTTTCCATACAAGCACAAATGAGATGTTAAGTGTTGCTGCAATTTTCCTCGTACTGGTAGCAGGATCATTTTCTACTACATTTAGGACTGCTTCCTCGATTTCAGGAGTCCTAACCGTTCTATTTGCTCCTGCTAAATAAGTGGATTTCTTGAATGACCCATTTTCACATAACCGATTATGTACCTTTGCAAATGTCTATTGGGCAGCATGCGATTTGGATATTTCTGTTCATAGAGTCGTCTGGCTTCATAACAATTGCCGTTGGAAAGTCCATAAATGAAATGAATTTCTGCATATTCTTAATTTATTAATTTAACCATCATTAAACAACTCGAAACAACTACGGAAACGTCAAACAAAAAATGTTTCTTACAAAATGTCAGATTAAAGAACAGAATTAACAAATGACCTGCCTCACCCTACTATCTTTTTTTCCAGTTTTTTTTCGATTATTTAGCTTACACTTAATTTGCATCTATGGCAATTATTGCAAATAAGTCGAAAACTGGGATAGATACGAGAATAATGCAGAATACGAAAGAGCTAAAGAAATGAACAAAGAGTTTAAATTTTATATCAGAATTCATACAGGGTATTGCAAAAAAAAGTTCCGCAATATAAACTTGTAGGTGGTGCAAAAAAATGTAACTCCCTGTATACTACCGTTCACGATTTTAATATTTTATCGTAAAGGTTCTTAAAAATAATATATGTTCTAAATTTGAACTAATTGTCTCAGAAGGAACTGGAAAAAACGCAAAAACGAGAAAAAAATTGAAACTTTGACACACCCTGCATGACAAAAATGGAGCGTTTTTGACCACGTATGTATTGGCATTTTTTTCCTATTTTGTCGAGTACTATCACCCCCTGAAATATGTCCACGAGAGTAATTAACACCCTATATATATATATATATATATATATATATATATATATATATATATATATATATATATATATATATATATATATATATATATATATGACGTTTTCGGACAAACTAATAAAGAAAATAATCAAACAGTGGACTTCTATCTATTATAACTACACAACGAAAACCTAAAACAAGGTAATGCGCAAAAAAAATACATTCAAATGCCATACGCATCTCAATTATCTAAAAAATTAAAACATATCTTAAGAAAATATAAGATGATTGTGTGTCATAAAGCCCAGAACCTGATCCCTATTTACAAAATTAAAAACTAAAATTCCTAAAAATAAAAAATCCCATCTCGTATATGAAATTCTACCCTATGAAATATATTGGTATTACAAACCAACTCTCAGAAAATAGAATGAAAGGGCAACAAGTATACATCCACTGCTTTACACAAACACAAACAGGAAAAAAAGCACAAAACACGATTTTAATTTTTCTGAAACCAAAGTCATTGATGAAGATAACCTGTACTGGAAATTAATTATCAAAGAAATGATTCATATAAACAAAGTTAAAATGTCATACGTGACAAACAAGACCTAAAAAATATAAATCATATAATATACATATACAATTTGATATTTAAAAAAAAACATAGTATAGTTTTAACTTCGTCCATGCTATTATTCTTAAAATGTAGTAAATCATTGTGAATCTAATTCTATTATAAGGTTTAAATCAAAAAAATAAAAGAAAAAATTGTACTTAAATTCCACACAAAACGAAATATGATAAAACCACTTTTTTACCTAAAACTATGTCATGAGTTGCCTGGCAAACCACTAACTTGCTACCTGCCAATCAAATTAAATAAATAAACGACATGCATTTTTCGAGATACGTAAGTTTATTTTATTAGTCTTGTAATATTTTTTTGTAAAAAGTATAAAATTTTAAATTAGTTTTAAAAAATTGTAGATGTCTTTTTATAATTTGACTACTAAAAGTGTTTTAAATTACTTGTAGATAGGAAGGGAAAGCTTTACATATATTAAAAAAAAAAGGAAGGAGCAGTTTTTGAAAAAGCCTGCTATGATAGGCGAAACGTCAAGTTAATTCCATTGTATTTGATTTTGCTACTTAACTACTACTGGGTTTAAGAAACAAATTGTTTATTAAAAAATAAACGATCTTTAATTACCTCTGGTATAATTAAAATCTGACGTTTCGGCAGGTAGTTCTATGCTTTTTTTTTCCTTTTTTTTCTAGTTTTCCATGAGACGTAAATCAAACGATATCCAAAATGAACAATCAAAATATTAACGTTAAAATGTATACAGCACATGTTATGTTACTTCGTTGCACAAACCCTGGACAAAAACCGATACTTTTGATTTTCAGTGGACTTCGTTGATTGGTGCAAAAAAATACATTTTGTTAATACCAAAAACACTACTCAAAGCCGATTTTTTGTCATTTATAAAATTAACAAATGCGCAAATCACTGTGTAGGTGTAAATACTATATCAAGAATACCCTCAAATTGTTGAGTACCTTAATCTAAAATATCCAGAGCTGTATACCAAACACTGTTTGAGAAGGTCCTCTGCTACCATAGGAGCTAATATGATTACACTTAAGCGCCGTGGGGAGTGGGTGGTTACCTAAAAAAAAATCCCGAAATCGCTGAAAAAATTCAAGGTACTAGCTGTTTGGCAAACCTGTTTTAAAACAGTCAAATATACCTAACATACTTAATCTAATTACTGCACGCCGCTGTACAGGGTGTCCGGATTTGGTTGCAAAAGCAGGGTATCTCGCTTATTTTTAAAGATAGAACCTTGCGGTTTTCGCGACCCTGAGCTAATTTTTTGTGAAACTCATGAAGCCGTAAACAAAATTTTCATAGCTTTCTTCGTTTATGAGATACAGGGCGAAATAGAAAATTTTGCATTTTGGGACCCCCCTCGTATCTCGGTTATCCTTTAACTTAACGCAAAGGGAAAAATTGCTGCTTATGCAGTTTTTTACGCTGGATCCAGTGGCGTAGTCATATTTTTCATTTGAGTTGTGTTTTTTTAAATGTGACACCCTGTATATTTGTCCAGAAATTGATTTGTCCTTTTAAAAGCTTCTCAAAAATAGTATGGGTCTATTTTAATAAACAACAACAAAAATCCTAATTTTTATAATTATCATCCCAAATTTTGCAGTAGGTCATGCAAAACAATGCTGCCTTTTATTTAAAGTCGTTAACAATATCTACATCCTAACAATAAATCAAAATAAATATGTAATTAAATCTATTTATCAAAATAATATGTATTGATAATTTCGCACCAAAAAAGTACCTACCTAGATTTATGTAACACAAGAACAAAACAGTAATAAATTATTATGTAACAAGCCTTTCAGCAAAAATCAACTGTCGTATAAGAACTACAGTGACCAAGGAAATCAAAAGAACTGTTCAAACTGATTTCCATTTTGTTCTATGCATGCTTCGCACAATTTTCGTATTCGTTTTTGGAAATTAAGCAAAATAACGGGATGATTTTGTAAATAGCGAAAACTTTCTCTAATTGCATATCCCAAATCTTGGACATTATCATAGTGGTCTTTGTAAATTCTATTTTCCAGATATCCCCATAGAAAGAAATCTAAAATCGAGAAATCTGGGGACCTAGGGGGCTATCTTATAGGTTCATTTGTTCCGATCCATTGATTGGTAAAATTATTGTCCAGAAATAATCTCGTCATTCCAGAATTGTGTGCAGGAGCATCGTCCTGTTGAAAATAAATTTCGTTAATTTGCACTAGAGGAACATCGTCAAGTAATTCAGGCCTCTAAAATTTCTATATAGCGATTGGCTGTTAGATTTCCCTCAAATATATAAAATTTTATATGTGTTCCTAATATGAAGCAAGACACATTTAGACCAAACCTTCCCTGCTGTCTTCTGGGAAATATTTGGTGTTGATTTTCCTGGGACCAGAATCTACTATTGTGCTTATTGAGTATACCAGAATTAATGAAATGTGCTTCGTCTGACCATATAACCTTCCTTTCAAAATCTCTAACCATATCGCATCTTTCTCGAAACCAATTGCAGAAGACTACCCGACGCTCTGCATCCCCTGGCTGTAAGTGCTGCACGAGCCTAAATTTGTATGGGTGGTATTTGTGCTTTTTTAGAATTTCTTGAACTCTAGTTTTTGGAATTCCTATGCTCTTTTCACTGGCCCTACAAGAGTTTGTAGGGTAAGCTTCTACATTAGCCAAAACCGTAATTTCCTCAGCCTCCCGATTTTCTTTATTATATATTTTCGAACAAGGTTTGATAAATGATCCGTGATTAAGTAAATTCTTTTTTATCCGATAAAAAGTGGATATATTAGGTTGCCTCCTTTCTGGATATCTAAATAAAAATTAAGCAATAGTATTTCAACATACCTAAAAATTAACTATTTACCTGTTAAAATACATCTCAGAAGCCGCTTCAATATTTTCATTACTTAATATAAAACAAGCTAACATATCGTACTTTTCATAATGTTCGAAAGTTTGGTTTTCTTCCATAATAATACAAATATATTTTTACACAATAAATAAATACAAAAAACTAGCGCTATATTTTATATACGCGTACAAAATTGGGAAATTTCATTTGCTGCCAAGAAAACAAAAGAAAACGGGATCGTTTTGCATGGCTTACTGCAAAATTTGGGATGATAATTATAAAAATTAGGATTTTTGTTGTTGTTTATTGAAATAGACCCATACTATTATATATTTTTAAGAAGCTTTTAAAAGGACAAATCAATTTCTGGACAAATATACAGGGTGTCCCATTTAAAAAAAAACAACTTTGGGTCATATCTAAAAAATAACAACTCAAATGAAAAATATAACTACGCCACTGGATCCAGCGTAAAAAACTGCGTAAGTAGCAATTTTTCCCTTTGCGTTAAGTTAAAGGATAACCGAGATACGAGGGGGGTCCCAAAATGCAAAATTTTCTGTTTCGCCCATGAACGTAGAAACGTATCTCGTAAACGAAGAAATTTTAAAATTTTGTTTACAGCTTCATGAGTTGCACAAAAAATTAGCTTAGATTCGTGAAAACCGCAAGGCTCTATCTTTAAAAATAAGCGAGATACCCTGCTTTTGCAACCATATCCGGACACCCTGTACATCAGGTACATATCTAAAATCAGTTTTATTGAAAATTAAACCGATTTTCACGTGTACTTCCAACCCCATCAAAACATATTTCTAAACTCTAAGAAGTATTCAATTTAAGCCCGTCAAATCAATCCTCTAAACAAAACTGTTCAATTGTATTTCCACTAAATTATGCCAAATGGCATCGCAAAGCATTCTAAAAAAAAATACGTAAAAAACAATTTTCTCGTTTCAGTAAAGCAAAATTCTTACAAACTGTCACTCTGCTAAAGAAATGCCGATTCTACAATTAAATCCTGAAACCCGTCCACTTATTAAAAAAAAGACATTAATCTTGTCATTATTACTCTTTTTTATCCACAAGTTATTAATCCTAGTTGGAATACGATTTTTAAGATATATATTTAACGCCTTTCCAATTATACAGGCGAATTTTAAACTTTTTGTTCATATCTTCTTTTGTGTCACATAGATTCACCTTTCAAAGCTGGCAGATAAGAAAAACCCTGTCTCAACAAGTTGGAGTAATATTTTTTGCCTCGTGGGTTGAAAAATCAGTTCAGTTTTAAACATTGAGCTCGTCTCTAGTTTTTGCTGCGCTTTCTTTTACCACAGCGGAAATCGCATCTTTTAGTAAGTCGGATACAAAGCAATATTTGACCTGAGTAACAGATTTTGCGCTTGGTTAAGTTTTTATTTACAACTAGTGCAAAATAAAGTTGTTTGAAGGGTAAACCTTCTACCCTAAAGAGTTTAATCTATAGATTGATTGCAATTACATCTTCATTCTTCAGTTATTGGAAATTTATAACATTTACGTAGAGCCGATACGAATGAAGTTGTTGTACCTTGAAAAAATTGCAAATTGTCATTATTCTCACATTTATGAGGCCTCAGTGAATTTAGAAGAATAATTTCTGTAGTTTTTGAGTGGTATCGTCTATCTGCTTAATTAAATATTGCATGAAAGAATGTGTGAAGTTTGAACTTTAAACAAAAGCGACATTTTTGTTAGCTGCAGTAGTGTCTTACGTTTACCGACAGTATTGTTTTGTGTCGCTTGCTTGATTGAATAAATGTCAAAATTAAAGCGAGGAAGAAATCAAATAGGACCTGATTAAGAATACTTAATCCATAACTTATCGCATATTTGACTATTTTATATTTATTTAGCAAAAAATGTTGCTCCATTTTAGAATAGTTGTATGAATGAGTGAATAAATCATTCAAGTTTAACTTTAGGCATTTATTTTTTGTTAACATTTTAACACATTTACATAAAGTTAAATTGATGTTACATTGGTTTTCTTTAAAGCTCTGTTTTATTTTAACATAGACTGAATTAGGTTATAAAAATAATCGATCGAGATGAAAGAAGATATATCAGCTCACAAAATGGAGTAAATTAAATTTTTATAAAAACCAGCGCCTATGAATAATATCAGATATAAATATATGTTATTAATACATTTTAACTGATCAGTTAACTGGTCCTTCGAAAAAGCAGAAAACAGATTAAAAGAATTTGATTTCTTATTCTTATAGGTCGAAATTGCTAATAATAAATTACTTTTCGCCCACTAGCAAATCATCAGGCATTACCGTCCGTCTTCTACTAAAAACATCGAAGAGTTGCCGATACGAGTTCTTCAAAAATGATTTCATTCTCGTTTAATAATGATGTTAATTTAAATTTTTTTAATGATTCAGTTAATAATATTACGGTTTTTTTATTGAATTATATGGACAATACATCGATGGTTCGATATTAATATCTATGAAGGTGATTGCTAACTGATAGATTTTAATTTAACCAATAATTGTTATTTTTATAATAATAATAATAATAATATATAAAACAATCAACAATTAAACCATAGATAACATGCTCAAAGAAGAAACATACAGATACATAGGCTTCCATCAAAGCACCAAAATTAACAATAATCATATCAAGTCAGATCTCAAGACTGATTTTAAAACCAGATTTACAAAACTACTGAAAACAAAACTGAACTCCAGAAATCTAACAAAAGCTATTAAGACCTTTGCCATACCTATTCTTACATATTTGTTTGGTATCATTAAATGGTCACACACAGCCATAGGAAACATGCACATTCACATACGCTCTGAATTCACTAAGCATAGGAAGTTACTTCCCAACGCATGCAAGGAAATACTCACCATCGAGAGAAAAAAAGGAGGGAGGGGAATTATAGATATACAATCGCTAAATAAAAAACACATTTACGAACTCAGAGAATTCTTCCACAACAAACAAACTAATCTCCACAAGGCAATAGTGAAGGCAGATAAGAATTATACGCCATTCGACCTGTCTCAAACGAGCCACGCAGCAGACGCACACAGTCACATCCAATCACGACTAGAAAAGAAGAACACCTGGTCTAAAAAACATTCCACGGAGGACACAGATACCACATAAAGCAAGACCACATACATAAAAAGTTTTCATATACGTGGTTATAAGAAGAGCAGCTATTCCCTGAAACAGAAAGCTTCCTGTTTGCCATCCAGGACAAAGTCATATCAACCAGTAACTACCAAAAGCACATGACACAACCATTGAAGACGACAGGTGCAGAAGATGTCACCAGCAGAGAGAAAAGATCGATCACATAACGGAGAACACAGACCCTTACTACCATTATACAACAACATCCATACTTGAAAACGAAGACTAAAAGCTCTACTGGGGCATTGACATCCACACAGATAAAACAATACGGTAATACCTTTCAATCCAAAAAAAAAGATCACTTATTTAATTGACATGGTTGTCCCCAACGACGAGAACATCCAAACGAAATATAGTGAGAAGATAGGCGATCTTACGATACACCGACTTGGCGATGGAAATAAAAAGACTGTGGAAACAGGAAAGAGCCATCATTGTTTCTCTCGTCATATCTGTAGCAGGCCTCACCACAACAACGTTTACACCGCATTTGGCTCAATTAAGACTTAATACAGACATTCACAGAAACATCCAGAAATAGGTCATTTTGAAAACATGTAGCATCGTCAGATCATTTCTTAATACACAATAGTTGTTTTTTTTTTCTATTTCCTTTTTTTTGTTTTTTTTTTATTTTTTTTTGTACAGACTTGATATAATCCCGTCAGTATAAAATATAACCACAGGAATACTGTGAGACAACAAGTCAAGATAATAATAATTTTCAATATAATTATAATAATGTTTAATATTAATGAATAAATATCGCTTGAAAAATTTAAAGATTTTTTTTGTTAACCAACTTGTGCGCGATTGCTCAATTTACGTATCTAAAAAAAAATTAATTTTACGTACAAAAAGAAGAACAATGGGCAATTACCTTTTTTTGACACGTTAGTTATTAGAAATAACGATAAATTAGAATTTTATATTAACAGGAAATTTACTAATACCGATAGGTATATAACATCCGACTCTTTTCATTGCCATCAACACAAATTGGCAGCATTTCATTTCTTAACTCACAGGTTAGTAAATTTTCCATTAAGTAAAGAACGTTTTAAAATGAAATGAATCGGATTAAAAATATACCTAAAAGTAATGGATATAATGATAATTTTGTACATAAATTAGTAAATAGACATAAGAATAAGAAAATTTTAAAATATGTCACTACTCTTCAAGCACCTGAGGCTCCCAATAAGTTCATAGTATTCCCATAAGTTCCAAGATATACGAGAGGTCTAGAAAAAGTATTTAAAAACGTAGGTTTTAGAGTAGCCTACAAAACGGAGAACACTTTGAAAAATCTCCTTGGAAACCCTGAAGAAAAAGTCGACTTGAAGGAGAGGAGTAGCATCTATGAAATTAGCTGTAATGACTGTGATCTGAAATATGTTGGGCAAACTAAACGCTCCAAAAACATTTGTTTTAAAGAACACATGGCACATTTAAGATACGGAAGAACAGAAAAGTCAAGCATTGCCCAACATGCTTTGGAAAACAATCACCAAGTGAGAATAAATAATCTTAAGTTGATTAAAAATGTATCTAATAATAGATTATTGGACGCATTTGAGAGTATAGAAATAGTTAAGTGTGCTAAGGAAGCCTTAAATAAAGACAGAGGGCCTATTCCCTATAGTCCCCTCTATTGTTTACTTGACAACGGTGCAGTCGGGTGCAACCAAGTGTGACCACATTTAACTATAAATAGTCTCGGTTGGGATAAGTTACTGTAGTTTATATTATCTGCTGGTGTTGCTAACTTGGTTAGCGAAATGCGCGTCCAGAACGTAACAAGTTCTGATGTAGTGTAGTTAGAACTCTTGTATTTTAAACCTAATAATCAGCAATATATAATAACAATACTATATTTTTTCTTGCTAAAAAATGTTTCATCGGTGGGGCTCTCGCCCCCTATAAATCCGCGCTTGCTTTCTAATTTACCAAATCCATGACTAAATTAAAGCGTATGTGAATTTAGTTTAATTTATCCACTGAAACGTAATAGACCGTTAAATAAAATTGTAAGTTATAATAGGATAAATTTATTATTTCCAACAATAAATTAATTTCAACATATCCACTACTTTTTATAAATACGCATTGCATTAGAGCATTGGGAATTAATTCTTTGTTTATTAAAATACCAAAATGCAGTATTTTTCTATACGATTTTAAATATAATTTTAATATTTATGTTCCAGCATTTTGTTTGGATAATGGAAAAACAAATCATATCAATATTCATTTAAAGAATAAAGCCAAAGCTAATTTGATAAACAAATACGCGCAGCATAATAATTATTTTTGTTCAGATATTTATAAAATAATTGATTTTGCACGTAACTGTTGTTCGAACGATATAGTGACTGATGATGAAAAAGGGACATAAAATTGTTTACATAAGTATAATTTTTTTTAACATTGCTGTACTCATTCATTTTTTCCCTCGTATTTATACTATATATATATATATATATATATATATATATATATATATATATATATATATATATATATATATATATATATATATATATATATATATATATATATATATATATATATATATATATATATATATATATATATATATATATATATAAACTGCTCGTCATAAAAAACGTAACACCTAGTTTTTTGGGCAATATTTGAAAGGCCATATTTCGAAAGGTACTTAATTGATTTTGAAAAACTTTGCAAAATCCGAAAAGTTGATTCGTTGGCTCACATGACTAATTTTGGGAATACGCTATTTGTGATATAGCATATAATACAGGGTGTTAAATAAAGAGATGTTTTTTTTCCTAAATTTCATGTCATCCCCATAAGAGAGTTGAGTTAGAGAGTCGCAATAATTTTTCATATTAACAGTAGGTCAATACCTCGGGACGTTTTCCAGATTTTGTGGGTATCTTAGCCTACTACGATTATATGGCAATTTTTATAAAATTGTTGTTATTCTACAGTTTATTCTTAAAAATTTACAAAAATCTTTTGTAACTTAATTTAATTTAAATGATAATTTAATACATGATTTAAACAAAATAACGAAACCATATTGTCACGTTAAAGCAACTGCTCGTCTGTATACATTGGACAAACAACACAATACCTACAAAATCGCATAAATGGCCACAAGTATGACAAGAACAATAAAACAGCCCTAACAAATCACGAGACCCAAACCTCCCATAAATTTAATTTTATAGAAACAAAAATCTTAAAAACAGGCAAATCAACGAAAGAGGAAATTCCTAGAAATGTTATATATAAAAAAAAATAAAAATTCTATAAATGACAAATCTGACATAAAAAACTTAAGTAAAATTTATTACAACTTTATTAATTAATACCCCACCTACTAAAATCAAAATAAATATATATATATTATTCCACCAGTACATGTTATCGTTATCAATATTTAATAGAAAAAAAAAGGCTAAGGTAGAAATAAGAATAATATGATATTCGACTAGTCAGTTTATATTTTAAAATACATGTGAGCACTGTGTCCGTTCTATGTTATAAATACTGTGCCCGTCTTTGTTTTGAAACTATATACATGTTGTGTTAAATGTTAGTTTATTATTTTAATAGAGCACAACGATGAAACTACTAGGATTTTTAAGTAATTACTTCATTAGGTGAGTCGAACTAAACACATATTTTAAACTTTTCAAAAAAAAAGCTTAACTAATAAATTGTTGTAGCACTGATGAAGACTAGATTCTAGTCGAAACGTTTGGTAATATATAAGAATCTATACACTTATATGATGTCTTAAATACCTTCCATTAAAGAACCAAATACCCAAGAAACTCTACTTTAAGAATATATTTTATTGGTTCAAGAAATCATTTTTCAAGTATATATATATATATATATATATATATATATATATATATATATATATATATATATATATAGTGTGTCCGAAATTGGTTATGACAGTATTGGGATCTCGGAAACCGTGATAGTTACAAAAACGTTTAAATGGAGAAAGTTTTAGACAATTATGTTTGTAATTTAACGCCGTTTTGCTCGCGATTCTATCTTTTTTAGTTTTTGAGATATTTTGAAAAAACCAAAAAACTGCATTTTCGAAAAAGTCCTATAATTTATTTATTTATGAAAATTTTCAAAATCTGTAAGAACATTATTGAGGCAACTTTTTACGTAGAGTGCACCTATTAAGTCAGATTTTACATACGACGTTTCGACTTTCTAGAACCATCATCAATTTTGTTTTTTCTTATGGCCGCTGTGTTCGATTTTAACAGTTTTGAAAAGAGTATTTCTTTAGCTTTTCAACGGTGTATCACACTTTGTAATTCGGTTATTCCTAAATGTTCAAAAAGTGAGTAGAGAAAATATTTAAACGTTTTTTGGAATTATCAAAGTAAAAAATTAAAAATTAATAGTGTTAAAAGGCAATATGTAATTCAACATCCAGTTCTACAAAAAATTAGTAACAACTACTCAATAACATTGCACAATGTTCACAAATGTTCAAATGACCAGCCGCAGATAACACTAACATCTTTGCTCAAGTAGGCTTTGGTTTTGAAATAATAGAATGCTTTTAATCTGTCAAAAATGCAACGTTTAAGTTTTATTTAACATTCATCGCTGTTTTAATAAGGATTACAATGGCGTTAAACTTTTCTAATGAAGAAATGTTTGATATGTTAGTGTGTTATATTAAAAATGAAAGAAATGCAAACAGGGCCATGGATGTGTATTTTGACACGTACCCCGAAAGACGGCAGGCTGGCAGAACTTATTTTCAAACGCTGGTTAGAAACTTGCTTGAGTTTGGCAGTTTTAATAAGATTCGCAGAAAGAAGTATGCAAAAGACAACGAGCAACGCAATAGGCAAATCCTAGAATATTTTAATGAAATTCCGACTTCATCTACAAGAAGAAGCGAAACAGAACTTCAAATTCCAAAATCTACCGTTCATGGCGTCTTAAAAGTAACTAAATATCGTCCTTACAAGCCAACAATTGTGCAAGGACTTCAAGCAGGTGATTTCGAAAGAAGAATTGTTTTTTGTAATTGGTATATCAATAGATGTCGAGAAAATCCCGCTTTTTGCAATAAAGTCATTTGGTCAGATGAGACTCATTTTACAAACTGTGGCATTTTTAATAAAAAAAATTACCATTATTGGGCTATTGAAAATCCGCAACTACGCGATCCACGCAGGCTGCAAGAGCGATTTGGTTTTAATGTGTGGTGCGGGATGCTTGGTAAGATAAACATAGTCTAATTGAATTGCTTATAATTCAATATTTTCCATTACTTTTTAGGAAATCGTCTCATTGGTCCCTTTATTTTTGATCAGACACTGACAGGCCCAAGATACCTTACCATGTTACAGAATCAAATAGTTCCTGCCATTCGAGAAGCTGTGCCAGATAATCAGTTTAATAGCTTGTGGTTTCAGAAGACGGTTGTCCTGCACATAACAGCAGGGATGTACAAACCTTTTTAACAACAACTTTTGGTGAAAACGTAATATCCAACAGTGGTCCTGTCCGCTGGCCAGCTAGATCCCCGGATATCACGCCGTTGGATTTTTATTTATGGGGATGTGCGAAAAATGAAATATACGAATTTGACCCCCCAGAAAATAGGCAAGTTCTTGAGCAGCGAACCCGAAATATTCTAGAAAATATAAATAGAAATACCATTCAACGGGTAATCAGAACAGTTGAAAGGAAATGCGGACACTGCATAGAAAAAAACGGTCAACATTTTTAATCCTAGTATTATGTAGCATTTTTTTATTAATTTTATTGGGTAGGTAGTTCATACTGATTTTCTGTTAATTCTTGTAAGGTTAGTACTTTTAAATCGCCATGAACGGTTGACTTCAGAATGTGAAGTTCTGTTTCAATTCTTCTTATGGAAAAAACCAGATTTTCATTAAAATATTCTAATATTTGCCTATTCCATTCCTTGTCATACTTGCATACTTTCTGTTGCGATTCTTAAAATTGGCTAACCCTAGCAAGCTTCTAATCAGTGCAGCGCTTGAAAAGAAGTTCTGGCGACAGTCGTTCTTCGGGGTACATTATGTGCAGTGCACATAGTATTAATGTTACTGAGTAGAACTTACTGATTTTATGCAGAATTTAATGTCCAATTTAAAAATATTGCTATTTGAAACTATTACATTTTAATTTATATCGATAATTCGAAAAAATGTTTAAACAGTCTTATTTCAAACGCAAAGCCTACTTGGGCAAAGATGTTAGTGTTATATGCGGGTGGTAGTTTGAACATGTGTGAACATTGTGCACGAATCAATTATGTTATTAAGTAGTTTTTACTGATTTTTTGTAGAACTGGATGTTAAATTACAATATATTGCTATTTAACACTATTAATTTTTAACTTTTTACTTTGATAATTCCAAAAAACGTTTAAATATTTCCTCTACGCACTTTTTGCACCTTTAGAAATAACCTAATTACAAAGTGTGATACACCGTTGAAAAGCTAAAGAAATACTCTTTTCAAAACTGTTAAAATCGAACACAGCGGCCATAAGAAAAAGCAAAATTGATGATGGTTCTAGAAAATCGAAACGTTGTATGTAAAATCTGACTTAATAGGTGCACTCTACGTAAAAAGTTGCCTTAAGAATTTTCTTACAGATTTTGAAAATTTTCATAAATAAATAAATTATAGGACTTTTTCGAAAATGCAGTTTTTTTGTTTTTTCAAAATATCTCAAAAACTAAAAAAGATAGAATCGCGAGCAAAACGGCGTTAAATTACAAACATAATTGTCTAAAACTTTCTCCATTTAAACGTTTTTGTAACTATCACGGTTTCCGAGATCCCAATACTGTCATAACCAATTTCGGACACACTGTATATATATATATGTTGATTTTTAGTCCTTCACGGATGGAAAAATACAATGTGTTTTCATTCCGGGTGTACATCCGTTCACTATTGTCGTTCTGAAAAGAACAGTTTAGCTGACGTTTAGCCAAAGTGAGTATTCCGTGCCAGGACTGTGAAAAGTTGTACGTGGGGCAAACTAACAACCTCAGCTTTATTCCTACATCATCAGGAAACTGGCCATAAAATAAATTTCGATGGGTGTAGGGAGATTGTCAATATAGAACATTATAAAACCAGAATAATCCGAGAAGCCATAGAAATTGAAAAACAAGGTAATTTGAATGAAAGGAACTAATCATTAAAACTGCCAACAGTTTGGAAGACAATAATCGACAAATCTAAAATCGCAAAAACTCAAGGGCAATTATAATAACGACAAACGCCTGCGCAGATATAACCTTCGGCCCCGAGTGGTGGTATAAAAGGAAGCGTCGCAGTCACCAACACCTCAATCTCTATTTGGACGTGAGAAAGAAAGCTTCGAAAATGCCAAATGTGATTTTGGCGAAACGTCAGCAAAACTGTTCTTTTCAGAACGACAGTAGTGAACGAATGTACACCCGGAAAGAAACCACATTATATATATATATATATATATATATATATATATATATATATATATATATATATATATATGCAATGTACGGGGGTATACAAAAGTTTTCTTCAACAATATCGTATAAAAAAATCAACTAAGAATGAATAATGAACAAACTATGCTTCTACGTGAGCGCCAACTCATTTCATACAAATTATGGTTCTTCTACTGCACTCTGCTATTACCGCACTTACCACAGCTGGCGTAATTTCTTGTACCACTGCCGCATGACTGTTTCTAGGTGATAGACGTTTTCAAATGGCTGTGAAGATAAACCTTTCCTTTTAACAGTCCTCAAAGAAAAAAGTCCAACAGGGTTCGGTCAGGAGACTTGCCTGGCCACGGGATTGCAGAATACCTTCCTGTCAAGCTATTTTAAAAAGTCCTTTGTAAAAAATTGGAAACTATCTATGTGCTATGACATGGTGCTCCGTCGTGTTGGTACCAGAGTAAACGCTTGAAATTTAATGGCAATTCTTCATCAAATTCAAACAATTGACTATTTAAAACATTCAAGCAAGTTTGACTTGTCAAATTTTCACGAAACAAATACGCTCCTACTATTGAGTTATCCAAAGCACTGCACCAAACATTTGTTTTAAATGAGAATGGATTGCGACATTCCATGAGAAAATTAGGATTTTCGTCACACCACCAGCGGCACTTATGTAATTATAGAAACTGCTGGATGAGCCTTGCCGGGGCAGATACCACGGTAGCAGATGGCTCCTTGGTCCTTAAACAAACATAGCGCCATGTTTTGGTCGATTCTCGACAAAATGGTGAAGGAGTAATTTTTATCGTTAGTTCTTTGTTTCTCTTCTATATATATATATATATATATATATATATATATATATATATATATATATGTACAGGGTTCCCAATAATTAAACATTTTAATAGCTTAATGAAATTCTTAAAATTTAATAAAAAAAGATCTTATTTATCTTATCTACTTTTTGGGATTTACTGTAACATACAGTTTGCCCTAGCTTTTAAAAATTTCGAATTTTAAGTGATCGGCATCAGTTTCAATGCACTTTTGAAGATTGGACAAGAAATGATTCATGACACGATGTAGCAAAATCTGAACTATTCGTCGAGCCTCTTCAGTAATTCGGACTTTGTAATCCTGGATATTTTCTGAACGAGTTGCAAAAACCTTAGCCTTTGAATTGTCCACAGAAAAAAGGCTGGTGCAGTTTAGGGAGCATAATTCCCAATGCCATCCTTATACAGCTTGAGCGCGCTGCCGAAATTGGTCGAATATACATAAAACGAATCCTAACCGACCTTTGCCGACTCCAACCTTACTCAGCGATATTTACCATAGGAGATAGCCAGACAGTCAGCCGGTCTCTTCTAAAAATTGGATTGAAGTATTGTGTGAAGAAGATAATTGTTGCAGTTCTAACTCAGATCATGAGACTAGCACACAGTATGGTTTTTTCCAAAGATATAGTTTTTATAAACTCTAGTGTATCCTGTGATCAAACAAATACCGTGGTTACATTTTTCTTTGCTTCATCAAAAATTGGTGGTATACCTTTAGGTATTCTGCTACATACAGCACAAACAGAAGAAAATTATTCGCAGGCCTTTTCAACACTTAAAAAGTTAATAGGACGTGATGGCTTTGGCGGGTGAGGTGAACCCAAACAACCTTATAATGACTGATAAACATTCCGCTGAAAGAAATGCTCAAATTTTTTTTTTCCGAATTGCACTTTGCTACTGGGCATTTTTCACATAATCCAAGCGCTAGGGACATGGCTGTGGGATACAGATCACAAAATAAAAAAGTACGACAGAAAACATTTATTTCGAAGTCTTATATTCCTGATCTGAAGATGCCGTTTTTGAGTCAATGAGAATATTTGAGAATTCAATTTTTTTAACCCACGTACAGAAATTATGGAAAAGACGATTAGAATAGCATTGGGCTTTCTGCAGATTCTTACCAACAAAAGGACAAAATACTAATAATATAGTAGTCTTCAATACGTATTTTTAAGGGTATTGTGTTGGAAAGGTATAAGGCCTTTAATATGTGTACTTTGGTAGCTTTTATAGAGACAACGCTCGAAAAATATCACAAATTACGTTTAATGGAGTATGCAAATAGTGGAATTGCTAGGAATGATTTAATTTATACTAAATTAGCTCGAACTTCTTTCAGCCTTACTATTTCTAAAGTAACTTAATATGAGTATGAAGTTCAGTGAAAAGCAAATGCTTTACGATATAAAGTCTTTTTAGATATAAATATCTGCGAATGTTCTGCTTGCCAAGGGGGAGCCTTTTGCAAACACGTATGTGCTATCCAACCAGAGTATAGGAATATTAAGTCTGCACCGTCTTTGTCTTCCAACTTAACCAATTTAACTGAAAGTTGAAATGATTTTTTACTTCCATGACAATATCCTCAATTTCCATGCCATCAAAGTCGCAAGACCTTGCCGGTAATAATATATAGTATATATGGAAAATATATATAAATATATATAAAATATATATATATATATATATACCATATATATATATATAATTTCGTATATATATATTTATATATATATATATATATATATATATATATATATATATATATATATATATATATATATATATATATATATATATATATATATATATATATATATATATATATATATATATATTTTTAGTCCTTCACGGATGGAAAAATACAATGTGTTTCCATTCCGGGTGTACATCCGTTCACTACTGTCGTTCTGAAAAGAATAGTTTTGCTAACGTTTCGCCAAAATCATATTTAGCATTTTCGAAGCTATCTTTCTCGCGTCCGAATAAAGACTGAGGTGTTGGTGACTGCGACGCTTCCTTTTATACCCCCACTCGGGGCCGAAGGATATATCTGCGCAGGCGTTGGTCGTTATTTATGTTTTCCGGATGGTGCTGTTGTTGTATAATAAATATGTCATCCATATAACGAATCCATAATTTGGGCTTTAAACTTGCCTTCTCAAGAGCTTCTTTCTCGTAGTATATCATAAATAAATTCGCGACTACTGGTGATAGCGAGGACCCCATTGAATCAGCTTTTTCTACTGCTGGTTGCATAATGTCAGAAAGGTATTTCTCCAGTTTTGGTAGCGGCGAATTAACAGCACTAACAATAGGTCTGATGGGCGCCCCTAGTTTGTGTATTTTTGGTAAACCATAGAGTTTAGGACATCTGCTCGACTTTTCCCGTGGTATTATTTTTTGTTGAATTTCGGGGTTTATTGGTGAACTTTTTATTTTATTTTTAGTTGTTTTTTCTAGGTACGTTGTCGGGTCCCTTGGAACAGGCCTATAACAAATGTCTTGTAGGATATCCTGCATTTTTTGTACGTAATCTTGAGTATTCATAACCACAGTTGCGTTTTCTTTATCTGTTGGAAGGATTGTGATGTCTTTATTTTTTCACGGGTTTATTAGAGCCCTTTGTTCAGTGGAATTTAGGTTTTGTTTTGGTGTTTTGCTTGATCTTAAAATTCTTGCCACCTCTTGTCGAAACTCCTCTGCTTTTGTTTCTTCAGACGAGTCCAGGACAGCTTCCACTCCAGCTATTATTTCTTCTTTAGGGATTTCCTTAGGGGATATCGCAAAATTGAAACCCTTACTCAGTACGGATTTTTCACTTTCAGAGAAACTTCAGCAAAACTGTTCTTTTCAGAACGACAGTAGTGAACGGATGTACACCCGGAATGAAAACACATATATATATATATATATATATATATATATATATATATATATATATATATATATATATATATATATATATATATACAGGGTGATTCAGAAATAAGTACCGAAAATTTGCAGGTATGTAAACCTTGACGAAATATAAAAAAAAGTTTTATATAATTTTTCTCTAAGCCTCACCGTTTAGAATATACAGGGCATTAAATATGTGTGATAAAAAAGACATTTAAATATGTAATATCTGTTAGGAGAGAGATATCAATTTCAATTTTGGAACATGTTATCAGTACATGTAGACCCATTAACCCAACAAACGACAACCTTATGGGTCACTTCAGAGGCGTAGAACAGGGATATATGTCTCGCATTTATGCTCATATCTTTTTACCACTCGGTATATTGTCTATTTTTATTATAAATTTTTATAGCTTAGTTTTTTCACTAAAAATTATTACTCTTAATTTTTTTTCATACGAGCTGTCGTTTCGGAGTTTTAGTCGAGTTAATGCGTCAATAATAATGTCGTTTGTTGGGTTAATGGGTCTATATGTACTGATAACATGTTCCAAAATTGAAATTGATATCTCTCTCCTAACAGATATTACATATTTAAATGTCTTTTTTATCACACATATTTAATGCCCTGTATATTCTAAACGGTGAGGCTTAGAGAAAAATTATATAAAACTTTTTTTTATATTTCGTCAAGGTTTACATACCTGCAAATTTTCGGTACTTATTTCTGAATCACCCTATATATATATATATATATATATATATATATATATATATATATATATATATATATATATATATATATATATATATATATATATATATATATATATATATATATATATATATATATATATATATATATATATATATATATATATATATATATATATATATATATATATATATATATATATATATATATATATATATATATATATATATATATATATATATATATATATATATATATATATATATATATATATATATATATATATATATATATATATATATATAATGTCGAAACTCCTCTGCTTTTGTTTCTTCAGAGGAGTCCAGGACAGCTTCCACTCCAGCTATTATTTCTTCTTTAGTGATTTCCTTAGGGTATATCGCAAAATTAAAACCCTTACTCAGTACGGATTTTTCACTTTCAGAGAAACGTCAGCAAAACTGTTCTTTTCAGAACGACAGTAGTGAACGGATGTACCCCCGGAATGAAAATACATATATATATATATATATATATATATATATATATATATATATATATATATATATATATATATATATATATATATATATATATATATATATATATATATATATATATATATATATATATATATATATATATATATATATATATATATATATATATATATATATATATATATATATATATATATATATATATATATATATATATATATATATATATATATATATATATATATATATATATATATATATATATATATATATATATATATATATATATATATATATATATATATATATATATATATATATATATAACTCCTCTGCTTTTGTTTCTTCAGAGGAGTCCAGGATAGCTTCCACTCCAGCTATTATTTCTTCTTTAGTGATTTCCTTAGGGGATATCGCAAAATTAAAACTCTTACTCAGTACGGATTTTTCACTTTCAGAGAAACGTCAGCAAAACTGTTCTTTTCAGAACGACAGTAGTGAACGGATGTACATATATATATATATATATATATATATATATATATATATATATATATATATATATATATATATATATATATATATATATATATATATATATATATATATATATATATATATATATATATATATATATATATATATATATATATATATATATATATATATATATATATATATATATATATATATATATATATATATATATATATATATATATATATATATATATATATATATATATATATATATATATATATATATATATATATATATATATATATTTCCAGTTACTATTTTTGATGCAAAGTATCCTTAGATAAATCTATCCATTATATATATATATATATATATATATATATATATATATATATATATATATATATATGTATATATATATATATATATATATATATATATATATATATATATATATATATATATATATATATTATATATATATATATATATATATATATATATATAAGTTTGTCACTTAGATAAATCTATCCTTATTTATCAAGTTTGTCACACTGTCTGTCCTATTTACGTACTTCTTCGATACTTGAAACTAAAGCAATACCACTTTTATGCGGAAAGCATCCGCGGAGTTCTCTCCAAAAAGCATCTGTTCCTAAATTGATGAAATCCATTTGCAACCTTTCAAATCCGACCGATTTCGATTGCAATAATAACTGTAGAAACGTTCGTGCATTTTCGCAAACAAATTACGGTCTTTATATTTGGAGTTCTGAAATATGGCCCGTGGTACAATGGGCTATCCGATAATATCGCAGAAATATCTAATCTGGATCTACGCAATAATTTGTCATTACGTTTCTTAAGTAATACGTTAGGGGGGAGCATTAATCATTTTTGACGTGAATGTAGTTCAATTCGATAATACAGCCGCGCGGAATCGTTTTGCCGGCGAAATGGATTTTCGCTACAAAAGTGTGAGAGATTGATC
The DNA here is from genome assembly GCA_030620095.1 of Kuschelorhynchus macadamiae. Classification (NCBI taxonomy): domain Eukaryota; kingdom Metazoa; phylum Arthropoda; class Insecta; order Coleoptera; family Curculionidae; genus Kuschelorhynchus; species Kuschelorhynchus macadamiae. The sequence continues at coordinate 572,406 of JAUTXW010000432.1, forward strand.
TCATCCGGAAATATTTCTCAAAGTGTCGAAAGTTATTTGAACTCATCAAAGTAACTTAAAATGTATTTATTTTTTTAATACAGACTCACAGAATCACGATAGTCCATATTATTAAAGCGTAGACAGCTTATGGATAAAGAACTAATAGCTAAGTATAAAGTACAAAATTACAATATACAGTCCATTCTTTCTTCAATTTAATTTAGCCTCTCCCCTCCATTGCGCTCCGAATACTGGAATGGAATCTTTATTATGCTTTTTTGAAAATACCTTCTTTTCGCCTGCCTTTGGAATAAAGTAAGGTGAGTTTTTTGGAGCCAGAACGCACAGAAAAGCTTTTCCGATTTCCTATTTTTACAGTGCGCTGAATAAAAATACCGAATACATTTTGACAACCTTACCTGCCATTAACATTACTCAAGTAGCACTTTTAATCATGAATAAGTCATTGTTACTACAAGTATTTTCGATGAAGTAACCGGAACTTGGTGTCGCTACGTTCTCTTTAAGCTCAGACTAAGTAGTTATTACCAAAATGAGGAACTATTTTAGTGTAATTATTTCGTGAATAACATGTAACTGTGACTGTGGCTATTACAAAGATAGTACGGAATTGTGTGGTTCCATTTAAGTAGCCGAATGGTAATAATTCACCCTATTTGTTACTTGTTATTTCTGTCTTTATTTAATCCGTTTTAAAAATATGTATGGTTCTTTTTAATACAAACAAAACAGTTATGGCGACTACAAACACTCAAATTAGGAAAATTGTGTAGAGCAGGGGTGTGCAGTCCATGGAAGCAAGGGAAGCAGTTCTTCCCCTAAAATATTATCTTAATTATCAAGCCCATAATAAATTCACTCCAACCCAGCCACAATAGAATATCGAATAAAACCTATGCGGGCTGCTAGCTTCTTTGCAGCCAAGTCCTGTATGCTTGATTTCCTGTGAATCGAGCCAGAGGTTATTGAACTTTCCACTGGCAGTTTGCAATTTTTGCATTTCAGTCGTGTGCTTTAAGTGGTGGCGGAAGCTATCGTTGGAGTAGATTCTTTGTTTGAACGGCTATCCGTGTGTTGTGTAATACGTACGTTGCATCGTGCATGGTGCGATATGGAAAACAATAATACGGACGTGGATATGCAAATACCGTCAACTTCGACTGTCGGTAATAACGTTGAAAATATTGGAGAATTTAGTAAGAAGAGTGTGAATGAATGTGTGGTATGTTGTCTTAATAATAAAGGGATTTTCAACATTAAACTTCGCTGATAAGCTTCAAATAATTTCCAAAGGAAGGGCAAAACTGCCTATGAAAAATTTAACCACAAAAATGAAAAACTGTATTAGACATTTTTATCCGGAAAAACAATACGAACAATTTAAATGGCTAACAGGGTGTGAAAATATAAGTAAATTATTTTGTTGGGCATGTTTACTTTTTGAAAATGAAAAAGGTCTCTGGAATAAAACCGGTTTTTCCGATTTAAACAATTTCCATAAAGCTGTAAAAAGACACATTATGTCCAAAGCGCATTTGCAGGCCGTCATAAAAGAAAAAGTCTTCGGCAAAACCGGAATTGAACACGCCCTTAATAAATAGTTGGAAATTAGTCACCGCCAACACAACGAACTAGTCGATAAAAATAGGCAAATATTAAGCAGATTTATAGATGTTGATTTAGAGGTCATGACGAAACAAGGGTTTCTTCAAATAGAGGAAATTTTCAAGATTTACTTAGTTTAGTGGCTAAATATGATGATTGCTTAAAAAATCATTTAGAGCAGTCTAGCGTTTTTCGCGAAACGTCGAATCGAATCCAGAATGATTTAATTTCCGCTGTTGCAACCATTATTCTAAAAATAATTAAGCTGGAGATTGGCGAGGCGCAGTTCGGTGCTATTGTTCTGGACGGAATAACTGATATCACTAATTTTAGTCAATTACCTATAGTAATACGCTGTGTTAAAACAGGCGGAAGTATTCAAGAGCGATTTCTAGGTTTTAAGAATGTGTCCCAAAATCGTACAGCAGATGCATTATATACCGTAGTTAATAACGTTACTAAAAAAATTAATGGAGAGAAAAAATTTATTGCTCAAAGCTATGATGGAGCTGCAGTAATGGCAGGACAATTAGGGGGTCTGCAAGAGAAATTTTCCCAAGTGCTGTGATTGTCCATTGTTTTGCTCATAAATTAAATTTAGTTTTATCCCAGTCCATCAATCACATTAAAGAGTGTAAAGTATATTTCGTTACTTTAAGTGGCATGGCTGCTTTTTTTCCAAGTCAACATACACAAGCTTTGGACTCCATTGTCCACAAACGACTGCCCAAAGTAGCTCCTACTAGGTGGAACTATAATGGAAGACTTGTGTTAACAGTATCTGAAAATCGTGAGTCACTGATTGAACTATTTGAGAATATAATAGAAAATAATGAAACCTGGGACTCAGAAGCAGTAAATAGTTCGAGGGGATTTTTGGACTGTTTGAAACGAGAGTTTAATTTTAATTATTTGTTGAACTTATTTTCAGAAATATTTCCTTTCTCGGACAATGTTTTTAATATATTATAAACTAAAACAAATGATATTGCATTTTGCCTACAAAAAGTGGATGATTTTAAGTCCATGTTAATCCAAAAAAGAGATGACTGACCTATTTTGGGAGAAAACGATGACGTTAAATGTAGAGTCACAAGCCAAGCGTCTTCGAACAGACAAGGTGGGAGATGTTCAAACATCATACAGACGCCTCTTTTATGAAATAATCGATCAAATTCAGCAACAAATAAACTATAGATTTAACGGTTTAAATGATTTTAAATCCCCCAGCTCTGCAATTTTGATGCATTTAAAGAAAAAACTTTTCCAGAAGATGCGTTTAGATCTCTTCTTCTTTATTATGGCCAGTTCTTCGACCGAGTGTTACTGCGATCTGAACGAAAAGTGATTTACGAAACTGATGACATTAGCGCAAACAATAACTCTAAGGAACTAATGCAATTTTTAAAAGACAGGGAGCTGGAAGATGCCTACACCGAAGTGTCGAAATTGTGTGAATTAGTATTGACAATACCTGCCACAAGTTCATCGGGGCAGAAGAGACTTTCACATACATCGCTGTTGTCCATTGAAAATAAACTTCTCCAAAATATGTCGAAGCTTCGACGTTTGTATGATGACGTCATTGACGAATTTGCAAAAAATGATCGAAAAATCGAATTACATTACAAATAGGTAAGTTTCTAAAAATTGCTTCCCTTTCTTAAAATTTCACCGCACGCCCCTGGTGTAGAGCGTATATAAGATACGTTGTTAGTTGTTGAGGTAAGATACATGCGTTGCACTAATTCAATTTTTGATTAGTTCGGCCATATTGCTTCTAAAATCGTTTTGTTTACTTTTTACCTACGTGGGTTTCTTATGAGGTTTGTTGTTTTAGTGTATTATTTTATTAGTTTTTGTGATTTTTAAAATGAATATTGAATCAAACAATAAGTTCAGAGCTATTGGCCATATGGAGAAATGTGTTTAAGCCTGGTTCACCTGCTTTTTGCTTGTAATTATAGTGTTTGTAATGAATTTGTAAATTACTATAATCGTAAATATCTTAAGTTTAAGTTACTCCAAGAAAACTTATTAAATATTGCACATTATTAGGTTTTGGTTTTATTTTGCTTTAAAAGATAATATTGTTTCATGCCTTGGTGTATGTTTTACTTTATTCAGCACCCCAATTTGAGGTAGCAGCTCTCAAATATTAGCATAAAAGAAACTTTATTTTTTACGCCTTCTTCATTACATACTACATTACTAAATTCACTTGTGAGACAACTGTCATTATTATTAGATTATTAGAATTAACATATCCCTACATTTACAACTGACGCTGAGAGAGGTTGTCAGTGTAAAGTAAATTTAAAATTTTTTTCTGCGGCATATTACTCTTTGTAGACTGAAATTAATAATAATTTCATTAATTAACCTTTTAGCTGATCCAATTTTCTTATATTAATGTGTTAAAGTAGATTAATTTAGTCATATTTTGCAAAAACTAACGATAATGTGTGCGCCCATTTAAACCTTTGAAAATGTTGCATCAATATGGCGGGTGGGCTTCTATTGTCTTATAAAGTCACTGTAGACCGAATCTCGTACCAACGCCCCCTATGTCCGGAACCTTAAGTACAAGAGGTAATAGTTTCCTTGGCTGGTAATAGCCAATTTAAAGTAACATTAGACGATGACTTTTTCTACTCTGCAACTACTCGTTTTACGTTATTATAATACCTTATAGGAGTACATTTGGACGTAATGGAGTAGTCGCTGCAATATCCAAGAAGGTTCTGATACTTAAAATTTTTAATTTAGTAAACAGATTAGAAGCAGTAACTTTGAAAAATTACTATTATGTCACTGAAAAGAAATAACGGCTTTGAAGTCAATTTCGTGAGTAGTTGCTTGGCAGAAGTAAATATATAATTATTTTACATAAGAGATTACCGTAAAGTGTTATTCGCAGTAACAAATACATATATAATACTTAAAAACGTGTAACCCAAAGTGTTTATTGATATGTAGTAGGATTGTTAGCAATAAATATACATAAAAACCCTTAAAGAGTAGTAGTGGAAACAGATATAGCTACATTAGTGCCAGCTTGGTATTAGTTGTTATTATTAATAGTTAGTTGTTCTTATTCTTACTATATTTACAGTTGTTTTTGATTTATCATTTCCAGAGTAGTATAATAACTCTGTTTAAAATTGCACCCTGAATTACCCTTCAAAGATCCGCAAGACTGCGCCACTTTAGGTAACTGTTCATAAAAAAACACATCACGGTCTTTACATCAAGGATCATCAAGAGGCATAAGAAGGCGATCTTCAAACAACTATGATCGTAAAATAGTATTTTACTTAACTACTTTCTCGTGGAACAATTTTCGGTTGATTAAAATTTCACAATAAACCCAACTGATAAATTCATATTAACGCACACATTTCCGAATTTGGAAGAAACGTATAACCTCGTTAAAATTTCCCATATTTCTTGTAAGCTTGCGGGCATCCCGAACTTCATAAAAGATAATGAAAAATAGTTTTAAAAGTGGATTAAGCACAACAAAAATTTCCATATTTAACAAACATGTATATTTTGTGCGCTTCTATATTTCCGTAATAATTTTTATAGAGTGCAAAATAACTAAATTGACATTGTTCTAATGATTACTAATTATTTGGTTACTAGTTTCTAATATCCTCATTAAAATCGTAGGAAGCAAAAAACCTTATCCAGTTTAACGCCATCAAGGCACAATCTTGTTTACTATTTTTCAAATCATCTCCCAGTACCCACACCCTTGAAATGCTTGAAGCCAGAGATTCCTTTAGCCTAGTCGGTATCAATTTTCAGAAAGCTGGCATGATCACATCACCTTAATTGCCACTGCAGTGTCGAAAAAATTAGGTTTTCTTTTCCAAGCTCGAAAATACTTTTCTTTTGCCAACCTATTTACCCTTTACACTTCGCAAATCACTGAAAGACCCTGCCTTGAGTATTGCTCACTCATATGGGGAGCAACCTCTTCTTCAGGTCTTAATATTCTCGACTCTGCGCAGAGAAGAGCTATTCAATTGATGATCCAAACCTTACAGAGAAGCTTGCATCACTAGATCAAAAATTAAAAAAAAAAAACAGTGTTATTATGAAGGAGAAATAGTGTAGCTTCAGTAGTATTAAGATGTTAATATTTTTTAAATTTAATCAGTAATGGATAAATTCGAAAATATAAATATTCCAGAATATTCTGTGAATGATTAAATTCAATTAAATTTATAATACAACACGTCGTCCCTGTTTTCTCCGTAGTATTATGACATTGATTCGAAAAGCAGGCAAAGCAAGTAAATAAAAAGGACTGATATTTAAAAAAAATCATTCTTTTTCTCTTTGTGTTTTCTTCTATTACTTATTCTTCTAGTCTGCATATTCAGGTTAACACACAGCGAACTTTCTAGTATCGATTTTATAAATATTTGTCTTGTTATTTGAAAAATGTTTAATTTTTTTTTGTTAAAAACTACCTAGTTTCTTTTATGCTAATCTTTAAGAGCTTCTACGTCAAATTGGGGAGCTGAATGAAGTAAAACATACACTAAGACATGAAACAATATTGTTTTTTACAGCAAAATAAAACTAAGACATAATTATGTGCAACATTTAATAACTTTTCTTAGAGTAGACTTAAACTTAAGACATTTACGGTCATAGTGTTTTACAAATTTATCACAAACACTTTATATGTACGAGCAAAATGCAGGTGAACCAGCCTTAAGCACATTTCTCCATATGGCCAATGGTAAGCACAAAAACTAATAAAATAATACACTAAAACAGCAAATCTCATAAGAAACCCACGTAGGCAAAAAGTAAATAAAACGATTTTAGCGGCAATATGGCCGAACCAATCAAAAATTGGTTACCCTATTGTAGTCACTGTCCTTATAAAGTCACTTTATTAAGGCAATTATAAGAATATATGGCGCATTCACCACGTCGTCCAGAAATATTATTGAAGAAAAACATGTTGGTTTTTTAGTAAAAATACGCAATAAAACAATACAAACAATAGCAAAAAAAATTATGGTAATTGGTGCACTACAACTGTCTCACGAACTTGCTGCAAAATCTGGCCCAGTATTTTAAATATATAGATTAGCAAAAACAGAAAGTCAAAAGTATGTTTCCTGGCTATCGCGACTATTTCAATAAGCTTAATTTTCCCTGGCATAATTTTCGTTTAATAAAAAAGTTCACAATAAACCCAACTTATAAATAAATTCATATTAACCCACACATTTTGGAATTTTGGAAGAAACGTATAATCTCGTTAAAATTCCCCATATTTCATATAAGCCCGCGGGCATACCGAACTTCATAAAAGATAATGAAAAATACTTTTAAAAGTGGATTAAGCAGGACGAAATTTATGTCGTGGCTGGGCTGGATTAACTCGTTTGATTATTTTAAACTGGAATAAATCGTTTTAGTTCGGATTGTGTGTACAGTTCAACAAAGTAGAGTCCAAATGTGAAAAAGCGCCGGCGGTATTAGCGTAGTTTAATTAATTAAAGGGCGAGCTTGCACCGCTAATGCCTCACACGAGGACTTGTGGGTTTCATGATTTCTTTGGGATTAGTATATAGAGTTTTCGATGTCCGTGTCGGTCAGAGGTATACAAATATTGCTACGTATTATTGTAGATATCTGTTAAAAATATTATGTCTTATTGTTATAGTAGATATAATAATAGTAATAATAATAATAATAATAATAAGCAAAGTAAAATAGACCCACCAAAATTGTTTTGCCGGCTAAGCTGGCACCCACCAAGGCGAGCAACGCATGAGCCGCATTACACAATCCAGCAAACCGATCAGGCGCTTCCAAAATGGATACACAAATACATCTGACACAGATGCTAGCCAAACACAACAACTTAGCCCATTACAACAGCGGATATATCGCAACGAATACCTGCAACTACCAAGGCAGGTAAACCAAGGAAGAGGTTAAAATGGACAGATGAAATGAATCGAACGGTGATGCATTCCTACTACACCGCTAGTAAACTTGGGACAATTTCATCAGGATACGGACATAAACTGCATACACTTTTCATAGCACAATATCCAGAATACAAATCACTTGTCACAGAACAGAGAGTAATCGATCAAAAAAGAGTCATCTCTAAGACCAGTAAGCTCACACCACTCGCATTGCAAAACATCAAAACTGTGGTAGCTGCTGAACTAAACATTCATCAACAAAAAATTGAGGACAGTGGGGCAGATGCCGAACCGATCCCACATACAAACCAGAACAACTTTGCCCAAGAGAATCGGCAACCTCACTCAATGCTCAGTAGGGGCGAAGCTCCCAGTAACAACATACGACAGATGACAAGCACTACATAGCACACAAGACAAGTTAATCATTCGCCCAAAGCACCAGCTACACCTCGGACTCTATCTCACACAAGCGATCAAAGTAGAAATGAAGTCACATCTAAACAAATGGCCAGACAACGATCCTACAACAAGATATTCTATTCCTCGTGTAGTCTTCAAACGGGACACACAAAAAATCTTAAAGACCATCAACGAACACATAATATCCGAGTACATAACGAATGCGAGCACAATTAAAGACATTCATACAGTGATCTACGTAGCCCTATAACCACGATAACATAGAACAATCATACACCCCCACCACGACACAGAAACACCAACAGCATAAAATCGAAATTCAAATAGCAGATAAGGATCGAAAACAAAATTAGAAAAGAATTGGGACATCTTACCCAATTCATGAACGGCAACAAGTCAAAACGTATCACACAAAGTGTAGAGAAAATTAAATGTACATCTCCTGATCACACGCTTACAGAAATCTTTGACACTCTGAAGCAAAAATTATCCGTGTACGCCGCAAGACTCCGAAGATACAAAGAGTCAAATGAAAATGAAATTATTTTAAAACCTACCACACTCCCCAGTTTTCTTACCCAAGGAATAACATAACTTAAACCCAAAAATTCAGACATTAAGAACCCGTCAAATTACCGACCTATTACGTGCCTTCGAACAATATATAAGATCATCACAGCCACAATTAACAGGAGAATAGAACAACATTTAGCACACAAAAACAGCAAAAAGTGCATAGGAAAAATAGCCGAGGATGCAAGGAGCAGCTAATTATAGACAGCGTCATCATGAAACAAACCAGAAAAAATCATATAAACCTTCACACTGGTTACATAGATTATAAAATGCCTTTGATTCGGTACTCCACAGTTGGCTAATCAGAGTGCTAGAATTATACAAAGGCAATCAAAACCTCATCCAGTTTCTTACGCAAATCATGAGTACGTGGAAAACTAAAATCAACCTAAAAATACAAAAAGAACACATCGAAAGAGAAGAGATCTACATCACGCGAGGTATATTGCATGGAGATTCACTCAGTGCTTTGTGGTTCTGCCTCTGTCTCAATCTACTCTCAAACACACTGAATAACAACTTCGAATTCCACATTAAACACCAAAAAAAATAACCTACACAAAATAAACCATCTTTTGAACATGGATGACATAAAACTATACGAAAGCACAAACGTTTTCCCTGGATATTGGTATAATATGGAAATATGGAATTTGGTATAAGTAAATGCAAACTACTTCATATCAACAAAAGACAGTGAAAAGACCATCATACGACGGAAACAATCAACAATGAAACCATAGATAACATGCTCAAAGATGAAACATACAGATACCTAGGCTTCCATCAAAGCACCAAAATTAATCACACTCATATCAAATGAGAGCTTAAGACGGAATTTAAAACCAGACTCACAAAACTACTAAAAACCAAACTGAACTCCAGAAATCTAACGAAAACTTCGCCATACCTATTCTTACGTATTCGTTTGGTATCATTAAATGGTCACACACAGATATAGAAAACATTCGCATTCTCATACGCCCTGAATTCACTAAACACAGGAAGTTACATCCACACGCACGCAAGGAAAAACTTACCATTGAGAGAAAAGAAGGAATACACCGCTTGACCTGTCTCAAACGAGCCACGCAGCAGACGCACACAGTTACAGCCAATCACGACTAAAAAGTTGAACACCTGGTTTAAAAAAACACAAATACTACATAAAGCAAGACCACATACATAATAAGCTTTCATATACGTGGTTACAAGAAGGGCATAAGGGCAGCTGTTCCCCGAAACAGAAGGCTTCCTGCGTGCCATCCAGGACAAAGTCATAGCAACCAGAAACTACCAAAAGCACATCATTAAGAACACAACCATTGAAGACGACAGGTGCAGGAGATGTCACCAGCAGAGAAAGACGATTCATCACATAACGAGTGGATGTAGAATAAGGGCAGGAACTGAATACACCGCGAGACACAACTCAGCAGCGAAGGTCCTTCATCAAGCATTAGCCACAACATACAAACTAACAGAGAACACAGACCTTTACTACCATTTTACACCAACATCCATACTTGAAAACGAAGACTACAAGCTCTACTGGGACATTGACATCCACACAGATAAAACAATCCTCGCAAACAGACCTGATATCACCTTTCAATCTAAAAAAGAAAAGATCACTTATTTAATTGACATGGCTGTTCCCAACGACGAGAACATCCAAATGAAATATCTTGAAAACTGTTACTTTTCCGGAAAAAGTCATAACATTTATTGAAGGACACGATCTGCCCTACGTTTTGTAGTATAATCATTTTCTTTCTGAAATATTTTGGAAGGTATTGGACAAAAACTGATTATTTTTGGTCATTTTCTTATGAACTAGACGGTCTACATTTGGGCACTTTGAACATTCTTAAGCAGCCCCTCAAGAGATACCAACCCCTTGATTACTCTACTACTAAATGTGAATAAATTAGTTTAATTTACAAAACTGTATTTATTAAAGATCCAGCTCCATATATATATATATATATATATATATATATATATATATATATATATATATATATATATATATATATATATATATATATATATATATATATATATATATATATATATATATATATATATATATATATATATATATATATATATATATATATATATATATATATATATATATATATATATATATATATATATAAGTATATATATAAGTATATATATATATATATATATATATATATATATATATATATATATATATATATATATACATATATATATAAGTATATATATAAGTATATATATATATATATATATATATATATATATATATATATATATATATATATATATATATATATATATATATATATATATATATATATATATATGTGTATATATATATATATATATATATAAATATATATATATATATATAAACATATTATTATATTTATTCTCCTTAATTCTTAGGTGTTTTAAAAATGCGGGATATTCGGCTTCGGCCAGATAGACCGAGTATTCGTGGCATACCTGGTTTTGTCTTCATATTACCTATTCTAACCTAACCTTAAACATATTGTATAGACTAAATGACAAATGTAAAAAGAACTGTTCTCGTTATATGCCTCCAGTGTTAGCTTCCTTGTCTAAAGCTTGATTTTAATAAACACATTGAAATACTCTATGGAAGGAATAACGCTATATGTAACTTTAATTAATTTACAGATAATTTACACATTTGCCGAATCTAATTTAAAACAACATAGCATTTAGATTCAAATTAAAATCTTAATGTTTATCTCTGGCTTAAAATCTGCATTCGCAATTTATTAGTCCTACGTGCTATATTTACTAAAATGTTCTAAAATATTAAAAACGCCCTTCCGAGTCGCTATCAGTTGGAGTTAACAAAAGCAATAACATTAGGAAGTATACTATTATTTTGTATTATCCAGATGCACTCTAATACGTAATGTTTTTGGCTTATTGTCTTTAAAATTCTCAAATTTAAGGACGTACGTGATTTTAAAACGCGAAATCTTGATCCCATTTATGCTAAAGTACAATTCACTTGTCGAACTGCATTGTCTTTATTTTAAATTATTCATGCCGGTTCTAAAATTTTGTATTGTTTTGTTTATTTTTGAAAAAATAAATATTTATGGGAAACAGTACGTAGTTTTCTCTAAGTATCGGTTCTTTTATAAACTGCTGGCCGCTTGAAACAGTTTCACCTGCATTTTTTGGAAAATTTAAGTTCAAATATTTTTAAAACGAGACGAGATACTGAGGTGCGGTTTTAATTTGTATCTTGCAATTTTTTTTACATATAACCGATGTTAGGCGTAAAACTTACCTAAGCTAAAAAGTTTTTTATACAGGAAGTTAAACAAAAACTCTGCAAATGTTTAAATTTTTTACTTGTTCCGAAAATGTACAAAAACAATTTCTTAGTTCTAATTGTTAGATTAGCGTACTCCTTGGTGAAATTGTAAAAAACAATTTCAAACTTTTTTTAAAATTTTTAATATTTTTAATTTAACTTTTTATTAGCCATTTGATGTAAAGTTTTCTTACTAGAGGGTCCTTAAGTCATATTTTTTTATAATGTGCACGGTTTGCACTACGCAAAACATATACAGGGTGTGAAAAAAATGTGGCAAGGTTAGTTAAAAACCTAGCAATCCTAAAGATCATTTACGTATATTTTAACACCCTGTAGCATAAAAAAGAATTCAAATTTAAAAGTTTTTTCTTAAGTTTTAAGTGGTAGTGAATATTTTCTCTCCAGCTTTATGATTTTAACAAATACAGGTGGTGATTTTTCAGCCAAATTTACCAACATCGTGCAACACAAGAGACATATTACAGGTCTCTATAAATCCATAAAAGAAAAATTTTCTATTAAAAAAGAATTAAGTTACTTCCGCTTTAACCGGAAGTAACCCCTACTTTTTTTTTTAAATAGGACCCTGCATATCTAACGGACTATCGTATTCAGCTTAAAATTAGATTTTTAACGATATATCACAAGTTAGGTTTGGTTTTCAAAATGGCGGCTGGACAGCCATTTTTTCAAAATTCAACAATGGTCTGTCATAATAGGAATGCAGTCACTTTTTACAAAATACTTGTTTTAAACAGTCTAAAATAAGCTTAATTTTAATTTTTTTAGGACACTTCGGTTTACACATCCTTTGGGAAATAATATATTTTTTATTTGTTTCGCTTTTTGTTTTACCGAAAGAGCGATATACTGCAATTTTTTATATTTTTTTACATTCGTTTTCGTTGTAAAATTGTCTTTTTAAAAATGTATCAAATGTCGAGTCAAATGGTAAGCTTTATTTTTAAAATGACTATAAATTAGCCAGTTATTTTAAATAAAAATTGTCCCAATTTGTCAAAAATGGCTCCTTGAAAACTCCATCTTGAAAATAAAGGTTAGTATACGACACAATCTCAAAAAGGCAATTTTACAGCCAAAATGACTGTCAAAAAAAACGTGCCATTAAAATATTGTGAAAAACTATACAAGGTGTCAACAAAAAATATTGGAGTAAATTGCTTATTAGGTAATTAAAACAAAAAGTGAAAAAAATTGAAAAATTCTATTTCCCAAAACGTTCTTTAAGTGTCTAAAAAATAAAAACTAAATTGTTTAAAAGAAGTATTTTGTAAAAAGTGACTGCATTTTTATCATGAAACGTCAAAGTTGCATTTTCAAAAAAAGACTCTCCAGCCGCCATTTTGAAAACAAAACTTACCTTGTGATATATAGTTGGTAAGCTAATTTTAAGCTGAATACGATAATTAATAAAAAGGTACAGGGTTCTATTTAAAATAAAAAAGTAGGGGTCACTTCTTAATTACTTTTTTATAGAAAACTTACCTCTTCTCAGCTTATAGAAACGTCTTAAGTTTAATTTTTTTGATATTTTTTAAACTAAAAAGGCGGCAGCCTGTTACATGTCTCTTGTGTTACCCGATGTTGGTAACTTTGCAACAGCAAAATTGGTTTTGTTTGACAATGAATGACACGCGTATTTTTACTTTGTGTCTATGGTGATTCAAACTGTAAAATAAAAAAGCAGGTGTTTATTATTGCTTAACATTCATTTTATAAGGCAGAATACGTGAGCCATTAAAATTATTTTTTAAAACACGTTTTACATATTTTTTATTATTTTGTTGAGAATTAGCAGGATTCTAGCAAATGAATGTTCTTAGATCATTTTGCTAACTATCAACGTATCAATATATTTTTAAATGTTCAAAATTAGGAAGTATATTTTTAAAAAATGGGGTTATTTACTTTTCCGCACTAGTGGAAATAAGTAAAAATACTTAGCCCAACAAAATTTGATGGGTGTGATCTTAGAGGAAGAATAAAAATAGAGTTCATTATTTACATATGTAACCACTGCCAAGATTACCTCACAGTATAAGGTCGATCGTACGACGATGCCAAGCCTAGCCAGGAACACCAGTGTTTATACCAATTTATATTACCGTGAATATGTTTAAACATTGTGACGTCCATTTATGGCCCCACGTTAATTTTGATTTTCTTTCATTTATTTTCGGCTAGACTCGGGCGCCACCCCCTTTTTATAGAGAGAAAGAGGGAAACTCTTTACCGCAAGGTAGCTTTTAGACAGTGGAGAAGTGAAACAGGGATTTGTTTATAAATAATAAATTTATTTCCACTAAATATCTATAACTAAGCTTTTCTTTATTCTTCTGAAATTAATAAATATCAAAATCTTATTATAATACTGATAATCCTATTACTAACGAAAGTAACCCTATCTTAAACTAAATTCTATTTGTTTAATATTTATAAGGAATCGCTTTTCTATACATTAATTCTCGTTTATACAAAATTAGTTAAACAAAGAAAGGTAACTCGGAATTTTTAAGGAGTGTGTAACGTATGCCTCTATTAAAGCAAAATATTTACAGAATTATGGTCGGCGGCTGTGTTAATTGAAAAACGGATGCAACGGTGCTTATGCATGCACAATTCTACTTTCGGTTAATCAATCAAAAGAAACGGAAAATATATGTAGCTAGGACGGATAAATTCAACATTTAAGAAATCATACCTTGGTCCCCGTCGATAAAGTGATAGATGCATTTACTGCATCTAAAAATTTCACTCAGGACGGACATACAGGCGTATCGCTAAAATGTCAATTTGTGCGGAAAACAAATAAACAGGGTCGCATTACTTTTAACATTAAAGAGAACAGGCCTTAGTCCCCGTCGGTAAAATTATAGATGCAGACATTTTCTGCATCTAATAATTTCACCCAGCATGGACTTCTAGGCTGCTCGAAAAATTGTCAATTTGTGCGGTGCCTTACCTTGAGAGAATTCCGCTGTCAGAACTAGTATCTTCTCAGTCGTTCTCGGTTGTGGGCCACGCGATCTTTCGCCGAAGGCCAAGTGATTTGACTTTTTTTTTTTTGTGTCGATGGGGAATGCTTTTACGCACGAATTCCCTTCCAGAAGAAGGGAAGACAGTGTGGGACTCGTTGCTCTGACAGGTTTCCACCTGTCGGAGTCAACAATACCCACTAAACCCCAACGGGCCCCCATCAGATGGACCATCATTGGGCTAGCCAAGGATCCTTCGATGGGGTTGATGCCGTCCTTTCGGGAGAAACTCCTATGAAGGACATGGTCCTCGCTGTCGTAGGGGGGGGGGAGGTCCTCACTTGGCAGGATATTTTTGCCACCTCTCGATACTTGTAGTCATCTGAAAATAAAAAATATTATTAGTAGGGAAGTGTCGTCTTACCAGGGTGGGGATATTTCTCTGTTGTCCTCCTTCCTTCTGTCCGGATTGCCGCTGCCTGCGTCCTACTGTCCCGTGGTCCAGTCTGCCGTTGTCAGTGTCCCTCCGTCAGTGTGCCTGGTGGTCTTCGAGTTTTTGGTCCTCTTCTGTGCCCTCAGCGACACTGCTGTTCCGTGATCCGGCAGTGTTGAGGCTGAGGTGGGGTGTTCTTTTACCTCAGGTTCAACTGCAGCTCACGCCGGAGCCAGTTGAGGTACCTGGGATCCTCTTCTTTTACCTCAGGTTCAGCTGCAACTCACGCCGGAGCCAGCTGAGGTACCTGGGAATCCTCTTCTTGGAATTTGATGGCCTCTTGTTGATACTCTTGGGGTTTCGGTGAGCAAGATCTAGTTCCTGAGGAGCACGGAGACTCAGAAATTTCGATTTGCCCACTTCCATCCTAGAGTATATTAGTGCAGGAGCCCGTGTCTGGGTCTCCTGTACCTTGTCCAGGTGTTGTGTCTCGGAGCTAGCGGATTGTAGTCTACCAGGTTTCATAGGCTTTCGTTGGGGTGATTTTCTGCTGCCCTGAAGGCTCGGGTAGCCTTTTGCCGCATGAAATCTTCGATAGGTGTCCATTGAAGATCACGCTGCAGATCCTCATTCCTGATAAACCATGGGGCATCAGCTGCCATCCTAATGAGTTTGTTTTCTGTCCTCTTTAGCTTCATAAGGTGGGATTTAGAAGCATATCCGAAGGATGTGGAGCCATATGTGAGTTGACTCCTGGCTACTCTTTGAATCAGTAGTAGCTTGGTCCTCAGTCCCATTTCACTTTTCCGACAGAGCAGTGGATAAAGTTTACCCATCGCTAGTCTGGGTTTTGTCCTCGCTGCGTTGATATGGTTATTCCATGTCAAGCTTCTATCCATGATCATCCCTAGGTACTTGGCCTCGTGTAACCAAGGGATCTCGACATCTCCAACTCGGATTCTAGCTCTTGGAGCCATTCTCCTTCGTTGGAATAGGATTGCTTGGGACTTCTGGGGGTTGATCTTAACCTTCCATTTGACACACCAGTCATGAAGGTTATCAATGTCCTCTTGCAGTCGTCTGCCCATTATCCGGGTGCTTCTGCTTTGGTGAAGGATGGCGGTGTCATCAGCGTAAAGTGCCATTAAGCCCTCATCTCCGATTGGGACATCGTGAGAGAAGATGGAGTATAAGACGGGTCCCAGCACAGACCCTTGTGGTACTCCAGCTACTAGTCCTCTTGGAGGTGAATGAGAGTCATTCACCTTGACTGTGAATGATCTGTTATTTAGGTAGCTCCTGATAAGCTTTATGTTTCTTCTCTCGTATCCAGCCACCGACATTTTGTGGATCAGGCCTTGGTGCCACATTCTGTCGAAAGCTCTTTCGATGTCCAGGAAAACTGCTCCTGTGGCCTCTCTATTGTTGAAGATTTGACTTGCTGTCGTCCGATATTTTAAAATGAATTTGAGAAGGGTGGGGGACTCCCGTTGAGCTAACGCGTGGCAGGGAGATTCTCGATGCGTTCATCCGAATAAAGCAACCAGCGTTTGACAATGCAATCTGCCTTAGGAAAATGGAAAAATATTTTCCCAGTCTTTCGTGACAGTTTTAATACTACATATATTTTGGGTAATTTATGCAATTTACATCTATCCATGAATGGATTCTCTAGCATGAAAAATATGAAAGTTACGGCTATCTTAATAAATAAAACATTTCTTCCTACTTACAATAGAATTAATACGAAGTAAGGCATTTCTGCATAAGATAGAAATAAAATTTTGTGACTTCGTTAAAACATGATGCAATAAAATTTTCATACAAAGAATAGTAATGTATTTCCAGTATTAGTTTCTAAGCATTATAAAGAAATTACTTTTATTGCAAAATAATAAAATACAAACTAAAATACCCAAAGTCGCAGATCAGATTTCAACAGCAACAAGAGCTTTAGTTAGCTATGGCAAACCCGATCGACAACTCCACGTATTAGACCATCCCACTTTTATTTACAACGGATCCTTATAGTAAAAAAGTATAATAGCCTACAGTAAACATTGTTACAGGGTCATGTGACCAGCGTGGCTTAAAAACCAATAGCGGGTCGTGGAACTATAATAAATTATTATTGGATACCAAGCATTTCTTAGCGTCACTACTGCATGTGTTTTAATGTATTATTGTGTATTTGTTGATATGGCTCAAATCTTCCAATTATATGTTGCCTTACTTCAAGAAGCAGCGTTTTAAAGGTGTAAAGTTTTATTTACTTTATCTTGGACATTGCGAAACTAGGAGCTTTAGTTGACCTAACTATGGTGCGGCAATGTGAGTTTGTAAAAAAATGGCCGTTTAAGTTTGGAGTTTTCTTTTAAGCACTAAATAAACAGCAAGATTTCTTTTTCCAGGAGACATGTCTAATGGAAGATACCTTATTCACTTATTTTGAGTCACATGACGTATTGACCAATCCGGTTCAGTATAATAGAACGTTTATTTCGTCGGGGGTCATGTGAGAATCTTAAGAAGCAAAGTGATACAAAAAAGACTCTGAGGTGATTTATTTGCCGATTACAATAATTTTTCCTATCAGAGAATTAAAATAATTATAGAATATACCTCTATATTAAAATAGTCGAAGGGCGTCTCACTCTCAAAAAAATGTACTGCGATTTCGAAAATAACTAGATTTTGGATGAAATCTGAGGAAATAAAAATACAGGTAAAGGAATTTAAATGGTGATTCTTTGGGTACTAAAAGTAAAAATGTGTTCGTAAACATGTTCTAAACTGGTTAGAATTTAAGATTTAGGATATTGAAAACTAAAAAAAAATATTTTATTTTTTTAATTTTAGCTATTAACATGGAAAAACAATATGACAATTGGCTATTCTATTCGTATCTAATAGCGCTCGCTTTTTTTTTACTTCTCTCGTAAGAGGAAAGTATTCTAGTTACAAAAAAACATGTTTTCTTAGTTCCGTCGGTTAGTCTGTATGTCTGTCCGCGGCAAAGCTCAAGAACTGCTTGTCCTATATACTTCAAGTTTTGGTTAAAAATTAAAGGTCATATGATGATAACGTGGATTTTCATTTTGGTAAAAATCCAATATGGCTGAACAAAATGGCGGTTTATTGAAATGTTACAAAATATATCTAAGAAACTGCTTATCCATTTTATCCAAATTTTGCAGAAAAAGGTATTACATGACCATCAACTGATAAGTTGTACTACAATTCCAAAATGGTGGCCTAATAAAATATTGCGTGTCAATGCAGAAAACTACTACATCGATTATGTTCAAATTTTGCTCAAAAATCAAATATTATATAGGGATGGGCTGGTAAAAATGTTGAGACAAATTCAAAATGGGGGAACAAAACGGTGGCCTAATTAAATGTTTAAAAATATCTGAAAAAAGTACTTATCGGATTGTTTGATTGATGACATCCCCATTTTAAATATTTATTACTACAAATGTATGAATTGCTCACGTAATATCGATTTTTAATCAAATCTGTATAAATATTAAAATTCGCTCGCATTCTAGGCATTCCTACTTTCATTTTTTAAATATTTACTAAAAATGTATGATATGTATTTTCAAATACTACTTCTAGATACTGACATTTCAGCCGAATCTATATAAATGACAAAATCCGTTCGCTATATTGGCGCCACCATTTTGATTTCGGTTGTGCATTCTTAAATAATCCCCACAAATGTTAAAATCATCCGTCCGACCTGTTGACATTGTCATTTTGACTCCTCTATTTTAAATTTTTAAATGCTGACACTTAAATTTTCCTAGGCACTGATTTTCAGTTTTGGCTACCCAAGTAACAAAATTCGTCAGCCGTATTGGGGCCGCCATTTTGAATTTCTAAACGTTGACTAAAAAAATTCGAATTTTTTATATCCGAAAGTGTATGCATGTCAAATTTGAAAATAATCGGTAATGGAAGTGCTGAAAAATCCATTACAAGATTTGAACCAAGCATACAAACATACGATCAGATGAATAGGAAGCCAATAAAAGCGCGTTAAAAGCATTGATTTTAGTTTAAAACTCCTAACACCCGTGTTTTAAGGTTTAACTTTACACAAGGTCTAACTTGACAGTTACAGGTTTAAGATGACATTTTCAACAACTGAACAAATAATTTTTCTAAATGTCACAATTACAAAATGATAGTGATATAATGCAAACCTAACTAAAATCTAAAGTTTAATAATATATAAATAACTAATTTCCTTTTAAGCTTACCTAACTTAATGGTTTGATTTTAGATAGTGAAGTAGAGAACGATTATTTCTTTGAAGTTTGTAAAAATACTTATTTGCCTCATTAAGGAATAGTTAAGAACACTTTTTGTCAACGATAATAAAGCATGGCCCATTTCTTCATTTTCGTACATCAAATATTTTAACATGTCGTCATTTTGTTTCGCCATATTGAATTCGTACCAATATTTTGCCAGTTTTTTTTATATCAGATGTAATTTTTGTGGAAAATTAAATAACATCAAAGTTAATCGAGTAAGTGAATTTTTTAGCTATACTGGAACAGACCGACTGACCGATAGACAGTAATGGAAAAACATGAGGATCTGTATAAACCCGGAACGATAATTTTTTCCCGATTAATGATATTTCCTTATGCGGGAAGTGAAAACTCACGCCATCACTGGCATTCGTGATCTCTATTTTGATTCTTGCTCTAAGGGTGTGATCTTGTCAGGATTTCATCAAGGTGAATCGTCTTACCAGTAAGAAACAGCTCATCCTCAAAGAATTTTAGCATAAAGTACTTTGATGGAATAGTCACAATAACCTATTGTGTGTCTCTAGTCAGCGTATTTTTGTCTTTCTTTTACTTTGCCCAAATCGCACCTAATAAAAATAAATCAAAACAGATTATGAAATGTCGCTTTTGTAGTTATTTTGATTTTCAGTCTTCTGGGTATAGAAAAATGCGATGTATTTTCATTCCGGGTATACCTCTGTTCACTACTCTAAATATACACCAAACGTACATACAAGATTCTAAGCTATAAATTTAACTATACAAATAACCTAATAAAGTTAAAATATTATAGGTAATCACTCAGTACATCCTTCTTTTCAGACTTCAGTTACTTACATATAAGTGAAAACCGTATAAAATATATTAGATAATAACCCTTGGAGTGGTGCTTATATAGGGGTAACCCCGAATTCCCGCCCAGACAGATCACCCCTAGGATGCCCTACGATGTATATAAAGGTTTGTTTGTTTTGGTCGCTAAGTTTTATATTTTTTACAATTCTTCCCAGTCATCGTATTTTTTGAAAAACGGTATAAGTATAATTTATTTGGGTAGGGTGCTCTCACCTTTTTTATTATAGTAAGTCTCCACTGAAATTTTCAGGGTTTATATTTAAAGTAATTTTGCAATTAGTTTGTTTGGCGTTAGCGGTATCTTTTCTTGAATATATCTTTGAATTTAATCCGAAAGACGTTACATTAGCTTGATAACGCCCATAAAAATAATGGTATTCTCATTTTGAATTTCGAAGATACTGCAGATATTAACCCTCCCTCTAATAGGGTATAATCTTAGGCAGATGGCGTAATGTAGTCCATTCTATTTTATAATATAAAAATTAATCTTTGCTTTGCCATGCAGATGGCTCTGTGTTTGTAAGGGCGTTTAATTTGCATGAATTTTCATAGAAACTAGATTTCGAGGTAAAGCGGAACCTCTTTAGGCACTTCGCTTAAAAGTATAATGAGATTGTTTTAAGGGATAAGGCTTTTGCAAAGTTTTTAAGGAAAGGTATATAAGAGGGTCTTTTATTATAATGTCCCCAGCATTATGCAAAAGGTAAGGATGTGCTGTATAGTTGAAGTCATCTCTGGTATTTTATATTTATTAACAGTTAGGTATAGCCATAAGAAAAAGTCTAAATACTGGGTGTTATTTAAGTAAGTGGCCAAACTTCAAATTGAGATTCTTTAAGTGATTTTTAAGACAAAAAGTTTATAAGAACACGAGTCCGGATATACTTTGTTTTCAAGATACAGGGTGTTCGGTTTTTGGCAAAAATCTTAGTAATCTTTTAGCTGATTTTGATGAAATTTGGCAGTATTATTTATATTAGTAGGAGGCTAGTTTAATTCCAACTAGATTAAAATTATTAAGTCCAGTGGCGTCCCGGGAGGCACTTTAACCAATATTTTTGACAAAAAAAATATGCGCCACTGACTTTTTAATTTTTTATATTTTTTTTTCATATTCAGCAATTAAAAATACAACTTTTTTGTCTCTAGAATTTTTTTTTTATATCAGCCATTCCGTTATTACGGACGGGACTCTTTTTGTCAACTTTTTATTTTAATTTATTTTCAATTATTTTATTCTAATTAATACGTCCTAAAATTCATTATAATTTCATTATATTTGTTGCCTTGAGCCCTTAGTTTTATTGCAATATTATACAAAATAAAAGTGATTGCGGATGGGACAAAAATATACCTTCAAAAATCTAAACGTTTAAACTCACTCTAAAACCTGCCACACCTTTTCATATATTACAATTGCAACCAGTAATTTTAATAGAAACAGGTATGTAAATAATTGTTAAAAGAAGTAGATTTATTCTAAAGTTAAGTTCAGATTTTTGGAGAATTGGGTCAATATTGTATTTACGGATGGGACATTACGGACGGGACAAATAATTTGTGCAAATTATTAGGTACAAAATTTATATTAAAAAATCTAAGAAAAACCCCAGTTCAAATTACAAAAATATTTGTATGGTCTCTACTTTTTCTGACAGTGAAGAGTGTTTTACAGATAAACTCTTTTCATTCACTTTTTTAGAGAAATGTTTAGATTGTACTCCAGGAATTGAACGTATGTTGGACCAACGATTATCCAAAAAGAGTTTATAAGTTTTTATGAACGCGCCATCCAAAAACAACATTTCAATTTTGGAAGTTTTGATGTAGCACATAGAAAAAGTCTTGCGCATTATTATTATTTTTTTTAAATTCCGAAAAAGTTGACATGTACCGTGGAATGGCTTATATCTGTCTTGATATTCGAAAAAAAAAATAAAAGTGACATTATTGCATGTCCCTGGAACAACATAAAAGATTAAAACTATCAAACTCTAAACTATAAAAAAAGCAGGGGTATTCCTGTTATTTTTTTCCATATCAATAGTCTATTCTTATCTTAAAAATTGTTATAAAATTAATGCTAAAAAAATTGTGTTTTATTACTTCTTAATTTTTTTTATGTTCATGTGATCCCAACTAGATTAAAATTATTAAGTCCAGTGGCGTCCCGGGAGGCACTTTAACCAATATTTTTAACAAAAAAATCTGCACCACTGACTTGTTTAATTTTTGCATATTTTTCGTATTCAGCAACTAAAAATACAACTTTTTTGTTTCTAGATTTTTTTTAATATCTGGCTTCATATTCGAGAAAAAAATTAAAACTATCAAAAACAGGTGTATTCCTGGTATTTTTTCCATGTCAATAGTCTATTCTTATCTTAAAAATTGTTATAGAATTAATACTAGCTAAAAAAATCGTGTTACTTCTAATTGTTTTTTATATTCATGGACATGCAATAAAGTGATTTGATTTTTTTTCCAAAAACGAAGAAAGATACCAAAAAAAAGAGGCAAAAAAGTTGTATTTTTAGTTGCCTAATGCGAAAAAATTATAACATTTACAAAAAAGTCACTAGTGCACATATTTTATCAAAAATATTGGTTAAGGTACCCCTTGGGACGCCATTGGACTTACTTACTTTTAATCTAGTTAGGATTACATTAGCCACTTACTACCACAAATATCATTGCCAAATTTTAGCAAAAAACGGATGAAGGATTAGGAGGAAGCATTACCGGACTTATGTTCATATAAAATATTCAGTCAAAGAATTAACATCTTGAGGTTTTTAACAGTTTTCGATAAAGCAAATAAACAAAAAAGTAAGAAGGCCATAGACGGAAAAACAAGTTTAATAGTAATCTGAAGTGTTTTTAAGAGCTTTAAGCTATAAAATTATTTACTGATATTAGAAAATGGTTCAATTTACAAACGCAGAAATGGCCGATATGCATTTTTTTTATGGAATGGCCCGAGGCAATTCCAGAGCGTTTAGACGAATTTATCAATAGAAATATCCGCAGCGCCTTGTGCCAAACAGACAAACATTTGTAAAAATACATGAGAGACTCTGGGAATCAGGCTTATTTCAAAGATCAACTGCTGTTATTGACCTGCAACAGTAAGAACAGCGGAGGTGGAGGAAGAAGTTTTACATGAAGTTGAGCGTAGCCCCGACACAAAACAATTGAACAAATGTCATTATACTGTATGACAGATTCTGATAGATTTTCAACGATATTCTGACCACATCCAACGTGTTCAAGCGTTATTACATGCAGATTTTCGCCAACGATTGGATTATTGTACTTGTTTTTGCAACAACAGATAGCACCTCCGGCATTTCTATCCTATATTTTGTTTACAGATGAAGCCTGTTTTTCCCGAAATTTAATTATGAACTTTCATAATAATCATATCTTGGGTTGGTATTGTAGCTGCTTATATCATTGTACCTTATTTTTTACCCGCGAAATTAAATGGTCAATATTATCAACAGTTCGACTGCGGTACCGTTCGGGTGTGCTTTGTTTTGCGTTCCTCGCAGTCGAGCTGCTTCGCAGTACGTGTGTTTGTTCTGTTTTGTTTTCGCTGTGTATTTTTGTTTCGAATTATTCATTTTCTAAATATGGCTGAATACAAGTGTGACAATTGCCGTAAAGAGTTTTCAGAGAAAGACAAATACAATAAACTTCGTTGTAGTGGCGAGTGTAAACGATCTTTTTGCATGAATTGCACGGGCCTTGATAAGGCTACCACAAAAATCTTGATATTACAAAAATCAACCCACCTCCGATTTTTCTGCGCCCTGTGCGACTCCCCTAGTTTGAAATATCTCAACGATAAAATCACAAAGGTATCTCAAAATTTGATTCCACATGAACTTTTTGATTCAGTCGCAAACCGTGTATCTCAATTGTCAAGTAGTGTACCGACAATTTCTGAAATGTATGACATTTTAGTGAAGAGTGAATCCAGGTGGGATCTCATGGAGAAAAAAATTGACGATATCCATAATCTCTCGAGGGAGTTTTCCGCTTACAAACCAGATATGTTATTAAAGTCTCTAAGGGATATGGAACAGAATATTTTCAATATTTCCCAAATCCTCTTCAACAATGCCGAAGAAGTGATAAAAATCCAAGTACAGGACTCCTCTTCAATTGAATTAAAAGCAGGTATTGCTAACATTAAGAGCAACCTAACTTGTGTAACTGACTTGGTAAAGGAGTTATACTCCAAATATGAAAGCCAACATAAGTGTAAGCATATCAAAAATACATACCCTACCACCATACCCTTGCCTACACCAACTATGGAAACTACCTGCTCCACCGCCTCTACACAAACTGAGGTAACACCTACGGATATTCCCAGTACTACTGAAGGCTCCAGCAAGCTGGCTTGTAATAATACACAACGGTGGCACTATGTAGTCGTAAGAAATCTTCCTGCAGGGTTTACGCCTAACAACATAGTTCACTACGTTAAGGAAAAGCTTGGGACTACAGAGTTTATTCGATGCTACCACCTAATCAATCATATCTCAAACATTGATTTTAAAATTGGAACTCAGTCAAAAAAGTCAGCTGAAAAGCTTTTAGACAGCAATCTATGGCCACATGGCGTAGTAATAAAACGGTCAGCTGTATCCGAACTTACAGAAAAATCTACACCGAACCTCCCACCTCCCTCCACACCGAAAAAACTGCCCACCAACTCGAGCTCCGTCAGTTCACTGGTTGTCTCCTCTCCAATTTCTCAAAAGGGCACTATAATATCTTCTGACAAAGAGGCCATTGCTGCCTGCAAAGCAGATGTCTTGTTGAGCGACAACTGCTATAGTCTTTCCAAGAAAGCTCCTACTGACCAAGAACCTATTTTTGATCCAATGTCTCCCCCAACAGTGAAGCTTACGCGAACCGAAAAAAGTTCTGATAACCGTTTCCTCATGTCTAGACTAAGAGAACCAGCCATTTTAAAGGCCTTCAAGTTATATCTCGCCTTCCTGCACGACCAACCTGCGCCAATTCACTTTGAAGGGTTTACAAATACAAGCACCAGGCTGTTTTTGGCTTCTGAAGGCATTCCTATAGATTATAGAACCCTACACAAGATATATTTCGATTTTCATGCTGCTTACGGATTTAACGCAGCAGAAGTGGAAGCGGATCTTGCAGCCTATGGATCCTACATATCTTCGGAGAGATCGATTCATCTTCAGAGGACCAGAGAATGCCATAAAAATTATTTTACCAGCAATTCTCCCAAAAAAAATTTTTAGAAAACACGACGTGTCCTGAGGAACTAGATTCCTCAAAACTTCCTGTTGTTACTAGTCTTAATATGGTTCTAATTAATATTGCTTCTCTAAGAAATAAAACTGACGAGTTGTACCTATTTCTGGAAGAATTGGAGTTCCCCCAACTTGTTGCAATTACTGAGCACTGGCTGAATCTAAACGAACCCTTTTATATTGAGAGGTATACCACAGTAGCTAGATATGACAGAAAAAACTCAGCTCATGGGGAACACTGATTCTATCCCTAAATGGAGATTTCATGTCGGTATCTAAATATGATCATTTGTTAGCGGATAGCTCTTTTGAATTCTCTATAGTATATAATCAAAACCTTGATCTTTATGTAATTTGTATTTATAGATCACCAAACTCTGATGTACAATCATTTTTAAATAGCCTGGTAAGTTTGCTAGACAGCCTACCGATTAAAGGTAAAAAAATTCTATGCGGAGACTTTAATATTGACTATGCTACTGTTTGTGCCATCCAGAAATATCTAATTTCTATATTCGACTCTTTCGGTCTTTCAATGCATGTATCCTCGCCAACTAGAATTTCAAAAAACTCTTCTTCTATCATCGATTACATGGCGTCTGATTTTTCTCCACCAGAGGTGCAATCACAGGTCTATAACTCAGGTCTTTCCGATCACGAGGCGGTAATTTCCAGGTTTAGTTTACCTATTACGCCCTTACCAAGATCTCGCCATCGGGGCAGAATTTTCTCGGCCGCAAATTTCTCAGTATTTCATAATATTTGCTTTAACACCAATTGGAATTTTGAATCTGATAATGTCAACACAAACTTCAGAACTTTTTTAAATAAAACTTTAAGTGCTTTTAACAAGGCCTTCCCGCTTAAGAATATCAAACCTAAGCGGCATAAACCGTGGACCACGAAAGGAATACGAATTTCTGCTAAAAATATGCGCTCGCTCTCATATATAAAAAAATTCACCGACTCCTTTCTTATTCTCGACTATATCTCTAATTATAGGAGGATCTACACTACTCTTATTAAGTCAGCAAAAAAATTACACTACCGAAAACGTCTAACAAACTCTAATAACGTTTCAAAAGAAACCTGGTCCATCATCAATAACCTCAGAAACAAATCAAACCCTGTGACTCAGATCTTGCCAGGGGCTAATGATCTAAATGATTATTTTATTAATGTAAGCAAAAATGTTACCTCTAGTATCTCGCCCAGTTTGGACCCTCTTTCGTTTCTCCCTCCTTCAAAAAATTTAGCTGATAGCTTTTTCTTAAGTCCCGTTAGCAACACTGAACTATTGAAGGTAATACATAATATTAAAAGTAAATCTTCGTGTAGCACTGATGGCCTATCAATTAGAATATTCCTGAACTTGCCACTCCCAGTCATAGAGGCCCTTACAACATTAATAAATGAGTCCTTTATAAAAGGTGTATTCCCTGATTGCCTTAAAACAGCTATAATTATTCCACTTCATAAAGGCGGCGAAAAAACTAACTCTTGCAATTATCGCCCAATTGCACTACTACCAGTGCTATCAAAAATCATCGAAAGGCTACTGAAGAACCGTCTTATGCCATTTCTCCTGAAACATCAGATAATATCCCCGGAGCAGTTCGGATTTCTACCCAACAAGTGCACCAGTGACGCCATGTTCACGTTGCTTAGAGGCGTCTACTCATCTCTCAATAACAACCACCCAACTGCCTCAGTTTTTTGTGACTATGCGAAAGCCTTTGATTGTGTTAGTCATGAAATTCTGATAAACAAACTACATTTTTATGGAATTCGTGGTACTTCTTTAAATTGGTTCGAATCTTATCTTGGAAAAAGGCAACAACTTGTAAGGGCTAATGGTTCCGATTCTGATTGTAAGTTGATTACAAGTGGAGTTCCTCAAGGTTCAGTCTTGGGACCTATTCTTTTTTTGTTATACATTAATGATATCACGAACCTTAAAATTAATGGAAGAATCTCCCTTTTTGCTGATGACACAAGCATAACATGGAGTGATTTTGATACAACGTCTTTACACTCTAGTATCTCCAAAGACTTGGTTATAATTAAGGCTTGGTCCGATTCCAATATGCTTTGTTTTAACGTCGATAAAACGGTCGCGTTATCTTATAAGGGAACTTTACAACCACTTCAGGTACATAACAGCAATATTGAATACGTAGAGTCGGTTAAATTCCTGGGTTTAAATATAAATAGCAACCTAAAATGGTCTAATCATATTGACACCTTAACTAAAAAACTTTCTACCGCCTGCTTCGCCATTCGATCAGTTTCAAAAGAACTAGACGTTCCTTCTGCCAGACTTACTTATTTCTCTTTATTTGAATCCCACCTCCGCTATGGCCTTCCCTTTTGGGGCTGCTGTACCACCGAGCAATTTCGTAGTATTTTTATGCTTCAAAAGAGAGCCATTCGTTATTTGTTTGGTCTAAATAATAGAGCTCACTGCCAATACTATTTCAAAAAACATGAAATATTAACACTTCCTGCATTATTTATTTTGGAAACGGTATGTTTTCTGAGAAAACATATAAACACCCTCCCAGAAAGGCCACAACATGTATACCCTACCAGAAACTCTAGGCATGATATTTATCTTCCCATTCCTTCCACAGAATTAATAAAAAAATCAATTATTTACAACGCCATAAAACTTTACAACAATCTGCCAGTACATTTAAAATCTATCCCTATGCTTGCACAATTTCGAAAAAACACCAAAGCATACCTCATTGAGAGACCACTTTACAGCGTTAATGATTTTTTTTTCAGTGAGTAAGTCTCTTTAAATTGTCACTAAACTCGCTTGTTTACTTAAATCTTTTGTGAGTCATGTCCTAACTCATAGCATAGAATTTTGTAAATCATTATATAGGGAAAAGAACTGTCGAACATTCACTTAAAACTTAATTATTTTTGTTAGGTATTGGATTAAAAACAATTTAATTCTTTTTGTATACTACATTCTGCACTAGTTCAATATACCTTCTGTTTAACATCACAATTATTTGTATAACTATAATAACATAGAGTTTAAGGTCGCATAGTTGCAATTTTGATTTCAATGTCATCGAAATTATTCACCTCGTACATGTGTGTTTGTTTACTTTTATAAGGTTATCATGATTCATTTACTGTTTGCAATGTTATGCTATATTCTAACGTGTGTTTTACGATTTGGTAAATTGATAATTTACATTTTAAAAAAAAAAAAAAAAGCACTGACCTGTCGAAATTATTTTCGATTAATGTTTTGATATGTCTTATTTTTAGGTATATTTTGCTTTGTCCATAAAATTGTAGAATTTTTCTGCGGCAATAAAGCATACTTTTGTTTGTTTGTGTTTGTTTGACTTTTTGGAATTTGTGTTACCTAAACTATTAGAAAATGTCCCACTGGCAGAAAGAAAAGCAATGTGGTTCATTTACAATGGGGCACCACCTCATTTTAGCATATTAGCGCAATCGTGATCACCCAGGTCACCGGATATAAATTCGTTAGATTTTTTTGAAGAAGAATTATTTCAACGAATAAGTAACTCTTGTAATCAGAAAAGACATACGCCGCAAATATTTCAACTTGTTCGGCAATCGATGTTAAGACGAGCTAATGCTTGCATTGAAGTTGAAGGAGGTTTTTTTAGGGAAAAAATATGTAATATTTGTTTAAGTGTGATTTTAATTAAGCGTTTTTCTTGTTT
Organism: Kuschelorhynchus macadamiae; assembly: GCA_030620095.1. NCBI lineage: Eukaryota > Metazoa > Arthropoda > Insecta > Coleoptera > Curculionidae > Kuschelorhynchus > Kuschelorhynchus macadamiae. The sequence goes on from JAUTXW010000432.1 coordinate 601,956, forward strand.
GGTTCTTTTTAATTTTCGACGGTACCCCTATGTACCCAGCTAGCACTAAAGTAGCTACAACTGTTTCCACTACTACTCTTTAAAAGTTTTTACGTATTTATTACTAATAATCCTACTATATATCAACAAACACTTTGGGTTACACGTTTTTAAGTATTATATATGTATTTGGTACTGCGAATAATAATTTATAGTAAATCTTCATGTAAAGGAATTATATAATAACTACTGCCAAGAAACTACTTAAAGAATTGACTCCAAGGTCGTCATTTCTTCTCGGTGACATAATAGTAATTATTCAAAGTTACTGTTTCTAATCTGCTAACTAAATTACAACTTTTAAGTATCAGTACGTTCTTGAACATTGCAGAGACTACTCTGTTACGTTCAAATGTACTCCTATAACGTATTACTATAAAGTAAAACGAGTCGTTGCAGAGTAGAAAAAGTTATCGTCTGCTGCTACTTTAAACTGGCTATTACCAGTCGTTATTCTTCTGTTGCAACTTAGAAGTAAGAATTACAGTAATTATTTACTACAAGTAAATTATTACCTCTTGTACTTGAGGTTCCGGAGATACGGGGCGCTGATACGAGATTCGGTCGGTGATTTTATAAGGACAGTGGTAACAATAGGGTAACCAATTTTTGATTGGTTCGGCCATATTGCTGCTAAAATTGCTTTGTTTACTTTTCGCCTACGTGGATTTCTTATGAGGTTTGTTGCTTTAGTGTCTCATTTTATTGGTTTTTGTGATTATTAAAATGAATTTTGATTTAATCGTAAAGAGAGAGAGTAAAGAGAAACGTATTTAAGCCCGCTTCACCTGTTTTTTGCTTGTAATTATAAAGTGTTTGTGATGAATGTGTAAATGACTATGACCGTAAATGTTTTAGGTTTAAGTTTACTCCAAGAAAAGTTATTAAATATTGCACATTATTATATTTTGCTGTAAGAGATAATATTGTTTCATGTCTTAGTGTATGTTTTACTTCATTCAGCACCTCAATTTGAGGTAGAAGCTCTCTAAGATTAGCATAAAAGAAACTTTATTTTGTAGGCCTTCTTCAGGACGTATTACATTACTAAATTCACTTGGCAGACAACTCACATTAATCGCTTGAACAAACATTGTTATTTGTTAAAAATCTGAATGAAAAAGTAAGTTTGTACTAGATAGTTCTAATAGATTATTAAAGTAAAATATTAACATAACCCTACATTTACAACTGACGATGACACAGGTTGTCAATATAAAAGTAGATTAATTTAGCCATATTTTGCGAAAAACTAACGATAATATGGGTGCCCCCATTTAAACCTTTAGAAGTGTGGCATCAATTTGGCGAGTGGATTTCTATTGTCGCCACTATTGTCCTTATAAAGTCATTGTAATTCGGTCTACAGCTCTTAATTAAATAATTACGAAATTGTAGTGGCGGATTCATGGTTTAAAAGTATTTTTTGGGTTTTTTCGCCTTAGAAAATCGGAAAAAAATGAAAAATAAAATATAATTACCCTATAAATTGAATAGATAGTCTTAACGACACTTAAAAATGTTTGTTTTCTAGACGTTTCGAGGGAAAGTCTACCCCCGTCTTCAGCAGACCTACAAATAAAATATTAAAAGCAGAATATTTCTTATGCCAACATGCACTAGATAACAATCATAAAATTAACTGGAATGCTTCTAGTATTTTAGCAAAAGAACCATGTTCCAAAAAACGTAAAATAAAAGAAAGTGCCTTAATATTATTAAATAAAGGTGTGTGTAGCATCTTGTTCCGTTAGTTTTAATAACACTTGGTTAAATTTGCTAAATACTGAAGTAAAAAAAGGACACCTCAAATTACAATAAATTAAAATGAACATACCCTAGGTACACAAATTTCGCACCTTATTCTAACAATTAAAAATAACACCTTTAAATTGACATTCATTGATATTTTGTCAGAGATTAGCCATTCTGGTTATATTTCTGATACGAGACATAAGAAATATTCTGCTTTTAGTATTTTATTTGTAGGTTTGCTGAAGACGGGGGTAGACTTTCCCTCGAAACGTCCAGAAAACAAACATTTTTCAGTGTCGTTCCTCGGGTACCTTCATAGTGGACCCAGAACTTAAGACTATCTATTCAATTTGTAGGGTAATTATATTATATTTTTTATTTTTTTCCAATTTTCTAAGGCGAAAAAAACCCAAAAAATAGTTTTAAAGCTCTTAATTAGTTGTGTATGTGTTGTGTTATCGTCTTCGAGTAACAAGTTAAAAAGGTTCACAATGGCTTCACATACAATAAGAAAAAAAGTAACTTTCGTCACTCAGCCACATTTTATAGAAAATTAAAACTATCACAACTTGGTTATGCGATGCCTGAACAAAACCACCTAAAGCGGTATTTTAAGGAAACAAAAAATAAAAACGAAACAAAGGGTTATAGTTATGATAGATGGCAGAATTATAGTTGTGACTCAAGTACCGCAATTCTCCCCATGCTACGCACAACGCATTAAATTTTAAAGAACCGCTTGGTGATAATATATAGTATGGAATTAATGGGAACTTTGTAGATAACTAGTAGACTTCAAAGTAATTGGGTATAGGTAACAGTTGCGTATTTAAAGAATCCAAAACTATAAAAGCGTATGGGAGCAGTCGTAGATACTTGATGTTAAGTAATTTTCTCAGTAAAGAAATGCAACCAACGTGAAAGTAAAAGTCCAATAGAACGCCATTGTTTATTTTATTAAACATATGATGTTTGTTTTTGTGAATATAAAGATTAAAAATGCATACAAATTAAACATTACTTTATGAAAAGACTCACTCTTTATAATAAGATATTTTATGATAATTACTATTTAAACCAAAGTCCAAAATAACATTTTTGAGATTTAAATTGGCCAATATATTTGGCCAAAATGTATTGAAAATTAAGGAATTTTAAAGGCGCGTAATTTCTTTACGACTATCATCGGCATATTTACCAGAGAAATTGCCTGCGTTTTAATTTTAGGTTTTTAGCATAGCCAGAAAATTAAGTGAAACGCATGTATCCTACCCCAAATACCAATAACGTATTCTATATTCGATATTGAGTATTTGTAGTCGCCATAACTGAATATTAATATGAATACCTAAAGTAACTAGTACAGTTATTGATCATTCCCCGTACATGTATTCATTGCGATAAAATAACGCCCGGCCTCGTATACCTGGCATCTAGCTGTTAACAAAGGACTGAGAGAATTGTTTCTTTTTTAAACTGTGACACAACTACATACAAAATTACAAGTTTTCAAATAGTTGGCGCTGAACCATTCCACTATGCCAAAATATCCATGTAACTAACAAAAATCCCTACATTCTAATATCAAATATGGCGTAGTTTTGACGTTGAACTTCTATAGTATATTTCTAAATGTATTTTAAATATAAAAAACGTTCGTAATCTGTTAAATTGGATATTCCGTTCAAGAACAATTTCTTATTAGCAGCAGTAACAACAGATAATTCGAGACTGACACTTTGTACCGCCTTTATCGTGCACTCTTCTGAAACTTTAATATTAAGTTATCTCTCTGCAGAAGCAATATACTCGAATTTTATGCCGTTGCAAACGGCTAAATGAATTTAGCTCCAGTTTAATTAAAAATAATTTCTGCTGCATTTCTCCATTTAAACCGGTTTATTGCTAGAAGACAAAACAACTAAGTGTTTAAATTTATTAGGAAGTTCTCTTTCAGTGAGTGAGAATTTGTAGCCTAATTCCGTTGTTTACTGCACGGACTTCAAATATATTCTCTTTGCAGTTTCTCCACTTAAAGAGCAGACCGAAAGCGGCAAGATTAAAATGTCTCCACTTGACATTGTGACTTTAAACCGTGGCAACATTGTATACATACTTCGTTTAATTATGTGGGTGTTTCAGGGATACCACGATTTAGGGATATAGTTTAGCTTATATAGGGTAAGTTTTTATACCCCTTCAGGCAACCCTCATATCCCAACTATTTGATAACTTATGGAAAAGTCGAAAAATGTCCCTTATTTGACTTTTTCGTAGAATTCCGGACCTCTTTCAGAATACGTATACGATGTCAGGCCAAAAAGTTATCGGACCCTACTTTTTTAATGGGACATCCTATATATTATTCTTTATGTTTATTAGAAATAATGTGGGCTTTTTAAAAATAAATACATGTATGCAGTTGTGAAAAAACAAGCTCAAAATTGAAATTTTTTTAAATTCTCTTTTGTGTTCAATTAGTAGGTAGTAGGCTATGGCTAAAATGTATTAAAAACAAAATTCATGTACGTAATTATTATACTAAAAAAGTAGTACTTTATAACTCAATACATCATTTTAACTTAGTTATGGTAGAATTATTGAAACAAAGCTAATAGTTACCTTGTTTAAATATTAAGTTTGGAAAAAGAAAAGAAAAACCAAATTTAAAAAAGCAATGAGTTTTTGAAGGTGGGTTTCAAAATGACGATCATTTTCCTAAATTCAAAATTTCATCAGTCAAATCGGTTACCGCACGAAGCTCCGCTACAGACTGAAATCGTCTTTTATATATTTTACTTTGCCTGAAACCCCATAAGAAAAAATCTAGAGTCGACAAATCAGGAGATCGAGAGGGCCATCTTACAGGTTCGTTGGTACTTATCCATCTTTGACAAAAGTTATCATCTAAACATGTCCTTAAAAGCGCAGAATTGTTAATGAACTTAGAGGTAAAACTAGAACAAATAATTCTTGTGACTCTAGAGTATCCCATCACGATTTGAATTCATTTTATTGCTCAATTGCAAAGACTATATCTGATAATTTGAACTCTAATGTTGAGTTTTCGTATTTTATAAACCATATGTATATATATATATATATATATATATATATATATATATATATATATATATATATATATACAGGGTCCTGCAGCTCACCTCCCGTCTTTTATTATAACTAAACCATTTATTTTAGAAAAAATATTTAAAAGCCACTATATGCTGTTGATTAGAGAGCACATTTTAAAAATATTCTTGATTATACAGGGTGTTTCAAAAAATAGTGGCGCATAAGAGTTGTACTTTTTTAAATGGAACACCCTATATTTTTTTACATTTTTGAAACACTCTTTACCTAGTCTACAGACTCCTAGAATAGTATCTCTCTTTTTTTAATAGTTTCGGAGAAAAAAGGTAAAATCGAAGAAAAAAAAAATTATAGTCTACATTTAAAATATTTATAAAAATTAGATAAAACATCTTAAAAGCTAAGGTAACCTAGTAGCTTACTGCAAAAGGTTTATAGTTATTCTGCTATGAGTATTATAAGTCTTACTTATACAGGGTGACCCAAATTCCATGTCAAACGTTGCAAAATAAAAAATAATTTTTCTCCTTTTTTTCAAATGGAACACCCTATATATTATTTTCTTTCCGGTACAGAATTAACAGATCAACATTTTTCATTATTACACTTATCTCAAAATTCCTGAAGGTTTTTGAAATATTCTTAAAAAACTAATGTTGTACTTTGTTTTTCAGTACGATAATTGAATAAACTCAATAGTAATGTGGAAAAATGGAACACCCTATATATATTTTTTTTCTGTCCGATATAGAATTAACAGATCAACATTTTTTATTATTACACTTATCTCAAAATTCCTGAAGGTTTTTGAAATATTCTTAAAAAACTAATGTTGTACTTTGTTTTTCAGTACGGTAATTGAATAACCTCACTAGTAATGTTTATAAGTAAGCACCTTCGCGATTTTGAATAATAAATAGGTCAGCGTAGTTATAGCTATGGGAAAAAACCTAAAATCCCAACATTTTTTGTAATTACGTTTACCGCATAAAATTTGAATTACTGCCAAGAGTTAAGCCGTAAAGACGTTTTACATGCTGCAGGTCTTCCTACAAGTTGCAAGAGACTTGCACAAAGGCATACGCTGACACTTGCAATTGAAATACAACTGCCGCTTTACAGTCTGCAAGACAAATTGCGCGCAATATCTTGCAGGTGCAACCCCTTGCTGCAAGAAACTTGCAGCATGTAAAACGGCCTTAACCTTTATTTAATATTATTGACAAGTGTTGCCCAAATTATTAACTAGAATTTAAGTAGGCCATGAAAAACAAATTGTCTAGAAACTGTCAAACAACTAAAACATATCGGCAATTTACTTATTCGTTTTTTAAGTTTTACAAATTGAAATAATTATCGGATTTTTCATATAGTGGTCTTTACCTTCTACGTAGTTCATTTTTCGTTTGTTTGCGTCACTGTTTAGAAGTTTTATTTGAACGTTCTATCGTCATGGAATACACCCGCGAAGAACTGGTTGATATGGTTTTTGTGTTAGGAGAATCGCATAGAAATGCCTTTTTGGCCAGTAGGATTTATGCGCAAAATTATCCAGAACGAAGGCACCCAGACAGAAGAAGCATGACGAACTTATTAGAGAGATTTATGGCAACGGGAAATGTAAATTATACAAGACCAGTTAGAAATAGGCCCGTTCGAACGGAAAAAAATGAATTAGCTGTGCTATTAGCTGTCACGGAAAATCCTTCTGTTAGCCAAAAAGCAGTCGGGGATGCCGTAGGAGTAAGCGAAAGAACTGTTCAGCGAATTTTAAAGAGCCATAAATTTCATGCATATCATATTCAGTTGCATCAAGAACTCCTTCCAGCAGATTTTGAGAAACGTGTTGACGTGTAATTGGGCACAAGCTAAAATTAGGTTAAGCTTTGATTTTTTTGATAAAGTTTTATTCTCTGATGAGGCCACATTTCATAAGAATGGATTTGTAAATCGTCATAACTACCATTACTACGCCGACCATAATCCAAGAATTTTTAGGCAGCTTGATCTACAACACAGATGGTCAGTTAATGTGTGGGGGGAATTATTGGTGAACATGTTATTGGTCCCCATTTTTTTAATGGACATTTAACTGGAGCCATGTATCTCGACTTCCTAGAAAATCACTTGCCAAATTTGTGCGAAAATTTGCCGGTTAATCTGAGAAATACAATGTGGTTGCAACAAGATGGTGCTCCAGCACATTTTTCGTTGCCAGTTAGGGATCATTTAAATAATAATTTTCCAGATCGATGGATTAGAAGACAGGGAGCAAGTGCGTGGCCGCCCCGGTCGCCTGATCTAACGAAATTAGATTTTTTTCTATGGGACTACGTTAAGGAAATTGTTTACAACAAACCTCCAACAACTCCCGAAAAGATGCAGCAACGGATTAGAACCGCATTTCAAAGTATTACGCCCGAAGTATTAAGAATAGTAGGAAGATCTTTTCATACCCGTCTTCGTTTATGCCTCGAAGAGAATGGAAGACATATCGAACATATGTTCTAAGTAAAAATTAATTTTAGCAATAATTAGATATTTGTTAATAATGTTAAATAAAGCTGTTACACCTTAAGTCGAGCCTTAACTCTTGGCAGTAATTTAAATTTTATGCAGCAAACGTAATTAGAAAAAATGTTAGGATTTTAGGTTTTTCCCCATAGCTAGAACTACGCTGACCTATCTAATATTTAAAATCGCGAAGGTATGAACATTACTAGTGAGGTTATTCAATTATCGTACTGAAAAACAAAGTACAACATTAGTTTTTTAAGAATATTTCAAAAACCCTCAGGAATTTTGAGATAAGTAATAATAATAAATGTTGATCTGTTAATTCTGTATCGGACAGAAAAAAAATATATATAGGGTGTTCCATTTTTCCACATTACTAGTGAGTTTATTCAATTATCGTACTGAAAAACAAAGTACAACATTAGTTTTTAAGAATATTTCAAAAACCTTCAGGAATTTTGAGATAAGTGTAATAATAAAAAATGTTGATCTGTTAATTCTGTACCTGACAGAAAAAAAATATATAGGGTGTTCCATTTGAAAAAATGGAGAAAAATAATTTTTTATTTTGCAACGTTTGACATGGAATTTGGGTCACCCTGTATAAGTAAGACTTATAATACTCGTAGCAGAATAACTATAAACCTTTTGCAGTAAGCTACTAGGTTACCTTAGCTTTTAAGATTTTTTATCTAATTTTTATAAATATTTTAAATGTAGACTATAATTTTTTTTTTCTTCGATTTTACCTTTTTTCTCCGAAACTATTAAAAAAAGAGAGATAATATTCTAGGAGTCTGTAGACTAGGCAAAGAGTGTTCCAAAAATGTAAAAAAATATAGGGTGTTCCATTTTAAAAAATTCAACTTTTATGCGCCACTATTTTTTGTAACACCCTGTATAATCAAGAATATTTTTAAAATGTGCTCTCTAATCAACAGCATATAGTGGCTTTTAAATATTTTTTCTAAAATAAATGGTTTAGGTATAATAAAAGACGGGAGGTATATATATATATATATATATATATATATATATGTTCGTATGAAGAGATTCACGGATGGAAAAACATGGTTTTTGGCAGATCCGGGAGTTCATCCGTTCATTTGTGGTGGTCTGCAAGTTATTTTGCAGACGTTTCGGTAAAATCTCATTTGTCTGCAGCTATTAAAATTTATTTTATGCCCTCTCTCTAATTGATGATGGAAAAGGGCCGATGTGGTTTGTTTTTTTTTACGCCTAGTTTATGTTCTTCCAGTCTAGCTGATATTTTCCTATTTGTTTGCCCTATATGGGTTTCATTACACGTGCCGCATGAGATATTGTAAACGCCATGATTTTCTAAATTTATCTTGTCTTTGGGATTTCTCAGTAAGGATCCTATTGTTCTTGATGGTTTCTAGGCTGTAGTGATGTTATGTTTTCGAAGAAGTCTTCCTATGCGGTTTGTAGTGCCCTTAAGATAAGGAAGTACGGCTGTTGGTTTGTTTTCGCGTGTTCAGGAAACAGTTCCTCGACAACACGCAGTGCGCGAGTATTTACAACAGTTTATGTCTCATTCAAGTACGTAAAAACAAAGTTTATATTTATTATTGTACAATGAAGTTAAACATATGGGTGCATGGATGCTAAAAGGTTTCAGTGCTTGATAAAGTAGAAATATATCTACGTAACGTTGCACAGAATATAATTGTGTCTTTTAAACCCTTCCCGAACCCACGAACCTCTTGAAGTTAATTTAAAATGGGAGACGAAGTTCACGGCAGCTGATTATTTTCGTCTATTTCTATGGTAAACTCGATCTTGTGGTGAATGGAATTTAGATAATCTAGGAATTTAAGGAGTTCGTCTTTGCCAAAAAAACCATATGGCAAGTACGTCATCAACGTATCGAACCCATAGTTTTGGCTTTAGAGGAGCCTCGTTCGCTTTTTGCTCAAAATATGTCATAAACTATTTAAAAAGTTTTATATCATTTCGAAAATATTTTGTAGAATATTAGCCCTAAATAAAAATGAGTCAGGCAGTAAATCAGACTTCAAACATCAATGTCATGACAATCGAAAAATAAACCTTTTTCTCCGGGTAACAGCAAGTATAAAAATAGGTAAGCAGTTATATCCGAAAAATTCTAGTATTTCATAATTCCAAAACCTTTCATATTTTGAGAACCACTAATTTTTAATACATAGTATAATATACAAAAAGCATGCAGAATTTATTACAAAATTCAGACATTAAGAGATGTATATTATATCTAAAAAAAACAAAAATGGTACTTTCCTTGTTTTTAGGACACCCTATACACGTTAAAATATAAGCTTATGAAAACCAGATCAAATCAAACAACTACTTTGTCCTTTCACTGTAAATCCATATCTAAAGGTTTTTGAGGTTAGGACTGCGAATAATAACGAAAAAAAACTACATGCAAATATAATCAAGACCTGTTTAAATTTTACATAGAAACTAAAAAATTAAAATGAAAATAAAACAAACTTTTATTACTATTAATTAACAAATATAAAAACTTTCAAGAGATTGTTATTGCTACCTGATTGAATGACAATCAAAATTTACCTGGAATGGTCTAGCAAACAATGCTCATTTATACTTGAACCGAAAACAAGAATAAAATAATATGCAAATAAACAAAACCTTAGGACACATTAAATTTATATTATTTATATATAGAAAAAGTAAATCATCTAACAATCGTTTTGCTTAAATGTGTTCAATTTACGATAAGCTTCCTAACAAAAACAAGTAATATTAGTAGGTTGTCTCTGTGGACTCTGGGTGCGTGTATTAGTCGTATGCATGATCTTTGATGTCTAGTCCTACACACTTATTTTCGATCCTATTTTACCATTATCATAACCTTGACGGCTATTTTTCACATATCAAATATCACATATATAGATATGTGCACTTTTTTCTTTAAATCGAATTTTCACTTACTTGATGAGTAGTTAGAGGGAAATGTTAATAAAGCTTTTTTGTGGCCATATAAATGCTCCATAATAATTTTTGTAAATAATTATACTTATAACATATTTCTATTACTATTAGCAGTAAGTGGCAAAGTGATGTTAAAGTTGGAATTTAAATTATCAACTTGAAAAAATTGCAGTAATTTAACCGTTAAAGTTATAAACTCAAGTTTGGCCACGGTCTACCTAAATACATTTTGCTTTGTAAAAAATATTATACGGGCTTAGATCTATTGGTTTCCTTGTAATACAGGATAATGTTAAAAAATGTACCCATTCTTGGGAACTTTGGTGCAAAATTCATCTCGTTAGTGCACCTCCTATAAAGTCTGTCACATAAGTGTGAACGCGTGAAAGGAATGCGGATAAAAAATTATTCTAGTTATGTGGTCCGTTCAAATAATTTTTTTTAATGCATCAGGAATTGAAATAAAATACCAAAAATATTATTGATAGGTATCGTAGACGTTAGCCTACTCAAGATACCTGTGATTGACAGATTTCAAAACCCCGGCCCGTTCAACGATAAATTATTGTCAGAGAGAAATAGGTACATTCGGCGCCGATGACGTGGGAAAGACGAAGATAAAAGATGCATTGGATTGAATTGTGAACGGGCCAGGGTCTGAAATCGTAGAATTGCACTGCCGATGCCGCGCCGGGCGGAGTTGTGTGAGGCAGTGGTGTACGATATTTAATTAACATATACCCATAGATAAAATGGTAAAATTGAGGCACGATTTCAAGATAGTGGAAGAAAATGGTTGCTAAATAAAATATTAGCAAAAAAAACGCCCTCCCAGGTTTTATGTTTTATCTTCCCTAGATATTAAAACATATATATTTTCTTTTCTGTCGATCTGTCGAGTCTATCTGTCGGTTCGCGAAATAGCTACAAAACAACTTACCCAATTAATTTCAAATTTTGGAAAACAATTTACGGTTATATAGGGATGACCTGGTGATAGTTTGGAAGTATTACTAAAAAACTTATTTCCAATATTTGCATAAAAAAATGTTACATATAAATGAACTGGTAACATTTTGTTATGAATCCAAGGTAGCAAAACAAAATAGCGGCCCAATAAAATAATCAAAAAATCAGCCTGTAAGAACTATTTACTGAATCAATTTCAAATTTTGCGCAAACAATGAATGTGATGTAGAAATAAACTGGTTAATTTGTGGTACGAATCCAAGATGGGGCTAAATAATTGTTTTCAAAAATACTAAAAATTTAATCAACATAACAGAACAAAATGGCGGTCTTAAAAAATCAGAATAAAAAAATGTATCCTATTTACTGGTTTAAGTAGAAACTCATAAAATATTGTGAGAAATTATATAATATGGTGGGATAAAATGGTGCTTAATAAAATTGTTTGAAAAAACTGTAAATATACAGGGTGTTTCACGAAGAAATGGACATAGTGAAATGGCTAGTATGGATCAAGGGCCTTTCATATTTGAAAATAAAAAAAATCTAAATTCATTTTTAACGCATATATAGGGTGATTTGTCAAAACCTCCAAAATTTTTAAAACTAAATACCTCAGGCTCTAGTGAACCTATTTTAATGAAATTTTGCACAGCACTAGAGGTACCTGGGACTAACTTAAAACTGGTATACGAGTGGAAAAAAAATAGGTTCGGACTCAATTTTTTTTTTAGTTTTTTTGTACATTATTAAAACATTTCAACATTGCACAAAAAAACAATGAACGGTACTTAATAAAAATGCAAATAAATTAGTTTTGGTTTTTTAGATAGAGAAAAATATTTTTCGTTCATCAGGTTATGTATTGAAAAACATATATATGTATATTTATATATATATATATTTTATATATATATATATATCCTTCCCTGGTTATGTTTCCTTTTACAAGGAAAAGGGAAGTGTGACCCAATTTAGTTTCGCCTATATTTCTTTCGTAACCAATATACACTGTATTTTCAAATATTTTTTGGGCTTAATTTAAATTTTTTTAATATTTTATTAAGCTGTCATTTTCTGCTAACATCTTGGATTCATACCTGAATGTTACTATTTTACTAGGCCGCCATTGTATTCCGCCATATTGGATTCGTACTACAATTCTACCCCTTTATCTTTCTATTACACTTAACTCTTGGAAAACATTTCAGATCATTTTAATAAGTAGTTTTCCAGGCTGATTTTTGAATATTTCATTAGGCCATCCTAGTATCATACGTAAATTTTACCAGTTCATTTCAACGTAATAGTCGATTTTATTGCCACATCTCAGATAAATTGGATAAGTCGTTTTTTAGTAAAAGCTTTTTACACATTTCATTATTCCGCCATTTTGTTCCGCCAGATTGTATTATTGGCAAAATATTGCCAGTTCATCTCCATATGACCCTTAACTGAAAGACTTTTAGGAAAATGGAGTAAATGATGATTTCAATATTTTGTACAATTATGAACAGTTAATATCAAAGGAAAAAATATCTTTTCTGGGAGTTGAAATAAGACAGAAGACTGGACTGGAGGGGACACATTGAGGGTGTGGCCTTAAAAGTTTCTAAGTACTGTTATGTCTTAAAAATTGTGACTGAGAGGGTTGGTCAGGATGCTGCTTTATCTGCCTATCAAAAATTTATTCAATCAAGTCAGATATGACCTTATCTTTTGCGAAAATTCAGTTGATATTGCTAGAATCTCAGTTTTGCAAAAAAGTAGAAAAGTATTTTTTGAAAACAATATTTTAACTTTTACTAGTATGTACTTCTTGGACTGTGTTTGTTTCAAATAATGGAGATCTTTTTAATAACTTTAATGAGAGGCACCAATACCCCACCAGAAAAAATATTTTCACTCTGTCACCGGCGCTTCTTCCCCCCCCCAAGTTTCATCAATATAAACAATATTGCGACCTTCTTGGCGATATTTCCTTTTGCCATTGATGTACGTATATCTCCAATGCAATATATTAGATCTCTTTATCAGTACCTTCTTCCTGATAAATACAACTTCACATATTTACAAAAAAAATGTTGAATTCTCAATTAAAAAATGTATTAAGAAAATTCTTATGTAAAGAAGTCTTTTACACAATACTTTGCTTCTGATAAAAATGAAATAATATAATGAATTTTTCTCCTACTATGCGCTATTATTATTGTTGCCACACTAGACATGTATGTATTTTAATCTGTAAATATATGTATTTTAATCTGTAATTGTAGAAACTGTAAGTAGAAATGTGAAACTTAGTATTTTTATCTTACTGTTATGTTTGTTTTTGTTTTTTTTTCTCTTAATCCAAAGTTATTTTCAATGCAGCTACATAGATAGTTAACTCATGATTCTAGGTATTTGTGATATGATGATAGATTCTAAGATGCAGGAAAAAAGCAAGGTATTTTATACATGCCGCTATTTAGTAATTGTAATACTATTTGCTGACATTGTTCCACATCCACTGGGTTTTTTTTGTATACCTATTTGTTATATTTTGGAATATAAATAAACACTTATCTATTTATCTATCTATCTATCAAATTTTTGACCAAAATTTGAAGTCAATCGGATAAAGTTTTTCGTTATGCTGTGAACAGACTGACCGACCGACAGATTGATGTAACTGAGAAAACATGTTTTTCTGGCATCGAGGAGGACCCTGAAATATAAACATCTGTAAAAACTTGGAAGGGCGATTTCTTAAGGATTACAATATTTGGCTTTTACGAGAGAAGTAGAAAACAGCTTATTAAAAGTGAGTCCATTATTAGTTGATTACGTTTTTTTCTTTATCTAAGTATATAAACCTATATTCTTAAAAAAATAAAAACGATTTTAAAATGTTATGCATTATCTAGAAAGATATTTTTTCCTCTAATTATATGGCAATACACTAATATTCAATTCCTAAACTCTATTTTTCAATATTCTAGCTAAAGTTTTAGGCATGCCTATGATTACACAGCAAACAGGCTAGAATTATATAGCAATACACTAATACGCAATAATTCCTAAATTCTATTTTTTAATATTTCAGCTAAAGTATTTAGGCACGCCTATGCATAGAGAGGAAACAGGCTAGATTTTTTCTCACCTCTCCCTTGCGTCGCTGTTTCAGAACCTGGTGCCATACTATATATAATCCAGGACTCTTCCTAAATAGTCCATTTTGTGTTGCTTTTTAAGCACTTTCCGATGCCTTAGTCAGTTTTCTGACCAGATGCCTACTTTATTTTATAAAAAAAATTAAGAAAAAGTGACTAAAAAATTAATTTTTTTATGACTTTTTCGAAATATTTCTATTTTCTCGCCTTCTTTCCGACAAAAATGCATTTAGGTTTTTGTTCCCCTAGATATTTTCTATGAAAATCGTCTCTTAGAAAATATCGATAGGACTCCCCCATTTTAAGGTATAAGCGAGCCAAGTCACCCTTTTTTCAAATGAAAAGAATTCGTAAAAACGAAATCGAAACTCAACCAAAAACAAGTGTTCTGTAAGACTGGAGGAACCGTCGCACAGTGCTTCGAGTAGTAGAGATTATTGGACAAAAATAATACCACTTACCTCTGGCGGTCATAATACAATTTCTGACAAAATTGTTATTTTTTTACTTAGGCGAAAACATTTTGCACATAATTTTCTAAGTTAATCACATACAGGGTGTCCAGAAAAACTTACAACTAAGATTTGTAACTTGTTTTATTATTTAACACAAAATTAAAATTTAACAAACACTATTTAGACTACACTAACACTTAATTACTAAAATTTTTAAACATAAAATAAATAACAAACGTTAAACTCAGAGCTAATTATTAGTCCGAATCGCTTTCATTGCTTAATATTTCAGAAACATTGAATTCCAAATTTAAATCTTCTGAAACAACTAAATCATTTTTTTTTTAGATATTTATTAATTTCATTGTTATATTTGCTAGTTTTCTGTTTCATAACTTTTCGGTTTATTGATAGTAAGGGCTCTGATGTCAGCAATAATATGCCCATCAAATCTTTGTTACAATTAGTTCGTGATGATTTGCGGGTGTGAGATAATCGGTTTTTCCTAACTTCCTTGTGCCTTGCTTCTAAGGCGTCTTCTGACAGTTGTCCAATAGGTAAGTCGAAAGCACTTATTATCTCACACCCATGAATCAAGACTTTGTGGACAGTTGCAGGCATATAATACCAACTATAAGAATTTATATACAAATTACGAGTTTCCTGTAACAAACTCCGAAACTTTTCTAATTCAACATGGTACCCGCTAGCCAATATCCTAAGTATCAACGAAAACTTAACAATAAGTTCCTTGTCGATATTTGTTATCTCCGAGTTGAGATCGGGATTAAAAAAAAAACGCCTTGCGGTGTTTCCATCATTTGTGGAGCCATATCCCGGTTTTGGCTTATCCACAATCAGTCCCATCTTCGATTTAAATTCTGACTGGATACGTTTTTTATTATTTTCTACTATTTTTTATTTTCATTTCCTTCAACCCGCCATACTTTTATTGGGAGTCTATACGCAATATGCAAAAGGCACTCAAAAAAACGTATCCAGCAGTGAAGTGTGGATAAGCCAAAACGAAAGTTTTCCCTATTTACAGACCGATTGACAACGTTTTCGTGGTTCATTTGCTTTGGGGTGGCTCCACAAATGATGCACTTGGATGCTGAGTTGGTGCCGGAAAGAATATTAGTTGCACTACCGTCCATCATAGTGAAAATTAATTCGAAAGTAATATTATAAGTTTGATTGTGCATATTTATTGTCGATACTTTCAGCAAATTGATATTTTTTATCATTTTTTGCTCTTCCAATCGCACTAACTCAGCATTTTCCTTAGCAAAAATAAACTTTATTGGTCGACAAAACAAGGTCGAGGAACTTGTCATATTTACCCATACATCCTCATTTGTGCAAGTATTAATCAATTTTAATGGCACTAGTGCAATTAGAATATATTCATCCGTATGTTGGTCATTACTGAACTTCTGCTTATATGTGCTATGCCCACTACTGCCATCAAAGCCCCACTTACAAATTAATTTTAATTCTTTCCCACTCGGTACGCTTGAAACATTTAGAATACTTTCTGCGGTTTTATCTAGAAGATCTTGTAAATTTACTTCAGAACTGACTTCATCAGTATTAATTTGAGACGGCAAAAGTGCTTTTTTTGCAATGTTTAAAGCGTACAAACTTGGAAAGCAATCCTTGTGCAAAGCATTAACTACTGACCTTAAAGCTAAGTATTTTCTTTCGGATAAGTCTAGGTCCAAGCACAGGGCTAAAGCCTGATGTGATGTCAAAACCTTATCTAAGGAATCTTGATTATTAGAGCTACCAGCCAAATTAGCAGCAAAGTTAAGCTCAGCTTGAGATCTGCTTTGTATTAAATCTAAGACGCGTCTTTTTTTTGTTTTTGTAGAAGCTTCCTCGAAAGGGATGGTGGGTCTTCCTCGAGATTGACTTGATCGTGGTTGCAACGCCAACGGTTGTAATGGTTGCACTTGAGGTCTTTTAAAAGCCACAAAATCTTTTGATGTGGCTACCGGTTTGCTTAGCCAACTTTTGTTGCGCTTTATAAATCTTTCTCGAGTTCTAGAGCTTTCCTGCCACAGTTTAGTCATTTTCATGCAAAAAATTCTACCCATCTTTGAAATTCGTGCCGATAATTCTTCCGAACAATCTGTTAAATCAAGTATTTCACATATTTTGTTAAATGTGTTTTGCTGGCGATGACTATGTGAACTAGTTATCCAAACATCTACCAGATCAGCGTTTTTGATATAAATACACTCTGAAATAAAATATCTGAAATTACCTGTGGTGGCAGGTAGGGGCAGAATATCGATACAAAATCTGAAACCTTATATTTTCTCCTACTTAACTAAAACAGTATCAGAAAGAGATATTTAGAGATATTTTGTAAACCTTTACCAAAGTTTTCAAATATAGTTGTGTTAACAACTAATCTGTTATTGCTAATTGAAATATCAGGTAAAATCGTACATTTGGACTCAACAATTAAATATATAGTTAAAATTTAATAAACCTACCTGGAGCTTGACAATCCATACCGATTTTCTTTTTAGAGTGAACAGTTTCAACAATAACTCGTTAATGAAAACTCCGTTCTGAACGCAAGCAAATTATTGTTAAACTGACAGCTAGGCGTTGATCGAAATTTATTTGTCTCTACAGTGCTAATCAAGGATGACCTGATTTAAATAAACTTTGTAATGCGTGTTTTGGATACTTATACTTATATTGATGTTATAAAAATATAAATAATTATTACTTTGTTTTGTGATTATTGTCCATTGCTCAAAGCACTGTGCGTCGCGTCGTTGCAAAAAGTTTCATCAGAAAAAAACTAAAATTGCGACCTCAACCGTGTACATCGAAGTGGACTTTTTTGGTCTACTTTGCGGTATCAAAAGTATTCAAAAGTAGTACAGAAAAATGTTTCAAACACATCTCGAGACTCACGTCGCGTCGTCTCAAAAAATAAATATCAAATTCAATGTCCTATCTCTAATAGTTTCCGAGATATGCCCGTCGAAAGGTCGAAAAACACGGTTTTCTGAAATTACATGGCTGACACCAGGTTTTTGTGCCTGAGTATAAGAGCCATAGGATCCCCGAAGCGGACGTTTGTCAACAAGAAAGAGTCAAAAATCGAGGATTCTTAAATTAAACCAGAGCTGTGGCAATTATTCAGAAAAAGTCCTTCACTTGAATGCCAAAAATGGATTAATTTCTTAACAACAAACTAGTTCCGGCATTGTAATGCTTTATTATAGTGTTTCGAACTAGTATAAAAATATTTGTAGAGAGAAAATATCAACTTTTTGTAAAAAACTTTTACTGAATCCGTTAAAACGAAACCGCAGAAACAAGTACTCCGCTGGCTATTGCACTTTTGACACCCGGCTTTCGTTAGGAGCAACAAAGATACTATATTTTTATTTTGCGTTACACCAACTATGCCTGGAACATATCGTGTAATGCCACAGGCACAATGATACATTTTAATCGAATAATGTACGTGATTTCGCTTTCCTTAGCAAACAAACAAATTAAGTCATTTCTTTCTGCTATCGGCGTTTTAATTTTTGGGGTTACCAGTGACACTGTTTTCAACTAATTCCTTATTAAGTATTAAGTTAATAAAATCAACTGATTAGTACTATCATTATTCATCAGCACTTACGATGCTAGGTTTCAGTTGCTCAAATGAAAATAAAGATATTAAATCAAATTAAGTTGTTAACCAATATTATACTAAACATACAAATTTCGAAAATCATTCCCTTGTGATGGTTAACCTAAATTTATGAAAATTATATCTTTACTAGTTACACTGCGTGATGGATCAACGGAGAAGTAATATATTTATGGCAAATTATACGACGATAGGTAGGTTAAAAATAATTTTAGAAAATCCTGAAATTCGTGTTTAATATGAGAAAAGCCAATTTCTATACAGAGGCAGAAAGGTTGTTTACTAATGCAAATTTTTATTCTATGTGCAGTCCGAAAGACTGCCAATTATGACTGATATTTTAACTGCCAATTACGCGAACGAACTGCAAATTAAATGGTGGGTAGAGATGCGAAAGCCTCATAATCAGGTGAAATTGGAAGTTTGAATTCGTGTTTGCTCTAAAATTATAACATATTTAATAAAGCAACAATAGTCAGTGGCGCTTTGCTAATACGAGCGGCAGGGCTACAGCACTGGTCACAAATAAAAAACAATTACTTTAATCCAGCTCTAATTTCTATTTGCATAGTTTCGGCGACTTCGGTAAAGCGCTTACGGAATACTACAGACACTGCATAATATAAAGTGCGGGACACAAAAGAAAACCGGGCGGAGTCAATCGGTTTAGGAAGGTCAGCCAAGAAATCTTTTTAAAGCAGTGGTGTCCCGTCGTTCTTTAAATAATATGGCACTTCTTTTTGAGTATACGCACTCCAGATAATTAAAAAATGTAGCTATGCTTAATGAACCTTTATCTTTATTTGTCTGTTTTCTTTCGTGTATCGCACTTCTATATCTCTTTTGTGTTGCAAAAACGGAGAACTTTTGAATTTTAAAATGATTTAATTTTGATTTTTCTTGATCGATTTACCTATAAATATATTTTTTCTTGAGTTCTGTAATTAACGGCTCCCGGGCTACTGCCTAGTCCACTATTATTGGACCACCCAGTATAGTGATACATGATTTACAAGTCCAGATTTTACAAGGGCAGCCAGCATCAGATCCAGTGAACAAGATTTATCAAAATTTTAAGTTATGCCAAAAGTGGCCGTCTGTCTCCGTTTGTCATATTACTTTATACAGGGGCCGTCATTGTGAAGTACTATACAGGGCGTTTCCTAATTATGTGCTGATGTTGAAGAGGGTGTTTTTATGACCTAAAAGTCTTAACTTTTGAGATACGGGATGGTAAAGTTTAAAAACAAAACATTTTTTTTTCATCCTAATTCTGATGCTATTGTAGATAACTGCATGAAATTGGATACACGTCTTCTATGCATTAAGGAGCATACGGATTTACCCAGGTTAATTACATATGCACGCCACTGGTAGAAATTTCAAAAATTGATTGTTAATAAAAAATGCCCTTTTATGCATAAAAGACGTGTATCAAATTTCACACAGTTATTTATCTATAATAGCATCAGAATTAGGATTTAAAAAAAAATGTTTTTTTAAAACCCTGTATCTTCAAAGTAAAGACTTTTAGGTTATTAAACTTTTTTCTTGAAAAGGTCCAAGAATCACCCTCCTTTAACATTAGCACGCAATTAGGAAACGCCCTGTATAGTACTTCACAATGACGCCCCCTGTACAAAGTAATATGACAGACGGAGACAAACGGTCACTTTTGGCATACCCGAATAGCCCAAAGTCAACTGCATAAGTTAAAATTTTGATAAATCGTGTTCACTGGAAACAGTGCTGGCTCCCCTACTATAACTACATTGATGTGTTAATTTTGGAAAAATGTGAGTTCTGTAGTTTTTCAAATATTCATTGCAATATTAAATATTTTTTGACACCCGGTATTGAACAGAATATTAATTATTTTGAAGCAGTTTATTGAGGTTGACGGCTGTGATTCTAATGGTTCGATTCCTTCTAAATCGTTGTCTGAAAATAATGAGGTTTCGTCGGCATTACTTGAAGATCCCAGTGTGATAACTAAGTCATCAATAACCGTTTCAATTTTGTCATCTACTTCCCAGTATTTATCTTCAATAGAACGCACATGTTTAACATACGATTTCCAATTTTCAGCCGATATTGAGTCAATCGCTTCTAATGTTATTTTATTTAAATCTTTAATCATAAGTTCACCGGTGTTGCGCTCTCGAATGCCCATGCAAATTCAATAGGGTTGAGGTCGCACATGTTTGGAGACAGCCTTAAAGGTGTTACGTAAAAGATCGTCATTTTTATACTTTTTTCTCTAGGCTTGTTGGCTGATATTACTTCATATAATTGATATTTTCTCCATGTTGGATCACGTACAAGATTGTTCGATTTAAGCCACGATATCATATGAGCTTTTGTGGAGTATTTAGTTGGCACTTTATCTTCTATGTGAGAATGATAAGACGCATTATCCATTACCACGACTGATTTGGGAGGAATGTTAAGTAGAAGCTTCTCGACCAAACACTTTTCAAAATTATCTCTATTCATCTGTCCATGATAGTCTCCAGTTGTTAGTCCCGAGCGAAAAACTAAAGCAGCACCTGGAACAAATCTGGCTTCTGAACCAGCATGAACTATAATAAAGAGACTACTAGAGCCGATTCCCTGAACCACACCTGTAACACTTTCACTTCGCCAGCATTTGTTCACTGTCATATCATTATCTACCCAGGTTTCGTCTAGATACACAATATTGCTCCCTTCTTGCCTATATTGCCTTACAGTTGATAGATATTTCACCCACCAGTGAAAAATATTTAGTCTCTCAGTGAGCAATTTTCGTTTATTTTGGCACTTGCGCCAAACAAAACCATTTGATCGTAAAAGCCGATTTAAGATTTTATACCCGTACGGAAAATCTATTCTGTTCTTTACAGCACGAAGTAGGGATTTGCAGGTCAGAACCTTCTTCAAGTTTATATAAAAATCCTCTATTGTTCGTCGAATTATTTGAAAATCACCATCGTCAATTTTATCTTTGTATGGTAATCGGGTTTTTTTTTTCACCAGGAGATTTTAAAGGTGAAGTAGAACATGAGCGATTATTATGTTCTCTTTGAATTTTTCTTACATTATTTTCCAAAACACCAGTGCAAAATGCGGCGCGTTCTGTTCGATTTTGAATTGGAATAGTCAAACTATTATTTTCAGCTACCCTAGTACAGGCCTCTATAACGCTCGCAATAACTTCA
This sequence comes from Kuschelorhynchus macadamiae, assembly GCA_030620095.1. NCBI lineage: Eukaryota > Metazoa > Arthropoda > Insecta > Coleoptera > Curculionidae > Kuschelorhynchus > Kuschelorhynchus macadamiae. The sequence goes on from JAUTXW010000432.1 coordinate 623,773, forward strand.
CGTGCACCGCTTAGAATTGTTTTTCCTCTTTAGCTCGCCATCGTTACTTCGAAATAATAATTCAAATTCAACGCAACGCATTTATATAGAAATGAAAACAAATACTCGAAATGTATAATCGCCACTGGAAATAGCTAGAACCTTCTAGCGGTAAGTGCATGGAGACTCTAGGCACATCCAAGTGGACCAGTGCGAAATTTACTAAATCCTCGAATAATTTTCCGTACCGCTTAGCTGGCGCACTTTAGAGGTGAAGCGGCAAACTATTACAACAAATAAAATAACATAAAATTTTATAAATTGTTTTCCCTTATTTTGACAATACCGTCGACGAGTGATTCAGTGGAAAGAAGTTTTTCTTGCCATAAACGTGTAAAAACTTATTTAAGAAATACAAGTCACAAGTCAAAAAAGACTTACTTCTCTAGGCAATATTTCAATTCAAAAGAAGTGTCTGGAGGAGATTAAGGCAACTCATCCATTTTATGAGGATGTGATAAATAAATTTGCTGCTATGAAGGATAGGAGAATTGATTTATTATACAAAATTTAGGTAAATCGTAAAACAATATTCTACCCTTTCCACTGATTTACACCAACTATAGAAATCGATTTTTGCGCCCTTAAAATATGATTTTTTTACATTTCTACACCTCTTAAATATATCGAAGGTCTTCCTCCATGACCCACAAAATCTAATCCCTTTGAGACAATGACCTGGCATTATACTGACACAAATTGAAATGAATCGTTTTGACTTTACTTAAGTTATGGTGCGCACAAATTCTGTTTACAAACACATCGATACAGAAATCATAATGTTTCCCCTAAAAATATAGTTTTTGGTGTTCTAAGGACTCTAAATCGTCGTAACGGAAAATTTGTTCTAACGAGGAGGCTGCGCCGTTATTATGCTGCAATAAACCAATCGGCTATCTATGGTAAATGTTTATCCTGAAGCGGATTATAGCTCCTTTGAGGTTATTTATTTGCAAATATGCAATTTCAAACTCATCAGGTGTAATTTATAGGGAATCTGAAGTACTTGGTTTAACGATACTCTCGGCTGGGACATTATTAACTATCTGTTTTGCCTAAGCTTTTACGAAACAGATGAAAAGAGAACAGATAATAATGTTAAATGTATTCCTGATCGGAAGAAGTACGTACAGGTTTGGCAACTATTTACTATTCAATTTGTCCGGCTAAATCAGGAATATAATTTACAAAAAAAAAGGTTGCTTCAACACTAGTTCTTCAAATAAAGTGGTAGACGGAGATACATTTTTTGCCAAATTTTAAATATTGATTGAATATTGAAACATCGATTTGGAATATTATTATGAAAAATACAAGAAGGAGCTTTTGTTGCTTTATGAATTTTGCCACGATCGCTAGTTTAATTAGCGGTCTATTAACAAATTTAGACAGCCACTCGGATGCCATCGGTGATATAAAATAAGTCAAAATACAAGAGTTCTAACCACACTACACCACAACTTGTTACGTTCTGGACGCGCGTTTCGCTAACCAAGTTAGCATCATCAGCAGATGATATAAACTAAAGTAACTTCTCCTAACCGAGACTATTTATAGGTAAATGTGGTCACACATGGTTGCACCCGACTGCACCGTTGCCAAGTAAACAATAGAGGGGGCTGTAGGGAATAGGTCCTCTGTCTTTATTTAGTGCTTTCTTACCATATTTAACTATTTCTGTACTCTCAAATGCATCCAATAATTTATTATTAGATACATTTTTAATGAACCTAAGATTATTTAATCCTATTTGGCGATTGTTTTCCAAAGCGTGTTGGGCAACGCTTCACTTTTGTGATCTTTCGTATCTTAAATGTGCCATGTGTTCTTTAACACGAATGTTTATGGAGCGTTTAGTTTGCCCAACATATTTTAGATCGCAGTCATTACAGCTACTTTTATAGATGCCACTCCTCTCCTTCAAGTCGACTTTGTCTTTAGGGTTTCCAAGGAGATTTTTCAAACTGTTCTCTGTTTTGCAGGCTACTCTAAAACCTACGTTTTTAAATACTTTTTCTAGACTTCTCGTATATCTGGGATCATATGGGATTACTATGAACTTACTGGGAGCCTCGCGTGCTTGAAGAGTAGTGGCATCTTTTAACATTTTCTTATGCTTATGTCTATTTACTAATTTATGTACAAAATTATCATTATATCCATTACTTTTAGCTATATTTTTAATCCGATTCATTTCATTGTTAAAACGTTCTTTACGTAATGGAAAATTGACTAACCTGTGAGTTAGGAAATGAAATGTTGCCATTTTGTGTTGCCAGCAATAAAATGATTTGGATGTTTTATACCTATCAGTATTACTAAATTTCCTATAAATATCAAATTCTAATTTATCATTATTTCTAATAACTAACGTATCGAGACAAGGTAATTGCCTATTTTTTTCTTTTCCGTACGTGAAATTAATAAAAGAATATTTATTGTTTAATGTTTCTAAGAAAGTGACCAAATTTCCTGTTTTAGTATCAAAAATAGCAAATATATCGTGTACGTATCTATATCACACCCTTGGGAAATACTTGAGTTCTTTTTTGAATTGGGTTTCTAATCTAACCATACACAAATTTGCAAGGAACGGAGATAAGCAATTGCCCCATCGCAATTTGTTTATAATATTTATTGTTGAACTGAAAAAAAATTTAATTCATACATAATTTTGTGAGAAGCAAATATTCATCAATAATTTCTTTCTTCAAATTATATATTTCAAGTAATTCCTTTAAGTACTCTAAAGCTAGTGGTTTGGGACACTAGGAAACAATGAGCTTACATCAAAAGATTCTTTTAAGTGAACATTCTTAATTTTATCTAAGATTTCTAACGAGTTAGTAACTTCAAAGTTATCGTACGAGTGGTACGTTGGGCAATTTAAGATACGGAAGAACAGAAAAGTCAAGCGTTGCCCAACACGCTTTGGAAAACAATCACCAAATAGGAATAAATAATCTTAGGTTGATTAAAAATGTATATAATAAATTATTGGATGCATTTGAGAGTATAGAAATAGTTAAATTTGGTAAGAAAGCACTAAATAAAGACAGTGGACCTATTCCCCTTCTATTGTTTACTTGACAATGGTGCAGTCGGGTGCAACCAAGTATGACCACATTTACGTATAAATAGTCTCGATTAGAATAAGTTACTTTGGTTTTAGCGAAACGCGCCTTTAAAATGTAACAAGTTGTGGTGTAGTGTGGTTAGAACTCTTGTACTTCCACCACATGTTCCTGTGTTAGGATATAAAACAAGAACAAATTTGGATCTTCCACCATTTGGAAAACTTAAGAATTTTAGTTTGTCTTCACGGAACTTAGAGTAATACTACTAAGCTATTTCAAATGAAATCTTGATTGTGGCTGTACAAGTTTATTAAGCAACTTAATTGACAAATTATCGGTGTCATTTTTCAATTTAACCCCCCTGCCTCTCAATATATCTCCTCCGCCGATTAACCAAAGCGTCATTTCCTTTGGAGAAATTTTAATTTGGTTCGTCCCCAAAATGCAGGCCAACTAAATCCCTTTTAAGTGCGCCAAAGATGTGATAATTACTTAAGGTCAAATCTGGGGAGAAAGGGGGATACTTCATGACTTGAAAATTTAACTTTCTGTTGACTCCATTTGTTTCTTAGGAGCAATGTGACCGAGCGTTGTCATATTATAATAAAGCACCTCTTACCAAGGATCCTCGACGTTTTGGCATTATTGTTGGCTTCAGTTTTTCTTTTAATACGTGAAAATATAAAGTACTATTGACTATAGTATTTCTTGTTGCCATGCCATTGGCAGCTTTATACTTTCTGGGTTTAGGTGATAAACTTTTTGGGTCTAGGTGAGCCGTAATGATGCCATTCTTTGGAGGATTGTTTGCATTCTGGTTGAAAATGTTGAATTCAGAATTTGTCTCCAGTCACTATTCGATCAAAAAAGTTAGGTCTTTCATTTTCATAACGAACAGAGCAAGCCTCGATACGTTTTTGCTTGAATTAGAGCTTTCATTGTCTTGGGACCCATCTCGCATACACTTTCCGATAGTTCAAGAGCTTAAAAACAATAAGCTATTCTGTATAGTGTAAAAAATACTTTTTCTACAGCCGTGCGGAAAAATCAATTTTCTGCACCGATATCCACGGAAAAAATTGGTTTTCCCGCATCGTGGAAAAAATTTTCCGCACGTAATATCTAAATTTATTTATTATTTATTAATTTATTAATTAACCTCCTTTGATACATATCTCAGAGTGTGTCGCAAGCTTAATGCATTTCGTTTTGGTTAGCTACCAGGTTTCCAGGTTACTAAGGAAGCTTAAAGTCAATCGTTAGAAATCAACAAACTGACATGACATTTCGACATATTTACTTGTCACTAATTGCTTTTATATGTGAGTATTTTTCGTAATTTTGCATTATTACAATGAATTTGACAATTTGGATATGCCAGACGGGGTTCCAGAATATATTATGAACTTAGCAAAAGAAGAAGATTTAGATTTGCCTGCAGAAAAATCCAAAGTCAGATACATTCTGGAATACGCGAAGTTCATCAAATGGTGCGCCAACAAGAAAATCGACAATATTAGTAAAAAAGAGGTTTACTTTCAAGAATGTTGAACCTTCTACAATGTGGTCCAAGTACTCAATGATAAAATCTATGCTAAAAGTGAAGAAAAACGTTGATATTAGCAGGCATTTTAAATTGATTGCTTATTTAAAAAAGAAAATAGTAGGTTTTAGGCCAAACAAATATAAAATTTTAAACCACGAACATGTTGAACGTTTTTTAAGCATTACGCCTGACGATGCTTATTTACTAATTAAAGTCGCAACACTAATTGGAATCACTGGAGCCTGCAGGCGTGAAGAATTAACTCATCTGTTATGTGGAAACGTAGTTGAACAAGAAGATTTGTTTCTGGTGAAAATACAAGATAGCAAGACTCACCAGAGTAGAAGCTTTGTTATTACTAAAAACAAAAATCTTAATTTAATCAAGAAATACAAGTACATATCTCTGCCTCCCAAAAGTATACCGCATCAAAAGCTTTTTGTCAATTTCCAAGAAGGTAAATGTATCAGTCAAACTGCATTAATAAGTTTTGGCAAGATGCCATCACTGGACACTGTTATAGACGCTTTTTGGCTGCTATGTTGGCCGACGCTGGCGTGGATATTACTAATTTGAATCGTCTCGGGGGATGGCAATCGACAAAAGTTGCAGAATCATATGTGGACGAATCCATGGAGAACAAACGCATCGCCAACCAAATTCTATGTTCTACAGGCGAAAATTTTAAGGAAACTTCGCCTTCGCCCTTGCCTTCTACAAATTTCGCCTATGAAATTGATAATATTGCTGACAACAATGAATCAGTGAATCAGCACCAATATGAGAAGTTAAGAAGAAAAAGTGTTAACATTATTGCCAGCACCAAAAAGGCTAACCATCACAATGCTTCCAATTTAGTTAATAATGCCTATAATTGTCAATTTTTGGTTACCTACCATGTTAATTACAACAAAGAATATTTTTTTTTAACAGTTTTCTATAGCTTTATGTAGTTACTACCTTATTTCAAGTAACACTGGCCGACAAGATTTTTCTAACACGGGCCAGCTCATTATTTTCACAATGGAAATACCCTCCCAATAATAAAAAAAAATTCGGAAAACCCTAATACCTACCATTTTTTAATAGCCTAATTAGAACCTTTTATATTGGCAGGTAAACAATTTTATTGTGGGGCGGCTAAAAGGGGTCCATTTTACAACGGAAAAATTAGCTAGACTGGGTTTTTTACAACATAAAATAAACGTTAAATATCACTCTTCTGTTGAGTTTCGAATTGAGTGGTTCTCTGTGTATCGATAAGCAAGTGCATGTGAAGACGAGAATGTCGAGTCAAACGCGCCGAAGTTGCAAAATTCCTCCTGATAAATTTTGTTATATTTGTGGAGAATTCCTGGTGAAATCACAAGCCAGGCCATTTGCCAAAAACGTAAAAAAGTTTACTTTAAATATTTTGGTGTGCTAATTATCAAGATAAGCGGTGGGCTCCCCATGTGTGCTGTGTTAGTTGTAGTGTATCATTGTTGCAGGGGATGAAGGGAAAGAGAAAAAGTATGCCTTTTGCAGTTCCAATGATATCGCGAGAACCCACCAATGATTCTGACGTTTGTTATTTTTGCCTGACAAAGACTGAAGGTTATTCTAAAAAGGGAAAGCACAATATAGAATATCCAAATTTGCAATCTGCCATACGACCTGTTCATGATAATGCAAATTTGCCGGTGCCAATTATGCCTTTAAATTGGCAAGCTATTGATTTGGGAGATAATGGAGATAACGCATCATCAGGCAGCTCAGAAGAACAGTGCACCGATCCCACTTTTACCACAGGTCCCAGTTCCATTTGATTGTTCAAAGTGAATTAAATGATTTTTTATTGGGCCACAAATCAAAAAATTGCTGGACGATGTCAATTTTACGGAAAAGCTTACCAGGTAGGAACTCAGAGCATGGAATTTATTTGTTAATGTAGTAAGAGGATTTTTAGGCAACAATATGGATGAAAATTATGAATAATTAGTTAATGAACTCTTAGATGCCTATGAAGCACTTGGTGTGAGAATGTCATTAAAAATTCATTGCCTCCATTCCCATCTGTCATTTTTTCCTAAAAATTTGGGAGCTGTTAGTGACGAGCAGGGTGAAAGATTTCACCAAGATATCAGAACAATGGAAATTCGGTACCAAGAACGATGGGATCCAGCCATGATGGGTGACTACTGTTGGTTTTTGAAGAAAGAAGATAGGACACCTCATAAATGGAAAAATAAAGTTTAATTAGTGTTTTAAGTTAATATTTTTCTCGTTTGCTTTTCTCTTAGATGTATGGTATGTTTAATAGGCAAAAATTGTAAACGTAGTAAATAAAGAGGTTAAGAATTTTCTGAAATAATTTTTTCTATAGATATTAAGTATCGCAACATTCGATATGGTTCTACAACTCTAACAAGAAAACCCTACGTGCTACAATTTTCTATTTATCATTTTCGTATTTGAATTAGTCCATTTTATTAGATTATGCGATTCTGATTTGTGTTACAATAAAAAAAATTTTTTTTGTCGGCCAGTGTAATTAGTTACTTTTAAATATCTAATAGTTTGTTATAATATAATAAAAACTATTAAACTATTAAAACTTGCGGAAAATGTGTGCCAAAAATTAATTTTCCACACTTGTTAGGTAAATAGCTATTATAAACAAAAAGATAAAAACTGATGTTTTTCTCTTTTTTAACTGCTTTAAAAAAATGTTTTAGTTTTTTGGGGGCTACTTCATATTCCAAGGGCTACCCTGTACGATAGGACAACGTGTACTGATATATAAAGAAATTAGGGGTGTTTCACCTCTTGCTAGAAAATCTAAACGCTTCTTTTTTCGGTTCCAGGCGACTTTGCATTCTCAGCGTTTACCCTGTAGAGTTGAAAAAAATGTTTTTAAATACAAAATGGTAAAAGGATTTTAAAAAATCTGAATGCTTTTGAAATATATTTTATATTCGTTATCGGGGGACTACTTCAACCCCTTAAGGCTAACTTTTATAGTTAAAGTTTACATATAAAAAAAATTTAAAAAAGTTTGACGTATTTCGCCGTTTTTTTGCATTTTCAGGGCCTGCTTGCCCTCTTTAGTTCTGAAGTGTACAGCGAAAAATGTACATAAACAAATACCCTATATTTGACTTGTGACATTTTTTTATTATTATTTTTGCGATCTAGGGACTTAATATATCGCTTGTTATGTCGCAATAAACCATTTGGTCATTTATTTTAAACGTTTATCCATAGAAACAGATTACATCACCCTTTGAAGTTCTTTATTTACAAATATGCAATATCAAACTCATCAGCTAATTTATTGGAAGTCTGAAGGACCTTGTTTATCGATACTCTCGGTTGGAACGTTAATAACCATACACTTTGCTTAAGCTTTTGCGAAGCAGCCGAAAAGAGACGTGATTAAACAACTGTGCTAATCGTTCAGTATTCATGATAATTGTTGAGTGGTTACTATATTTTTTTTGTTGTTTTTTCTAGATGTTTTGGTTTACCAATGTTTTAATATTCTTGGTAACTGGGTTTTCAAGATACCTATTATAAAATAAAAGAATCATGATTCCCATGGCCAACTAAAGAGACATTTTTTTGGTGTTTTGGCTATTTAGGACAAAGAAAAATATTAGGCATTGTAATTAACGGCCATTTTGATAAAATATTCTGCTTGTAGTAAGCTTATTCAAGTATAGGGTCCAAAAATCGTAGACCATTATACTGACAAGCCTTTAAGCGCTTTCCATCATCTCTACCGGCATAATTGACGACATTTCGCCCTATATGGGGCTCATCAGGCCAATGCAGCCGTGTGGTAGAGATGATGGAAAACACTTAACGGTATGTTGAATATAAACGATGAAAATATTAGACAGTGAGATATTATAACCCATATAATAAGAGGTGCCACCTATGGGAACAAATGCGAGGTTTGTAATTTGTACCTCTAGTAATGTTTAAAAACATTAAACTAAGTGCGACATACTCAGGCATTCATTGTTTTTTGGGAAGCCGTGCGATACGAATAATTTTATTGGCGAAAAGACGGCCCCCAAAGGTATGAATCCTTGATGCCGGCCTTTTGGGCCAAAGTGTTAAAAAAAACAAAAGGATAACGGCCGTAGATACATAAATAAGAAAGAAATTAACGGCTATTCGGACAAAATATTCTGCCTGTAGTAAGCTTATTCAAGTATAGGGTCCAAAAATAATGGACCATTATACTGACAAGCCTTTAAGCGCTTTCCATCATCTCTACCGGCATAATTGAGGACGTTTAGCCCTATATGGGGTTCATCAGACCAATGCTGCCGTGTGGTAGAGATGATGGAAAGCACTCAACGATGTGTTGAATATAAAAACGTATGTATCTACGGACGTTATACTTTTGTTTTTTTAACACTTTGGACTAAAAAGCCGGCATCATTGATTTATACCTTTGGGGGCCGCCTTTTTGCCAATAAAATAATTCGTATCACACGGCTTCCCAAAAAACAATGAATGCCTGAGTACGTCGCGCTTAGTTTAATGTTTTTAAACATCACTAGAGGTATAAACTACAAACCTCTCATTTGTTCCCATAGGTGGCACCTCTTACTTTATGGATTATAATATCTCACTGCCTACTATTTTCATCGTTTATATTCAACAAAACGTTGAGTGTTTTCCATCATCTCTACGACACGGCTGCATTGGCCTGATGAGCCCCATATACGGCGAAACGTCGTAAATTATGCCGGTAGAGATGATCGAAAGGAATGGTCCGTTATTTTTGGACCCTATACTTGAATAAGCTTACTACAGGCAGAATATTTTGTCCGAATTATACTTTTGTTTTTAATATATTGTTGCAATTGCAAGAAAAAATTCAATTTTTCTAGGAACTTAGATATAGAGTGTCCCATTTTAAGAAAATGCTACTTTTGATAGTATCTCAAAAGTTAAAATGTCTATATTTTTTTTAAGTAGGGCACTGGTATTTAGAGTTTTTTTTATCTCCATAAGTAATCGAGTAATAAAAGATAATATGAAACAGGAGATTTTGAGAATCACCCTGTATTTTCTAAACCAATCCAGTTAGCCTAGATCTGACTGCTCCATTAAACTAAACACTAAAGAAGAGAAGGGACACGTATCTTAGTTTTTTTTGTATCTCCTACCGTTCAGCCTATACCCTATAATATCAACGAAAAAAACACCCCTGTAGATCCTTCTTAGGATCTGAAGGAGTATCTGATCTCTTTTCACTTGCTTCGTAAAAGCTTAAGCAAAGCAGATAGTTAATAATGTTCCAACCGAGAGTATCGCCAAACAAAGTCCTTCAGAATTCCAATAAATTAGACCTGATGAGTTTGAAATTGCATATTTGTTAGTAAATAACTTCAAAGGGTGCCATAATCTGCTTCTGGATAAACATTTACCATCGTTTGCCGAGTAGCTTATTGCGACAACGATGCAGGCTCCTAGTTCGGGTAAATTTTCCGTTATGACGTACTCGGCTTCAATACTGATTAATTCTATCGATAAACTATTGCCCGAATGTTTGTTTTATTTAATTAAAATGATTTAACTAGAATTTGGGGCGGGCTTTCACAAGGCAACCAAACAGCATAAATTAATTTTAATAATCTGTTTAAATTAACCAAAATTTGGTGGCACGTATAGGGCTCTCATTAAAAGTTTTTCCGTCAGATTATATAAACAAATATAGATTTAATAACGGTTGGAGAATATTTAATACATTTTTAGTTTTAAAATATATTATTAAGCTGGCTGAACTCACGAACAAAACAAAGTAAAATTTTTGTAAGTAACAATTTTTGTACGGAAGGGTTGGTTAGAAATGGCCAATAAAAAATCTCTAGAAGTTCATATTTTTATTTTAGTCAAGTTTTCGACCTATATAAGGTCATCCTCAGGACTCTAAAATTGTTTTACATGGGTTATAAATCAAGCAATACATATTTAATAACAGTTACTTATAGACATACATGCTAATATAAGACTTAAAACGCACAAATAAAATGAAACGTAATTAAAAATTTACTACAATCGTAGTACTAACTCATACCAGAACCCGACCTTCTCGGAAAGATTTCTTAACCTCAACTCACAACATACATTCAAACAAAGAACTGACATAATACATAACTTGAAGGACAGAGCACTAAAACTATCACATCCAGACTTTCACAACAAAAGCCTGCTTACTCTTAAAACATATCTACATATGGCTACCCAAATAAATTGATTACTAAAATTTCAAACAAATCTCCGCAAACAAAATAACCAAACTCAAAACCAAAAAGAGAACATATCTAAAAATTCCCTATATCAAAGACCTCTCTGAAAAACGATCTACTAATAATAAAACTAAATACCGACTCATTTAACGTAGCCTTTAAAAACGAAAATACCACATGATTATGAAAGTAGTGTTATCTATTGAATTCCGTGTTCTGAATGTGATAAAGTTTATGTGGGAGAGACAGGGAGATAGCTGAAAACAATGATAACCGAACATTAAAGAAGTGTCAAACCTGTAAAAGTTAATAAACACAAACAGAACAAATGAATGAAAATTTGGGACACCCATTTACGTTTTACGAAACTCTAACAACTTAAAGCAAAATAACTACTTTAGTTATAAAATATTTTTATAACTACAACTAGGTAGTAAGTTTTACTAAAAATATTTATAGGGTATTATAATTTTTAAAAATTGGGTTTGTCCCAGTTCCTAAAAGCACTTCTAATGACGCAGAGATACTGGTCAAACAAGTTATTACCATTTGAATTAAAATTTATTTTTTATTGTTCGGATATATCCGAGGATATATCGCATGTCCTCAGCAAGCCGAGCAGCAAGCTAATAATTTTTGAGTTGTCAAAAATCAAACTACCACTTTTTATAAATTGTTTAGGGACCGATTAGTCTTTTCATCTTTTTGTAAAATATTTAAATAAAAGCCTTTTCTGGCTAGTTTTAAGTTTAATTTGGTTTCCATTGTAAGCGCTGAAAAACAATTCCCTCCTAAAAATAAAACCAGGTCACAATATAATCCAACAAAAAAAAACCAGCCGGTACTGTTTGTAAGCATAGATATAATGTGTAAAGATTGCATTAAAAAATAGTTTTAAACATTTATATTATGCATCGAATTAAAAATGTGAAATTTTAATGGTTAATAACAAATTAAGCTTACCAAATTTGTTACTTAAACAAAAAATCCATTCGCCGGTCTTTTGCAGCAGCAAATTTCTCGATCACTCTTTGGTTAAAATCGAGTATACTTTCAATTAGGTCTCTTTCTTTCGAAAGCATAGCAAGTGCCGAAAGTCATTCCTGGCTCATGGTGTTTCTTAAGAAGTTTTTTATTCTTTTAAAAGTAGAAAAACATCGTTCTGCTTCAGCTGAAGCCATTGGAATTGTTATTAAAAATTTTAAAAGTTTGAGACTTTCACTAAAAGTTTCACAAAGGTCGCTGTTTTGAGAAACACAGTCGTAAAGTTGAAGAACGCCCGAAATTGCTTTAAATTCTTCTGTTTCATAAATTATAGTCAATTCCGTTTGAAGTTTTGGTGCGTCGAAAAAAGGATAAACCTTAATAGTTTCCTCGAATTTTAGAACAGGAAAACATTTGCTATACTGGCCAAAGTTCTCTAAAAAGAAGAGGCCTGCCGCGACTAAGTGCCCAGTGAAGCTAAATCGCTCTTTTGCCTGACAAATAATAATGTCACAAACTTCTTTTGCTTCGCCAACCAACTCCATATTTTTACACCGCCTACGCTTAAGCAACGGCTCTTCAGCGTCATTGTCGTCAGAAAGTTCGGTAATATTATATCTGGGCTTCAAATGATAGTATGTATTTATTGACCAGAACAGCATCAATTTCTCTTGTTTGAAATTTTCCAAATAAATAATCAACATGGGGCATTATCTTGTAAAATACGTTTAACCAAAAAATAAAACTTTTACTAGTAAGTATTTGGACATACCCTGAAGCCTGGTTAGTTGTCGTAACATTCCTATGTTTAGTTTAAATTAATTGCATTGCCTCTATTATGACCTCTCTGTTTTCGAATATTGAGCAGACAACTCTCTCAATTAAAATTCCATCTTGTCTGAAGCAAGCGCGGTAAACGTTTCTTAAGAACTTCATCTAATATTGCGGTTCTTTGAGGACTATTTGAAAAAAATGTACAAATACCCTGTACATTTGCAAAGAAAATGCGAACATTTTTGTTTGCAGAAACAGCATTTAACATTACCAAATTTAATTGATGGGCATAACAGTTTTTAACAATCGCTTGAACTCCGTTGAACGAGCCGCTTATGACTGCTGCGCCATCGTACGTTTGAGCAATGAGTTTGTTTTTGTTGTCTTTGATATGTTTTTCAAGTTCTTTAAGAATAACTGAGGACAGGGATTTTGCATCGTGATCTGAAGGGGTTAAAAAATCCCAAAACCGTTCAACTCGCTTTCTTTATCCTATATATCTAAAAATGTTTGACACATCACTGGTCTCATCAGCGATCACGGAACAATAATCCATTTCTCTAATTTCTTTAGAAACTTCTTCTTGACAGACACTAAAGATTGTTTGTAAAATTTCGTTTTGGATTATTTTTGAAGTCTCTTTAAAAACAAATGCTTTTTTTAAATGTTGCTTTAAAACACTGTCTAATTCCGCACTAAAATCAATTAGCCCCAGAAAAATTCCAGGATTAGAGGACGACGCTGATTCCGCATGTCCTCTTAATGCGAGTTCGAAAGCTACGCAAAAATGCACAGAATTAATTATAATGTTTAAAATGTACCGATTATGTCTCACTTGCTTGTTGTGCAATTCCACATTTCTTTGATACGCACTATCTATTTGTTCCGCAATGTTTACACTTCCAAACATGCAAAACATTTTTCATGTGTTTAGCTGACACTGCATGTTTTTTTTATTCGGTCACCTGAATGGTTCAAATCAGTTGAATCTATTTTTGTCCACAAAGCTTCTTCCCCAAATAACAAGCTAGGAAAACAAAATAGAGCATTTTTTTTATCACAACCACAAATCGACGAATGTTTATTATAAATACCCGGATTAAATTTTCTGGTAAAAGACCGGCTTTTACTGGACACAGATTAAACAATGTTTAAATTCTTCTTAGGTCTTCCAAGTCTCTTTATCTCGATCTTATCGGGGTGAGATCGACTACCGAACGGATTTGCTAATAGACATTCCACTGAATTACTAATTATTAAAAAAGAAAACAAACACAGCGATCGATAAACGACCCGTCAGAACTATAAAACTCCGTAATAACCGATTGACGTCGGAATAAACTAAACAAACTGTGGATTCACTTTTAATGTTGCGATTATCCTGCAACCATTTCCGATCTTATTGAAGCAATAATATTAAGCTAAATTTAATCACATGGTCCCAAAACGCCAATGGAAAAGCTTGTGACGTATTGAACGGTGTGCTATTTTGGTGCAAACCTCGGAATCTCAATGATTATACACTAGATGGCAGGACTCAGCAGCAGGCGTAAGACCCAGTGTCTACTGAACTGCTAACGGATACTTTACGCCGTTCGGTCAAAGAAAAGATCGATAATAAAATTATTTGCTTGGAAATCAAATTATAATAAGGTATGTTAAAAAATACGGTAAGAATATTAAATTTCTTCTTCTGTGCTATTTTTTTGGGGGTTGTGCAAAATTATTGGAAAACAAACAATAAACGAATTCAGAATGAAATGATGGAAATAAAACAACATTCAAATAGTGTGTACAAAAAGCAAGACGTCGACAATTTAAGTACATCATTATTCAATATAATTAAGTTTTGTCAACACCCGCCATAATAATAATAATATCTACGAGCTGTAAATTTGGAAAAAAAAGTAAATTCTTTCGTATGCGAAGGCACAGACTATTTTAGTACTAGCTAGGCCATGGTACGATCGCTCGAGATCTTATATCTAATTAGTTTCTCCAGTTTTAAATATACGTCTTTCATTTTAACACGGAGTTCTACTTTATATGTAAGTATCAAATATATCTGATAAATATAAAAAGTATTGTGTGAATAAGTTATATAAAAAAAGATGTTTTTTTATATTGTGTGTACGTATATTCTATGTTTAGTTTAGTAACGATTGTTAAAATTCCAAGAAAAATAATTGCATCCCTATAATACAAATTGTGACAGCTTCAATACTAAATTTTTAATTATGTTTCATTTTAACTGTGCGTTTTAAGTCTTATATTTGCGTATATGTCTATAAGTAACTGTTATTAAATATATAATGCTTGATTTATAACCTATGTAATACAATTTTTAGTTCTGAGGATGACCCTATATAAATCGAAACGTTGACTAGAATAAAAATATGAACTTCTACAGATTTTTTATTGACCATTTTCAACCAACCCTCCCGTACAAAATAATATCTGAGGTCACGACACCAGAATAAAAGTAAATAACAATAATTAACACATAATAGTTTGAATAAGAAATCCATTCAATATAACATAAATTAACCCCTAAATGAATCCGAGCTTTGTACTTTTTTCCATATACAGGGTGTTTCAGAAAACATGGGGCATCGCTTAATGGCAGATTCCTTGTGCAAAAATAAGTCCAAAAGTTCAGATATACAGGGTGTCCCGTTTACGTTGTTTTTATGGGGTATCTCTCTTATTGGTGAAGATAGAGGGTTCCGGTTTTCGCGACATGGTGCTACTTTTTTGTGAAAAGAAAGATGACCCAAACAAAAGTTTCATAGCCCCCTTCGTTCTTAAGATTGTGAAATTGAAAATATTGCATTTTTGGACCTCCCTCGTATCTCTGTTGTTGTTTAACTTATCGAAAAGGCAAAAACTGGCTCTGATACAGTTTTTCACGTCGAATCTAGTGACGTGGTCGGATTTTTTATGTGAGCTGTCGTTTTTGAGATATAACAAACTTATAATTTTTTAAATGGGACACCCCGTATATTTTTGTTTTATATGATTCAATTCACAATAAGCTTCTCGAAAATATATAATAGTATATACTTTTCTATTCGAATCGCTCAGTAATTTACATTTTTTTAGAGATAGACTCAGTTTTTGGTAGTAGGCTGGGATTGCTTACAAAACAAATAAAAGTAAATTTTATTTATAGTAACAAGAATTTTTTTTTTAAATTCTATAGTAAATTATTACCTTGTATATCCTTGTTTTATACTATTTTATAAGAAATGTTCAAATTTTAGCAATTTGATAATTCAATAATTATAATGTAAAATGTAAGTAGATTTGTAATAACTATCATAGCATTATTTATCTTACATTTTTACAATGTTTGCCTTGAAGAAGGTTCAAAATCTAAAACTAGGGTTTATAATAAAAAGAATTAATCAATCAATCTTGAAAAGTATTATTAATTGAAATAAAATGAACATGTTAATAATTTTACCTCTAATACCTAAACAGCAACTAACAACAAAAACTAATCCTATCCTAGTCCTATATATTTTGTTTGCTAAAGTATCCCACAGGAAGTTATCCAAAACCGAGAGATCTGGCGATCTCTCCAGCCATCTTACAGGACCATTGGTCCCTCCATTTTCCAAGAAAATTATTTTCCAATTACTGCCTTATTTTACCGGAATTATTAGCATGTGCTCCATCCTGCTGTAAATATATGTCGCGTAAATAGGCCAAAGGCAGATCATCGAGTAATTTTGGGAGAATAAGTTCCAGTATTTGGAAATACTGATCTGTATCTAAGCTCCCCTGGTATATACGATACATTATTTTTGAACTTAATATGAAACAAGAAATATTCAACCCAAACCTACCCTGTCGTTCACGAAGAAATATTCGATGCTGGTTTTCTTGCTGCCAGTATCTAGAATTATTCCTATTTAATGCTCCAAAGCTACTTTTATATGCCTCATCGGACCATATTACTTTTCTATAAAAGTCAGGGTCATTATCGCATTTTTCTAGATACCAGTTACAGGAAATCATACGACGCACAATGGGTCAGAACAGGCATTTTTCGGCAAAAATGTTCTACTTATTTTAAAACTGCTTGCTTATACAGAATATGTGGGCAATCTCTCGGAAATGAAAAGTATACGTAAAAATAATGCCACAAGTTTCTATAAACTTTTTTCAAAAATTCGATATTAAGGTAGATACAGGGTGTTATAAATTTCTATTTTTGTTTTATGGGATTAACTTTTGAAATACTATCCATATTTGAGAGAAAATTGGCATCCGGGGATTTTTTAAGATACGAAATTCAAATTTAATGTTATTGCGACTCTAAATTGTAGGGGGCGCCACCTACATGTATTTATTACTATTTAATGGATCTTAACTTATTTTACGTACTTGTATTAAATTTTTAAGTAAAAAAAATAAGATAAAAATAAGAAAAAACAGATACATTTTTGTTCGATATAAATAAATAATTCGGTTTACGGAAAAAAAGCAATGGTTAATTTCAAAGATTTTGGTTGATTCAACATACCTTCTAATCTTAAGCATTCCCTAGCTTTAAGAATTGATGATTGTTGAATCCTCGAACTGAGGCAACATTGTCACTTAACTTTAACACCCTGTATCTTCGTTAATATCGACTATTTGAAAAAAGTTTAAAAGAACTTGTGGCATTATCTTTACGTGTACTTTTTATTTTCGAGAGATTGCCCACATATTCTGGGACACCCAGTATAAATTTTGTTGATAAGTGTGATTGCTTAGATTTAAGAAGTTTTTACACTTTACATTTTCTAAAATTAAAACCACAGAAAAAATAAAAAATTATAGACTATCAAGATTTTACTCCTTTTAACATATCATTGCAAGAAAATGGCTGTAGATAAAGGATTAATAATAACTGTTAATTATTAGTTGTCATAGTATATTTACAATAATATACACAACCAAAAAAGTTTTACACCACCTTGTATTTTAATTAAGACATAACTACATTTAAAAAATTACAGGCTATTCTTTTATACAGTATGGTGCAAAACTTTTTTGGTTGTATTTATGAAATAGGTACCTGACATTATCTGATCGCTATCATTTTATGATGATTATAATAAATAGAACTTAAGTGCAACTAAATTAAACGAGTTGAATAAAACAATAACGTGTAATAAACAAATTTAAGATTACAAAAATAATACGTTGTCAATAACTGAGTTTTAAATTTAATCTAAAAGTAGTTCTTTTGCATCTTCTGATAGATCTATGTGTTTTTTTAAAGTTGTAACTCTTAAACTTGATAAAAATGGATCAGAAGTAACTAAGAGTCTCTTTAAAATATCTTCGTTGGTTGAAGTTCGACTGCATTTCCTTGCGTAACGAAGGCGATAATTTCTATAATCCTTGTTTCGAGCCTCCTGCGCCTCTTCGGAGAGATTACCGATAGATAGAAAAGAACTTCGGATTATACTTTCGCCGTGTACCAGCATTTTATGTATTGTTACTGGCATATAATACCAGTTATACGTCCCAACAAATCGTCTAGCTGTATCTAAAGTTGTTCATTTCTTTAGGGCTTGCTTTACATATGTAACAAACAGACGATGCTTTACAACCAGTTGCTGCTTGAGCTACTTTTGTATCCATCATGGTAAATAAAAGATTGTGACGAATTTCAATAACCTTGTCCTTTATATTCACATATGTTGGCAGTATGTTGCATATGGTTTCATTTATTCTTTCGACAATTTTTTTAGTATTGTTTGCGGTTTCCTTGGCATATTCAAATTGAATCGGCCGACAACTTTGTTTAAGAAGGTCTATAATTCTTCCATAACGTGTCTGTTTGATCTATAGTTTCAAGTACTAAGGGCACCATAGATACCATAAATAAATTTGCATCAGATATACCATTAAATTCGTTAGGTATGAATTGATAATATTGACTTTGATTTGACGAACCGTCACAACCCCATTTCGATGTTAAAGTCATTATTTCTGGAACATGCGCTACATTTGTAAAGTTTTCAGCGGCCAAAATAATTCTTTTAGCTGTGTGATCAAGCAAACTTTGCAAATCAACTTGAGCAGATATTGGTGTAATAGTAATATTTTCAGGGTAACAATGCACTTTTTCTTCCCGAACTTTATAATATGGTGGCAAAACATCACAGCCGAAGTTTTTAAGCACATTTCGAACCACTTCATATTGATGCTTTGATAACTGTGCATCAATTAACATCGCTAAAGCTTTTTGAGGTTCCAAGTAGGTCTTCTTAGCTGATATTTTTCCAGCTGCGACTTGTAATTCTTTTTTAGAGTACCTTTCTCGAATTTCTTGGATCTTGTAACGTTTAGCTCGTTCACTGCATTCTTCAAATCTCTTTACCGGTCGTCCAGCACTTAAACTACGTTTATTTGAAGTCCCGGGCATTAATTCATTAAGCATCTCTACATTAAAATTCTTATCCAGCCATACAGAATAAGTTTTAAATAGTGCCTTTTTTTTCCTATGACACTGGTTCCATTTTGAATTGAACGAGCTAACATACCTTTTTTTAATTTGTTCTAAAATTATCCTTAGCTTATCTTCACTAAAAGAAGGGAATTTATCTCTCAAAAATTGCATCAACATATCACTTTTACGGCCGCACCTAATAAATTCTTCAGTAAGCTGTCGATTACTTATGGAAACGGATGACATTTCACAAACTTGCTAAGATTACTGTTAGTTTTTTTTATCACACAACGAATTTCGAAATTACACAAACGCTACTTTATCAATAATATTGATATTCACATATTATGTGAAGGCGCGCACATTAAGTTAAACATTTGCGCTCGTTGTCACAACAACCGTTCATAGCTAACTAGATTTTTACCCGCACGTATCCGCAGCTAATTTTTTCGTTTCCATATTCGTTAAAGTGTAAATAAAATAATAAGGATAATAAGAATATGTAGGTACATGTAGCTAATAGTGAAAATTATAATTTTCATGAAAAAGTTAATAAAAAATGGTTTCATTTTAAAATATTTCAAAACTTGAAATGAATTAGGCCTATAAAATGAAAATAATTATTTATCTATAGACCCTAAAGTCACTTCTTTTTGGATAAAACGTAAAAACCCCACACGTCGTTTCTCATAGTAATACTGAAGAATTTAAGATGACAATATTTTTAAAAATTTTTAAGAGTTCTATTTTTAGGTGACTTTAAAAATACGTGGTTATGTCAGTGAAATATGAATTCGAAAATACGTGCTAAATTAAATTACATTCATTATCTAAGAACACTAATGCAATGAAATTTTGTTAAAATTAGATAGTTTCAAATTATACATTTTTTCCGCCATTTACCCACTGTGCGACGCTGCGCGTCGCCCCTATGTAAGTGTTACATCAAGCTGAATTTAAATGGTTAATAACCTTGTTTCCTTAAAATTTTTTGTACCCGTCTTTTTGGAAACCCAATATCCTGATGGATTTTTCTGCAAGAACTTGAAAAATCGATATCAATGGACGCCAGAACATTACGTTTTCCTCGTTTTCCTTTTTCTTTTCATTCTAAGAAATGTAATATGACAGGGTTGTCTTCGTTCTGAATACCTTTGTCTAAAACGCCAACAGCTTCATAAAAATGTATTTATTATAAAATACGACGAATGTTAAACATACCTTAATAAATACAGTTCCGAAGCCTCGTTAACATCTTCGTTAGATTGGGAAAATTAAAGCAACATGTCATATTTTTCTTCGTTAGAAAACGATTGGTTTCTAGTCACTAATCTAGCTTCAAAACGAACCTGAAGTTTTTGACAAGTAATTTATTTAACATGACAACAATTTTCTTTTGTTTTGTTTAGGCAATCCCAGCCTACTACCAAAAACTGAGTCTATCTCTAAAAAAATGCAAATTACTGAGTGATTCGAATAGAAAAGTAGATACTATTATATATTTTCGAGATGCTTATTGTGAACTGAATAATATAAAATAAAAATATACGGGGTGTCCCATTCAAAAAATTATAAGTTTGTGTTATATCTCAAAAACGACATCTGACATAAAAAATCTGACGCCACTGGATTCTGAAAAACGTTATCAGAGCCAGTTTTTACCTTTTCGATAAGTTAAACAACAACCGAAATACGAGGGGGGCATGGGCGCCGCCAGAAAAAAAACTAAGGGGGGGCGAAATTTTTATTTAAGTGAAACATTGTATTTGATGAATGTTTTAACAAAATAATACATTTAAGTGAGTATACAAATACAAAAAATATACTTGATTCCACAAAAAATGACCATCGTCACGTGATGGTCATCTTTCGTGGGACAAGAGTATGTTCTGATTTAAATAAAGTATAACAAAAAAGTGAAACACAAAACTAGGTATTATTGCCCCCAAAAAAATCTCAGACAGACAATTTATGCGGGAATATGAAATATGTCATGACTATGAAATGTGTCATGGTCAATATTTATGAGGGGTTTTGAATTTCATGTGACATTTTCAAGTTGACATTCTAATAGTCCAGCGAATTCGCTGTCTGAATTTTTTTTTGAGCGCGATCTTATACAAATTTATTCTAGTCGCTCAAGGCTCAAGCTTCTCTTTTGAAAAATAATTTTCACAGAACTCTCAATATTTCAACACAAATTTTCAAAGTCTATTTCAAAAAAGAAACTTGAGCCTGCGACGATCCGCACCGAAGACATCAATAACATCTTTAATTATTTGTTCTTTATTTTCTGCTATTTTTTCCCTATGTACGCTAAGCATACATAGGTTCGATAGTCTAGCTTCGGTCATTGTTGCCCTAAGCCAGGTCTTTACTCTTCTCAGGGTACTAAATGAACGTTCAATTGTACATGTGGTCGGTGGCATTATAAGAAACAATTCGATACATTTTTTGATAGCCGGAAAAAAAACACACTCTTTATCGACTATTTCTAGGAAATCCAAGTCTTCAGGAACTTCTCTATCTTCCCAAATTGAAATCCAAGTGGAATATTCGGCCTCCAAATTTTCAACTCTATATTTTTTGCAAATCGCAACAATCATGTTTTTCTCCAGTAACTTTTTCTGCTTTATATTCCTGGGATGTAAAAGAGATATCGAGAATGCAGTACTAGCATCATCCGAAAATCGGGTCCTCAAAGATGTCAAAATGGAATCTAGGTAAGGAACAAAAATAGAAATTCTGTAATATTCTTCTGTATTTGCCCTTTGCGTTTGTCTTCCTATAATTCTTGGCATTTTTAAATCAACTCCGAGCTTCTGTGCTAGGCTTGAAGCATCAGCAAATAGGACAGAAAACTTAGTTTCTGAATTTTCACGATCTTTTTGAAACGAATTTATCAAGCCATCAATATGATTCTTAACGGCAAACAAATTCATTGAAATGCCTTGCAATATATTGGCGATTGGTTCCAACTGTGCTGAATATCTTGCTATAATTATTAGTGATACGATGAAATGTGAACATGACATGGCAGTTATCAGCTGACTTGCTTTATTCCTGGTTTGCACATTAAAATCCTCTGAACTGTTCGTAATATTCAGTAAAACAGAATGAATGTCGACTATTCTTTCAGAAAATAGCCTAAGCGACTTATATTTTGCAGTCCATCTCGTTTCACAGAGTAAAGGGATGCTAGCAACTAACTGGCGCCTTTTTGGGCTCTCTCTGAAAAAATTTATAACTTCTTTAATCACTCCAATGGCATTTTGAATTTCAGCTTGTGTGAAGAGCAATGAAAATACGTCGCAGAAGGGTATTTGTTTCGAATCAATCTCTGCACCCCGTTTTCTTTCCCAGACATGGTAGAGCATCCATCGAATCCCAGGCCAAACAAATTAGACATATCCAAGCCAAACTGTGTGCAATTCGACATAATAGTTTCTGCTATTGTTTTAGCATCCATTTTTTTCAAAGCAACAAATCCAAGAAAGTCTTCTTTTATATTGTTACTTTTATCCAAATATCGTACTCCGAGGGAAAGTTGTTCAATGCCCGCTATATCTGCGGTTTCATCAGCTAAAATAGAAAACCCAGCACTATTATTTATTTCGTCAACGATTCGTTTCTGTAAAACATTTCCAGCGATGTTTATTAGTTCGTTTTGTGTTTCGTGTGATGTATATCTAGCATTTTTGTGACAATTTCCCAAATGATCCTCTAATATTTTATCACCACTTTCTAACCGAAACTTCAATAAATCTTGAAAATTTCCTCCAGATGCTTCTTTTCCCCTTAGAGAAATATCATGTGTAGCACAAAATAAAATTGACGAAATTATTGGTGCTAATTTTTTTCTATTTGCTTCAATTTCATTTTTCTCGGCAGTATTGACCTGTTCGAATACTGTTGCCATTTGTCCAGACGTAGTTTTCGTAAAAAAATTTGCTTTGCTACAAGAATTGCGATGCCACTCGGAATTTTGGTGTGATTTGGCCCAGGCATGCATATCTTTATAATTTTTAAATTCTTTTACTATAAAAGATCCTAGAAGCCCTCTTTTAACGTTTGGTTTAAATAACACACAATATTTGCAGAGAGCGCCTTTCAACTTAGGGGAATAAACCAGCCACTCGTACTGATCCAACCAAGCCATTTTGAAATATCTTGATTTTTGTTTTTGACTCTCACTAACATCGTTTTTGAAATCATATGACATTTTGGGCCTATACGGATTTTTCAGAACTTCGAACCTTACATCGGTGGGTATGTTCTCTAAATCTAGAAAAATACCGAGATCGAGATCGTTTTTTTGATTTTCAACATCAGATTCAACCTTTGGTCCTGGAACTGATGAAGACCCAGCTGAAGTGCTTGGCTGAGCTTGAGGACACTCGATATCTTCCAATTTTTTCTTAGTGGGTTCCTGAGAATTTTTGACCAAAAATTTCCTTATATCCATGACTGAAAAGAGCGAGTTTTATAAAAACCAGGAATCATTGTATACCGGGTGTCCCTCAATAGTGGCTCACCCTTATAACTTTTTTATTTTTAATGATAAAATTTTGAAATTTGGTATGTAAGTATATGACATCAATTCGGATTAATTTGCGTATTCAGTTATTTTTTGCCACTTCCGGTTCGACCGGAAATGACTATAACTTTTGATTTTTAAATAGGAACCGCGGTATTTTTTGGTTTTATTCGATAGAAAATGGCATTCTGAATACAATGATACCTCAAATGTCAAATTTTAACAATTTTTAATTTAAAATAATTTAATTTTAAATTTTAATCTAGAGTGCCATGACTATGATAAAATTACTATTTCTTAATCAAGAAACCTTAGAAAAATAGATATTATCCAAAAAAGTTTTTTGTTTGCTTTTCTGAAGGGTTTAAAGATTGCAAAATCATATTTTTGATCATAACTCATTTTTTTCAAATGGAACAAGGGTGGCTCATTATGATTTTCGGAAAGAGCATTTTTTTCCGAATATTTTGGTACCCCAAACATGACATTTGGATCAAAATTAACCTTTTATACTCAAAATTTAAAATTAAAATTATTTAAAGCGGAACTGTCAAAAATTGACATTTGATGTGTCATTGTATTTATAAACATATTTTCTGTCAAATAACGCGAAAAAAAAAACAGTGTTGCTATTTAAAAATCAAAAGTTATCGTCATTTCCGGTTAAACCGGAAGTGACAGATGACAACTGAATATGTGAATCAATCCGAATTAATGTCGTATACTTACATACCAAATTTAAGATTTTTATCTTAAAAAATAAAAAAGTTATAAGGGTGAGCCTGAGCCACTTTTCAGGGACACCCGGTATAGGTGTCACAATTTTTCGCAACAAGCGAAAGCGTTTTCTATAAAAAAATAATAAAAATTCCTAAGTAAGCAATCAATTTATAACAAGGTCTCTCCGCCGATCTTTTGTCTTCGAGCATATTGCATACCCGTGCAAGTATCAAACCAATACGATCATGCATCAACAGTTTTTGTCAAATTATTAACAAAAAAATTTTTTGTCCAATTTACTCACGTCCGCTGTCCGCTTCAAAATGAGCGGGCCAAAAGCGCCATCGCATTCATCGCAACGCGGCAACGCCATTGACAGTTGAGGCAAAGTCTGTTGAGGAGTAAGATCCTAGACAGACCTTGATAAAATTGAAGATAAAATATTAGCAGTACCTATGCAATTCAAGCGAGCATTGAGAGTAGGTCAAAAGCAAAACACGTATCAAAACATATTTGGGTAGAATTGGTCCCTGTTTCTACAAAAATAATAATAATTACTCAAAATGGTGTTATCAAAGCAGCAAGCAACATAATATTATTTTTGCAAGCTGCGCGTAAAATTAAATTGCAAAGTGCACGGAGTTTAACGGGATCAGGGATCACGGGTAGTTTTTGACTTACCTTAATCTTACAAAGATTCACAAATTTCACAAAAGTAATAAGTATTCTTACTATTCTTCCTGTGCCACTAAATAAATTGTTTTTGTAGTATAGGTACCTATTATTATGTGCCTAACTGCCTAACAAAATCTGGTACTAAATAAACTAGTTGAAGACTCTAGGGCAATAGGTACAGCCTAATAAATAAAAAGAACGATGATTCGACGATAATAATATATACCTAGTTACTATGTCCTAGTAGTGAGGTCTAGACACAAAACGACAAAACCTTCAGCGCAACTGCTGTTTACGGCAATACGGCAATGGCCGTGCTCGCGAACATGCTTCTAAGAATGCACTGGAAGGGCAAAAGTAAATTCCACCCAGTCCTAGGTTTAATATAATAAATATTGTATTCACCTATTTTTTCCTAAAAATGATAATATTAATATCGTTTATTGAAATTTTTTTAGTTCAGGCATAATCCAGGGGGGGGGCAATCGCCCCCCCTTGCCCGTTCCTGGCGGCGCCCATGGAGGGGGGGGGGAAGCAAAATTTTCGATTTCACAAAGTATCTTAAAAACGAAGGGGGCTATGAAAATTTTGTTTGGGTCATCTTTCGTTTCATAAAGAGATACCCCATAAAAACAAGGAAAACGGGACAATAATTGAGGCTGTAGCTCGGGAACCGTAAATGACAGGACTATTTTTAGGTAAATTGGCCAAGAGAAATTGTTGTAAATTATTGTTGAGTTCGAAAGTTGACCGCTAGGGGGCGTAACAGCAACAGAAAAGTGGCTCCATTTTTTTTTTCATGCATCGTCTATATTGAATTTTCAAAAAATGGTTGTTCAGTGGCCACTTTGAAACAAAAGTTAACTCTCAATATATCCTTGAAAAGCTAAATTTAGGCTATATTTGATATACGGGTCCTATTTAAATTAAAAAAGTAGGGGACCGTTCCGATAAAATTTTTTATGGGTTTTCATAGAAAAGGAGTTATAAAAATGTCACAAATTTCAAATTGATATTTATAAATAGAGAAAATGACGGCCTGTACCTTGTTTCCTATGTCACTGGTTATACAGAGAGCATATATCTTATTCTAAAAATATTTTCTTTCTGTTGTAGTGTCGAATATTTATAATACCTATGCGAATTTTTTTCGCCATCGTAATTATTAAACAAGCTTTTCAATTTGATCGCACTTCTGGACCAACCTGTATATATCCAGACATAGATAATATATTTTGAAAAAAGTTTCTGTGTCAGAATATTGATGATTAATAGTCCAAATTAATTCGCATTAGCTATTCCCTCTATATATTCCCCATACAAATTAGGAAACTAATTCATTCTGCTTTGCACTAAAACAAATCCCTGTCTAACTAAATGGTCTGATTAATTTATCTATAAATGTTTGCTAGATCCTTCCATTATAATTACTACCGTGCTGTCAAATGGGTTTCCAAAATATACACATCAATTTTAATGATTCAGTTAATTGTATCCCTATCCAGTCGATATATTTTATTTGGTGCTTTGATTAATACCGTAAACTCAAATCCGGCTGTAGAAAGCGATTCCAGCTCTCATCTTAAAACTTTTATTGGCTTATATAAGTTCAGTGGAAGTGGAATGGGCGTATCACGAAGTAAGCAGTCTGTGGCCCAGAGTTATAATCTGAGAGTAAGAATAAAAATAGAGATCATTAGTTACATATTTAGCCACTGTCAAGATTACCTCTCAGTATAAGGTCGATCGTACGACGATGCCAAGCCTAGCCAGGAACACCAATGTTTGTACAAATTTATATTACGGTGAATATGTTTAAACATGATGCAATAAAATTTTCGTACAAAGAATATTAATGTGTTTCCAGTATTAGTTTCTAAGCAGTATAAAGAAATTACTTTTATTGCAAAATAGTAAATTACAAACTAAAATACCCAAAGCCTCAGATCAGATTACACCAGTAACAAGAGTTTTAGTCAGATATGGCAAACCCGATCGACAACTCCACGTACTAGACCATCCCACTGTGGTATAAGACCATTCCACTTTCGTTGACAAGGGATCCTTATAGTACAAATATACAGGGATATTCACGTAACCCGTTCATTAAAAGTTCTTGATGATGCCATTTAGATAAAAATTTCAAATTTTGGGATTAAGGTAAGGTCAAGGGGTACTTCTTTTCTGAAATATTTTCAACTTCCTGTCACTTCCGGTTTAACCGGAAGTTGGTATCAACTTGCTTATTTTAAATGGAACACCCTGTATTTTATGATATTTTTGGATTCTACGGAGAATTTTAATGCTATTTTATGTAGCATGTCCTATACCTAGGTTCAAGCGTTCTTAAGATATTTGACCTTGAACCGAAAATGAGCCTTCGGGGTACCAAATTTTAAAATCTCATATTTTTGTAAGTTTTGAAGATATAATCTTCATATTTTGCAGACGATCGGTAAATATTCTTAGGTTTCTATTTTTTTTTATTGAATTTGTCTATTTTTATACAAGGTGTCCTAAATTCAGCGGCAAACATTCACATTTCCAAAGCCGCTAAAGTCCGTTTTTTAAATGGGACACCCTATAACTTTATGCACTATCAAATGTAGAATTTCATTTTCTATCGAACTGTATTAAGGTTCCCTATACCTATTCGTAAGCATTTTCGAAATAATTGGGTTTTATAAAAATATCGTATGTATTTGCTTAAATGTTTACATGTTCCAATGGTGAGCCATGGAAAAACAATTGAGATCCAATATCCAATATGACAGATGATTAGTATGTGTTATTTATTGAAAGCTGTCAGTGATAAACTAAATCATCTAAATCGAAATGGAAGAATACTCAAACGCTGATATTCTCAATCTATTTTATATTCATGGAGAACGTTATAAAATTTTGGAGAGAACGTGTCGTATGTTTAATGAACGCCACCCTGATTTGCCGCCAATGAACAAGTCAAAATTTAAGAGGATTGAAACGAACTTTTTGCGCAGGTTTTAGCAAGGTTAAAGTTACAAAAAATGTTCCGAAAACATTGACAAATGCCGAGGATAACGTAATAAACACATTATCTTATTTCCACGCAAACCCGCAAAGTTCAATACCGTCTGCAGAAAACGATTTGGGAATTTCTTCTTTATCTGTCCAAAGAATCTTGGGCGAACATCATATGCACCCTTATTTCTTCCAAAACGTGCAAGCCTTGAGACCTGGTGATGACGTCCGACGAGTAGAATTTTGCGAATTCATGTTTTTGAAAATTCAAGAGGACCCTCAATTCCTTTCAAAAATATTTTGATGAAGCGAAATTTTCTAGAGAAGGAATAACAAATAGAAGAAACGAACATTTCTGGGCAGCAGAAAATCCGCACGCTCTACGCAAAACGCGTTCACAAGAGAGGTTTAGCTTCAATGTTTTCGGTATAGTATGAAATGATCAGGTGCGGTACTGTATTTATGAAGACAATTTAAACAGTGATAAGTATTTGGAAATTCTACGAGGGACCGTTTCTGAATTTATAGAAGAAATTCCTATTGGTGAGCTGCAAAATTATTACATTACATTACATAATTCCGCTGCAGTTTGTCTCCAATTATCTCGAATTTTTGAAGATCCCTGGATTAGTCCCAATGGCCCTTGGAGATGGCCCCCGCGATCGCCTGATTTAACACCTCTAGACTTTTATTTATGGGGATTTATCAAATGTAAAGTCTATGCTTCCCCAGTAAATAACCAACAAGATTTACTGGACACGATACGAACAGCTTTTGCCGAATTAGAAAACGGACAAATTCAACGGGCCACAGCAACTGTACAAAGAACAATTGAAATGTGTCTTCAGATGAACGGACAGCATATAGAACATTTGTTATAATTCAATTTTATTATTTTATTTATTTATTGTTGATTGTTAGATTGCTATAATTTTTAAGTTCACTAAAACAAGTTTAGAACAGTCTCGAACTTAAACATATGGTTAAAAATAATGTAAGCAATTTATTACATTTTTTATAACTTTAACTTTTCCGAAACGAAAAAATTTCGTTTCAATCCTCTTCAATTTTCCCTTGTTCATTGGCGATAAATGAGGATGTTTTTCATTAAAAACATGGCACGTTCTCTCCAACATTCTCCGCGAATATAAAATAAATTGAGAATATCAGCTTTTGAGTGTTATTTTATTTTAATTTAAAAGTTTCAAATCAGCTGTCATGTTGAATAGAAAAGCACAACAATTGTTTTTCTATGACTTACTACGGGAAGGTGTAAGCATTTAGCAAATACATATGATAGTTTAATAAAAACCTGATTATTTCGAAAATGGTTACGAATAGGTATAGGGAACCTTAACACAGTTCGATAGAAAATTAAATTCTACGTTTGATAGTGCATAAAGTTATAGGGTGTCCCATTTGAAAAAACGGACTTTAGCGGCTTTGAAAATGTGAATGTTTGCCGCTGAATTTAGGACACCCTGTATAAAAATAGGCAGATTCAATAAAAAAAAATAGAAACCTAAGATTATTTACCGATCGTCTGCAAAATATGAAGATTATATCTTCAAAACTTGAAAATATGAGATTTTAAAATTTGGTACCTCGAAGGCTCATTTTTGGTTCAAGGTCAAGTATCTTAAGAACGCTTGACCCTAAAATAGCATTAAAAATTCTCCGTAGAATCCAAAAATATCATAAAATACAGGGTGTTCCATTTAAAATAAGCAAGTTGATACCAACTTCCGGTTGAACCGGAAGTGACAGGAAGTTGAAAATATTTCAAAAAAGAAGTACCCCTTGACCTTACCTTAATCCCAAAATTTGAAATTTTTATCTATCATGGCATCATCAAAAACTTTTAATGAACGGGTTGCGTGGACAACCCTGTATAATAGTCTACAGTAAAGATTGTTACAGCGTCACGTGACCGGCGTGGCTTAAAAACTAATAGCGGGTGGTGGAAATACAATAAATTTTAACATTAAAGAAATGAATCTGCTAGAAAATATTTGATTAGATACCAAGCTTTTCTTAGCGTCACTACTGCATGTGTTTTAATTTATTATTGTGTATTTGTTGATATGGTTCAAATCTTCTAATTATATGTTGCCTTACATCAAGAAGCAGCGTTCTAAAGGTGCGGTGATATTAGAAGAATATTGATTTTTTAAATATTTAATAAATAAGTTTTATTTGCTTTATCTTGGACATTGCGAAACTAGGAGCTTTAGTTGACCTAACTATGGTGCGGCAATGTGAGTTTGTAAAAAAATGGTCGTTTAAGTTTGGAATTTTCTTTTAATCACTAAGTAAGATTTCCTTTTCCAGGAGACATGTCTAATGGGAGATACCTTATTCACTTATTTCGAGTCCCATGACGTATTGACCAATCGTGTTAAGTATAATAGATCGTTTATTTCGTCGGGGGTTATGTGAGAATCCTCAGAAGCAAAATGATACAAGAAAGATTCTGAGGTGATTTTTTTGACGATTACAATAGTTTTTCCTACCAGTGAATAATAATAATTATAGAATATATCTATACGATATTAAAATAGTCAAAGGGAGTCTCACGCTCAAAAAAACGTACTCCGATTTCGAAAATCACTAAATTTTGGATGAAATCTGGGGAAATAATAAAGTTTCGGATGATTTCGCGCCTTTTTTTAATTTTCACTTGAGTTGGGCCAATTTTTTATATAAGGGTTGTCAGGTAAAGGAATTTAATTGAATTTGGTGATTCTTTAGGTATTAAAAGTAAAAATGTATTCGTAAACATGTTCTAAACTGACTAGAATTTAAGATTTAGGATTGAAAATTAAAAAAAATTATTTTTAAAATTTTAGCTATTAAGATGGAAAAGCAATATGACAATTGGCTATTCTATTCTTGTCTTATAGCGCTCGCTCCTTTTTTACTTTCCTCTCAAGAGGAAAGTATTCTAGTGGCATGTTTTCTTAGTTCCGTCAGAAAAATTAGGTGTGACCAATCCACTGATAAGTTTTACTACAAATCCAAAATGGCGGCCTAATAAAATTTTATAAAAGTCAAGGCAGAAAACTACTGCATCGATTATGTTCAAATTTTGCTCAAAAAGCAAATATTATATGGTAAAAATGTTGAGACAAATTCAAAATGGGGGAACAAAACGGTGATTTAATTAAATGTTTAAAAATACTTGAAAAAAGTACTTATCGGATTGATTGATTGATGACATCCCCATTTTGAATATTTATTATTAAAAATGTATAAATCACACACTTAATATCGATTTTTAATCAAATCTGTGTAAATGTTAAAATTCGCTCGCAATATAGGCATTTCGACTCTCATTTTTTAAATATTTACTAAAAATGTATGATATGTATTCTCAAATCTGTACAAATGTTAAAATTCCGCCGCCATGTTGGCATTAAAATCTTGAATTTTTTAAATGTTGACAAAAATTCATGATGTGCAGTCTTAAATACCGCTAAATGCCGAATTTTAATCAAATCTGCAAACATTTTGAAATTAGTCTGCTATGTTAGTGCCGCCATTTTTAATTCTCAAATATTGACTAAAATTGCATAACGTTTATTCTTAAATACTTCTAGATACTGATATTTTAGCCGAATCTGTACAAATGACAAAATTCGTTCGCTATATTGGCGCCACCATTTTGATTTTTGTTGTGCATTCTTAAATAATCCCCACAAATGTTAAAATCATCCGTCCGACCTGTTGACATTGTCATTTTGGCACTATTTTGAATTTTTAAATGCTGACACTTTTAAATTGTCCTAGGCACCCATTTTCAGTTTAATCTACACAAGTAACAAAATTCGTCGTTCGTATTGGCGCCGCCATTTTGGAATTCTAAACGTTGACTAAAAAAATTCGGTTTTTTTATATCCGACCAAGTCAAATTTGAAAATAATCGGTAATGGAAGTGGTGAAAAATCCATTACAAGATTTGAACCAGACGTACAAACATACAATCAGACGAGTAGGAAGCCAATAAAAGCGCGTTAAAAGCATTGATTATAGTTTAAAACTCTAATAATAGTATTCACTAAAGAGGTTTAAATTTAGACTTTTAGAATTAAGATGATATTTTTAACAACTGAACAAATAATTTTTCTGAATGTCACAATTATAAAATGACAGTGCCATGAGGCAAACATAACTAAAAACTAAAGTTTAATAATATACAGGGTGGTGCAACCAAGATGGGGTGGACGATTGTGGGCAAACGGAGAGGAATTTGAAAAAACATTTTTGGGATATGATTGATAGTCAAGAACGCTGTGTTTTAAAATTATACCCATTATACAGGGTGGTCTGAAAAGTTCGTGGTGAACCAAACTTGTGTTTTTTTTTTATATTATTATTTTGGGATTCTCCTATTCGGTATATTGATTATTTTAGTTGATTTTACCAAGGGAATGGGGGCGTGGTTAAAGTGGAAAAAAGGGTTATACTCCGGCCATTTTTTGAAAACAATTGAAGCAGGTATGGAAAAACCAAATATTCTATAAAATGTATTGTATATAGGATTACAATAATCGCTTGTAAGTTGTTCAAAATTATTCACTGTTATACAGGTTGGTCAAGTTTTGCAAATTTACTTTGAATTGAATTTTTTTAAATGGAACTCCCCATATATTTTACTGTCATATTAAAGATAACATCGCCAGCTTTCAGAAAATACCCTATTTGATATCTTTCTAACCAACAGTTTTTTAGTAAATTAACCGTGAAACCAAAATTTACTCATTCTAACAGAAACGGTATTATTTACGTTGCTTAAATTGACTACCTATAATATAAGGAGGCCATGATATAATCATAAATGAAAAGAAAGATTGACATTCTTGTCAAAACCGCAAAGTGTCAGAGAATTGGCATCAATTACCATTGTTTTTTGACGATAAGCCGAGAAATTGTTAAGTAACAATGAGTTTGAGTACTCCAGAGTTGATAAACATGACTTTTATGTTGGGCGAGTGTCAAAAAAACCCTTTACTAGCAAGCAGGGTTTATGCGGTACGATATCCCGATGCCGAAAAAAAACCAAGACTTGAAGCTTTTGCAAGTTTATTAGAGAGGTTTCAAGAAACAGGCAATGTTGCTTTTAAGAAACGTAAAGTAATTAATAAACCAGTTACCAATAAAGATAATGCTTTGACAGTGTTATTAACAGTGCAAGAAAATCCACACACAAGTACCAGGGAAATTGAGAGAGCTACTGATATTGAACGCACTAGTATTAAACGGATTCTGAAACAACATAAATATCATGCCTAACACATTGAATTACACCAAGAACTGTATGATCGCGATTACGTCCAACGAGAAGAGTTTTCAATTTGGTTTTTAAATACAATTTGGGATAATCCAGGTTTTGTAGATAGGGTGCTGTTTTCAGATGAAGCAACTTTTAAAAGCAACGGCTTGATTAACAAACATAATATGCACTATTATTCAACCGAAAATCCACATTGGATTCGTCAGGTGGACCATCAAAATAAATGGCCAATTAATGTTATAGGACCATATTTCTTTGAAGAGCAGTCTATTTAAATTTTTTGAGAAATGAGTTGCCCGTATTGCTCGAAGACTTACCTTTAATGTTAAGAAATTTCTTATGGTTCCAACATGATGGAGCACCCCCCGCATTACCATATAGTATAGTATAAACAACTTATTGGTTTGATTTTAATAGTGAAGTAGGGAACGATTATTTGTTTGATATTTGTACAAATACCTAATTGCCTGATTAAGGAATAGGCAAGAATCCTTCCTTTTGTCAACGATAATGAAATATGGCCTATTTCTTCATTTTCGTACATCAAATACTTTAACAGGTCATCATTTTATTTCACCATATTGAATTCATACCAATATTTTTTTGTATCAGACGTAATTTTTGTGAAAACGATGATTTTTTCACGATTAATGATATTTCCTTATGAGGGAAGTAAAAACTCGCGCCGCCACTGGCGTTTGTCAACGCCGCGGCTTGAACAGGGGTCATCCCAACTTCTTATTTTATCGTAACATTGGTCGATAGAATGTGAAAAGTAGGGAAACCATATTGGCGCATACCCCTAATGTGATTAATCAATGAATTGTGATCTCTACTTTAATTCTTACTCTAAGGTTATAATAGGTCTCTCAAATTGTTAAAAAAAGCGGATAGAAGGAGATACCTTTCATAATAAAAAAGTATTTGCCATTTAGCGTACGAATTGGGATCAATTGGGAGCACTGATTATAGAATGAAATTCTGGATACTACCATGGATGCAAAATTAAAATGTATACCCTTAATTTATTTTAACAAAAATCGGTAAATTTTCTTTGCTCAGAACTTCCCTCGTTATGAATCTTTCCTTTCATTAGGCGTAGTGAAGTGTGGCCCAATTTAATTCAGGAATTCAATCATTACTATCTTTTCAAACTTTTTTATTGGGCGCCATTTTGGTTTATTATATTACCTCCACCACTTTTGCAAATATTGTCAATATCATAAGGTTTAATGGAGACAATAGACATAACACGCTTTTAGCAATGTTGGACTTCAGTAGGGCTTTTGACACAATAAATTATAAATTATTGTTAGTGGAACTTCACTATTTTGGTTTTTCGATAAACCTTGTAAAATGTTTAGAAGGTCCACTTCTGTTTTCTCTCTATTTAACGGATATTAACGGTCTTTGACTTATTCCAAAATAAAACAGTATGCGGATGATTCTCAGGTATATATGTCCTTTCCTACAGAAAATCTCAACATATCACAAGAACGATTTAATATCGATTTAAATAATTTATATATCTATGCTGAGGAACATATTCTTAAAATGAACGCTCAAAAATTACTTATTTTAATTTTTAGTTCAAATAAAACGAACGAACAGGCAATTAAAGATAATCTAAACCTCAAAGTCCAAGATACAACAATACTCAAACAATTCGCATGTTAAAAAAAGCTTCAAATCGCCTATTTGTCTCTTAAAAAAAATCTATGGCCTCAAACGATTACTACCATCCAAAACAAAATATTACTCGTGTGACAGTTTAATACTGTCTTTGTTGGACTATGGAGATATTGTCCATGGCGACTCTCTAACGGTGCAAGTGGCAAACACGATACAAAAATTACAGAATTTTTGCATCGGTTTGCTTACGATATACCATTTAGACATCATATAACTCCATATTTAAATAGTATCTCAGCTTTAAATATGAAGAATCGTAGAAAATATCATATGTACAATTTTATATATAGAGTTTTAAAAACTGCTCAACCGCCTTACCTGAGAACAGTTTTTAATAATATTCTCGATTCGTACAATACAAGAAACATCAACAAATTTACCATTCCTAAGCACCGAACTTCAAAATTTCCAAAATCATTCTCATTTCTTACTGTTAATCTACTAACCTAACCTAACAATGTAAAAGAGTTCTCTTGTAATAAATTTAAAGAGCATATTAAATGTAAACTTTTGATTGAGCAACGAGGAATTGTATGCAGTATATAAACAAAAAAGAAATGCAGTTAACATGTGTGTATGTGTATGTGTGCATATATGGTATATGGGTGTGTATATATGTATTTATGCGTATGTAATGAATACGGCCATATTTGCCAATACAAATTATATCGAGCATTTAAAATATCTGCGACCTCTCGAATGTTGTGTGGTGGTGCGCGATCTTGGTGCCAAATTATTTGGTTATAAATGTTTAAAGGAGGCTGCTCCAAAAAATGCTCAATTTCGTTATTTAATAGATTTAAATATCGTTCCCCCGGTAATATACCCTTTATAAATATCGAACCAATAATTTGGTTTCCCAAGATGCCGCTCCACACATTCATTGACTTCCGCCCTTGTCTTTTTCGCTCTTCAATTATATGTGGATTTCATGTTGCCCAATGGTGCTTGTTTTTTCTATTAAATATTCCGGCTGTGGTAAAACAAGCCTCATCAGACCACAAAATCCTTCTGAATAACAGCTAATCTTGCCTCAGTCTGGTCAGCATATGCTCACAGAAGTGGAGGCGTTGGTTAAAATGATCGTTGGTTAATAGTTGCAGTCGTCTAATTTTATACGGGCGGTATCGATTTTTTTATACTACTGAACGGATGTAGAACCTCGATTTTCCGGTAATATGTGTAATTCCTCGTCCAAGTCAAAATTTGCTCGTCTTCTTTGCCTCTGCAAGGATTTTCTTTGTGCGTGGATTTTTACTATATATGCAACAGTTTTTCTTCAGGGGAACTCTTGCACCAGGATATAGCAGCCTGTATTGTGGCACTGCAATTTATTGGGGGTAAAATACCACCTGATCGTGATGAGCTCGGCAACTTCATGACCATTTATAGTGTGTCGGACTATACAAAATGCCCGAGATTATTCCTATACAAACATTCAGATATATTGTGATGGTACTAAACGAGAAAAACAAATAACATTTACAAATTGGGATGGAGCAATTTTTTTTCGCACTGCACATTCACAACTGATATATTTTGGAAAAAGTTTCTGTATATTAAGTTATTAATTATCAACAGTCCAAATTATCTTTCATTCTATGTTTTCCCCACACAACTGAGAAAACTAATTTGTTCTAATTTTGACTAAAATTCCAGTCCAGCTAAAAGACCTGCCTTGCCTATAAAAGTTTGCTAGATCCGTCTTTTATAATTACTATCGTGCTATCAAATGGTTTCCAAAATATACACATCAGTATTAATGTTTCAGTTAATTGTATCCCTATCCAGTCAATATATTTCATTTGGTACTTTGATTAATACCGTAAACTCAAATCCCGCTCTTGAAAACGATTGGGGCTTTTATCTTAGTTTATAAGCTCAGATAAGCCGTGTAATATGAACCAAACAGCTTGTGGTTTAAAGCTAAAGTAGGCTTTTCAAATGGATAAAAAAATATCATATGTATCCCTTTTATAACAAAAAAGTATTTGCTAGTCGACGTACGAATTAGGGTCACTTAGCACTCAATATAAAATTAAATTTTCAAAGATAGTAACATGATTGCTACAACAAGGATGCGAGTTTAAAATTTATGTCTAAACTTTATTAGCTGTGATAATAAATGTAGTTATGCATATAGCCTTCTGATTAAAATTTCATTAAACTCGGACAGCTCTGTAATAATAACAAATGGACAAATTAATCAAGCCATTTAGTTAAATTAATATGCCGTCCTAGTGCAGATAAAGACAAACTGAATATTTGATGACCGCATTAGGCATTTTGAGTTTAATGCAGAAGCATTTTACGTCAAATCCTAGATTTAATTTTTTTTTGTTTACAAAATATTAATATTTGATATCGTAGTTTCCTAAATAAAAATAATTACCATGATTTGATTTTATTTTAGAATTTGTTAAAGATATTCGCATGTATTAGTTTTTGCGTTTATTTATTTTCTTTATGAGTCGAAAGTACGTGATACATTTTGTTATATATATTTTATATCTTTTATTTTTTTATATAAAATCTCAATAAAGAAAACCTGACAATTTTCTCATTCCGGTCCAGGGTAGTAGTAGGAAGTTTAAAACAATGTTTATATATGTACGTACAAAAATTTATTGCGTATTGCTGACTTTGACATAAATTATTGATATGCGGAAAAGTAATAAGCCGTAAAATTTTTATTATTTTGTTCCAAACAAAAAGGGTTATTCAGATATCATAACTTTGTTGAATCAGCTTTTGTACAAACTAATTTATTTTTTTAAATTTTATCTTGAATATCCCTTATTAATCTGTTTTCCGAGAATACTTCAGAATTATTTTTTGTCAGTGAGTCAAATTTTAGTTTTTCGGGTTCTTTTTTAATGATAACTTAAAAACTATTACTTACTTTTTCTAATTTATGTAGTAAATCGTTCTAAAACAAATTTGGTCCTTCTAGTCACAATCCTTGATTGTTTGATCTACATAGTTTTTTAGCAGTTTAAAAAAGTATGATTGGGTTAAAAAAGATTTTATCTTAAAGAAAATGTTATGAACTGCCTTACAGTTTTTTGTAAAACAATTCTGCAATATTCTGGAAGATATTGGACAAAAGCCGGCTTTCTGCCATTTTTGTATGAACAAAATGGCCTACGTGTGAGAAATTTGTACAATCCTAAACCGCTTCTTAAGAGTGCCGTTTGTAAATATAATACACTTTTTTACTTGCCACGCCACCAACCCCCTGATTACTGCACTAAATTGAGAAAAACCTATAATTTAACACTCTCTATAACTAGCAGTTACAATTTTTTACAAAGCCTTTTATACTCCAACTCAAGTAATACAATAATTTATTTAACGAAAAAGAAAACACACTCACTCGATTAATCCTGCTCAGCTTTTTATTTTCTTTGTTTAATTACTTCCATGTTTGTTTCAATCTCTCTCTTAGATATGGGTTTTACGATTTTTGCCTGTAGTGATTTGATCATTAATCTGGTAGTACTTACATGAAAAATTTCTTAAAATTCTATGGTATCTGTGCCATGTTCTTTGAGATAATGCTCATTAAATTGATCATAAATGACAGCTTTTGATAAAATGAGCCTCTTGACTTTTGAGAGTGCCAGCGCCAAAAGAACTTTAATTAGAGTTATTTTAAAGTCTGCGAGCTATTATTTGCACTAACTTCGGTGATAGTAATTCGGGTTCTAATTTAAATATGTCAAGTTCAAATGGAAGGTCTCATAATCACAAGTTAAAGCGCCTATTAAAGTTTCCATAGAAAGTGTATGTTGGTAACAGTTTAATAGCCTTGGCACCACACACACGACAAAACAACGAGACCGCCTTAATTAGTTCAAAAGTAATTACGTAGTTTTACGCCTATCCGCGCACTCCACCGACTTAAACTTATCGCCGTCCCGATTTGGACGACGCGTATGTCCCGAACAATAATTAAGCTCAATGTCGGGCTAAATAGTTCTCCTCTCATGTGTATGACCAGTTATGATACTTAGTTAACGAGTTTTGTCTTTGGATCAAGCTAATGCATTCGTGCATGTCTCTATTTAGCATGTGTATTGTAGTTAGAGAGTGCGGAGTACATGAAGCTCTACTGTCGTGTTTCCTTGATCGACATACTTAGTATACCCATGTTATGGAATAATGATAACATAAACTATATTTTCTAAATTATCATATCTTTGAATAAATGTTTTTAGATAGTAAACTGCGCATTGCCTCTTTCTGACTGTGTTTTTGTCAATTCAATTGGCTGACTTTAAAAAAACTACATATATATTATATACAAATATATTGTTCCAGTTGGCCAGTAAACAAACACGTAGTTTCTGAATGCACTCATTTTATTCAAAACAAAAGGTTACAGGTATTACAAGTAAACACTGGTTATACCTAACAATCGTAACTGAGGTAACTTTAAACTTGTCAATATCAGCTTGTTAACACTTAGAAATCGCAATTACAACAAAATGTGGCCTCGTGGCGCACTTATATAGCCTTTAGAAAAGGATGGAATAATCTAGAAAATTCTAGAATAACCTAAATACTACAGGGTAAAAAGAATTAAATCTAACAGAATATTAGAGAACAGAAGAGCGTCAGTCAAGAGGTCGACTGAAAGTGGTAAATCAGGTCCAAATATTACATTGGCAGGTAGTTTTCTAGTGGATTCATAAACTGCAAAGCGATAGGCCAGTAAAAATGGTTGAATGCATTTATCCCAGTCACTTTGTTGTTCATTAACTTGGATTTTCAGGTAGTTCTCCAAAGTTCTATTAAATCGTTCAACCATTCCATCTGACTGTGGATGAAGAGAATACGTCAGATTCAAAGTTCCTGCCTTGGTCGGAGTGTATTTCCTTTGGAATTCCATATCGGCAAATCCATTCTTGAAATAGTACGTCAGCAACAGCGATGACTTCTTGATTGGGTATTGCGTAGACTTCTGACCATTTGC
This sequence comes from Kuschelorhynchus macadamiae, assembly GCA_030620095.1. Classification (NCBI taxonomy): domain Eukaryota; kingdom Metazoa; phylum Arthropoda; class Insecta; order Coleoptera; family Curculionidae; genus Kuschelorhynchus; species Kuschelorhynchus macadamiae. The sequence continues at coordinate 663,790 of JAUTXW010000432.1, forward strand.
TGAAGTAATCCATCGCTACTAACACAAAGCGATTCCCAGGCTTACTAACTGGAAATGGTTCTGCTACATCTATAGCTATTCGTTCGAAGGGTGCTCCCACATTGTACTGCTTCATTTTACCACGAGTACGAGTTTGAGGTCCTTTACTGGCGGCGAAGTCCTCGCACGTTCGGCACCAATCTTTCATATCTGTACGACTTCCCAACCAATAAAACCTTTCTCGAACTTTTTCAAGGGTCTTCATAACAGCAAAATGTCCTTCGCCAACACTGTTGTGTACGGCTTGTAAAACTTCAGGAATTCTCTTTGAGGGCAAAATAGTTAGCATAAAGCCCAGTATTCTTTAAATTTCTGGGATTTGGCTAGAATTTCTTGGTAGCAAGGTCTTGGTGAATTTTCAACTTGGTTATAGGACCAATATTTGGGTCTTCTTGCTGATCTTCTTAAAGTAAACCTACTATATATAAAAAAATTGCTTTTGTATGCAAAAGGAAAATAAGTTTACCTTGTTTTTAACTAACCGGTTTACAATAAAAAAAAATTTTTACCATATATTTTACCGTTTTTTTAATCTAGTGGGAAAATGTTTATATATACTATATCTGTTTTTAATTATACTGTTATCGGTTTGTGCGTTCTCAAAATACAATTTTTTACGTTATTATATCCCTTAAAAATATCAAAGATCTACGCTCATGGTTCACAAAATCTAATTGCAACGAGACATTGAGCCATAATATTTTTGGTGAAAAATTGGAACGAATTGGTTTTTTGTGTGTTCTCAAGTGATCGTTCGAGCAAATTTTGAATACACAGAAATAATATTGCTTACTATTACCTAAAAGGGAGAAATCCGTTAACAATTAATACATAAATATAGATATTTTTAAGTTTCCACACCACCCATGTATTTATTATTTTTTATTATAACGACCTTCGTATATAAAATGGTTGCTATAAGTTTATTTCGACAGGATTCCTGATATTTCTTTTCTTTTCTATCTATATCCATTTTCACCACTCCTCAAAGCATTTAAGACAGATATATCAACAGATATTTGCAAATGTTGAAGACATTTCGTGTTAAGAACATCGCGACCCTGTCAAACTGCTTATTATGACATGTCAGTCAAAGCTACACAGCTGGCATAGCCAGGCCAACTTGAAAAAGTTGTAAATTCAATGGTGAATTGAAAAATAATGCATTTTTACTCGAAACTAGGTTTTACTCAATTTTTCGACTTCGAATTTAAAAAATGTAAATTTATGTTATATGCAGAACAAAGATAGAGTTTTTGATATGTTTTTATCCCAGGCGGTACCGATAGGACTTTACGAAGGGCCAAAGAATAGCAAACAGAATACGTGCACGCTGCAATTAAAACATTTCTTAAAATTCACTCCTCACCCTGATCGAGCTGATTGTTCACACCAGTCTCTATTGGAAATAAAGACGGTTCTTTCCGTATTTTGAGGTCCAAAAAGAAAAATGCATGGACAGTTTTTGTTACAATAGCCCCGTACGGCTATTGTAACAAAGAATAATTAGGAATAATTATATTTGACAAGAAAAAATGTTTTCAGTGGATATATTATACAAAGCATTCCATTAAAAGCAATTTAATATGACGAGTTTATTTCATAATTAAAGTTTTTGTAGCTATCCTTTTGACATTATCATCTTGTTATGATGACAACGAAATAAGAACAATTTTTCTGATGTAATAAATACTGAGTGCAAAAAGTTACGTCACTGTAGGCAAGTTTGTATTTAAAAAATTAAAGCAACTACACCACAAGCCAATTACACCGATACAGTCGGCCCTTGTTTAGGTTTGGTGGTTTTGTTATTCTTGTCCAGTGTCCCGTAAATTTGGGATGCAAATCTCTCTTGTATCCTATTGCCGAATTTACTACCAAATGAAATATAAACAAATTTGTTTGGTTGATAGATAAGGTAGACATCAAAAATGGGATCTATTCTAGACACATCGAATATTAAATAGTTAAAGTTTAACGAACCATTTAGATAAGCTTAGAATAAAATGTATTTAAATGTTGAGGCTATATGTAAAGTTTTATTTTATAATGTAAAATGTAAAAAATAAAATTAAAAACACCTCGAGAACAAACTTTCATTATATACAGTGCGACAGTAAAGTCTGAAAACTTTAAAATATATCGGAAAGAAACAATCAAAATTGTAGATTTGTAGGAAATTTAAACGACCCTACATATCTTTGAATGCTGCAGGATACCATCACTCCACTTATTGATGATGTTGTTGTTCAAAACCCTCGTAAGTTCTACTTTGGCATTATGTTTCACCATGACGGTGCCCTTCCGTATTATTTTAGGGACACTGGAAATTACTTGCATGCAACTTGTTCGGATACATGGATGGTGGTAGAGACGGTGGCCGAGGTCCGGCAGAATAGGCAGCTCGCTCGCCAGATCTTACACCCCTTGACTTTTACTATGGGGTTATGTGAAATCTTAAATTTTGAAAATGGCTCCGCATTCTCTAGACGAACTGCCATAATATAAGGGAAGAATTTAAGTTTTCTTTTTCTGCTTGTTTCAGTTTTTTAATATTCGTTTTATCAGTTTTTCATTTTCGTGGTTCATTTGGTATGAAACTTTGACATTGGTAACCTTAAAAAATATCCCAAAAGTATATCAAAATATAAGAGTTCTAACTACACTACACCACAACTTGTTACATTCTGGACGCGCATTTTCATCATTTTCATATCATCTGCTGATGATGCTAACTTGGTTAGCGAAACGAGCATCCAGAACGTAACAAGTTGTGGTGTAGTGTGGCTAGAACTCTTATATTTTGATTTATCTTCCACCACAGGTTTCAGTGTTAGAAGTTAAGAACATTCTTATTGATCATGATTTGAGAACTGCTGAATCAAATGTTTTCAAAATCATCGAAATAGACAAAACTGCAATCTTCCATAGTAATTAGATTTAAGAACTTTGATATCTCAGAGTTGACTTGATTTTAGTAATGATAAGTGTTTATATGGGATTCAAAGTCCATAGCCAGACACAGTTGGCTTATATATTACTGTGTCGACCAAGTACCATCTATATTTTTCAATCCACCACAGTCTTGGTGAATTTTAATTTATGATGGTATTGATTTAAAAGGTAATTTTTTTTCCAGCCTTGCTAAATACTTAATAAAGGACGAAACGTCGGCGTTTTTTAAATAAAAGGAGGTTTCATTTGTTGTCACCCACAAAAACATCCGACCACGTTAAAGAATATAAGGTCACTATACTGCTAAATAAGAGTTTTTTTAGCTCATGTCAGACTGGAATTACTATAAGATGTTTCGCCTTCGATTGCTATATAGAAATTTAATTAGGAAGAGATACGGGTTACGGTCAACATGACACGTGGAAACCGATCTCAACACAGGGTCACGGTTTGGCACAATCCCTGAAGATGCTTCGTGCAATTAAAGGCGAAACATCGGATATTAGTTCCTGCAAGTTAGCCTTCCTCCCTAAATGCCGAGATGAGGCTGTAGTACCGAAACCACTATAGGTAAGACATCATGTTAGTTAAGCATTTAAGTTTTTCTAGCGGCGAATTAACTACACGAATAATGTTGATTTGTGTATTTTTGGTAAACCATAGAGTTTAGGACATCTGCTCGATTTTTCCGTGAATTTCCGGGTTTATTGATGAACTTTTTATTTTATTTTTTGTTGTTTTTTCTAGGTGCGTAGTCGGGTCCCTTGGAAGAGGCTTATAACAATTGTCTTGTAGGATTTCCTGCATTTTTTGTACGCAGTCTTGGGTATTATATCTGCTGGGAGGATTGTGATGTCTTTATTTTTTCGAAGGTTTGTTATGGCCTTTTGGAAACTGGAAATATCTTGCTGAAATTGTGCAACCAGCTGTCGAAAAACCTGATTCATTCCTAAAGAACTCGCAGAATTTTACTCGAATTATACGAGACTTAGTTCTTGAAATAGACGATATCATAGCAAGCCTAGATATCAAATCATTGTATCCCAGTATTCCCATCGACGAAGCATTGGACAGAATTGCTATGAACGAGGATTGCCAGGCACATATAATATAACTCTCGGAGCATTGCCTTAAAAATACTTATTTTTCAACTGGCAATATGTATAAACAAATAGATGGTGCTCCAATGTAGTCCTTGCTATCACCAGTAGTCGCAAATTTATTTTTCATATACTTCAAGGAACAAGCTCTTGAGAAAGCATGCTTAAAGCCCAAATTATGCATTCGTTATGTGGAAGACATATTTATTATATGGCAACATGGTCATATAGAGCTCGAAAAATTTCTGACTCGCGTAAATTCAATCCACCCCAGAATACAATTTACTCTAGAGTTCGAGGAAAACAACAAACTTCCATTTTTAGATGTTTTGATCACAAAATTGCAAAACGGACATTTCGAATACACCGTGTATAGAAAACCAACACATACAGACAGATTTAAATGCAAGATCACATCATCACCCATCACAAATTCAAGGTGTGGCCAATACCCTAATATCCAGATCCGTGCGATTAACTGAAACACAGACGACGCAAAACGAACTTAATATAATATCTAGTGCTTTAAAGAAAAATGGCTACACAAATCGCACCATAGAGAAAGCAATTAATGCACAGGGTTTTCGAACAACGAACAACAAAAATTATGAACCGAGAAAGCAGCAAGTAGTCTTACCACATATAAAAGGCACAACAGACAGAATCGGAAGAATTCGACCGCTTAGATGTAATCTTCGGCCTCGGATATAAAAGGAAGCGTCGCATTCACCAACCCTTCAGTCTCTATTCGGACGCGAGAAAGAATGCTAAATGTGATTTTAACCAGGAATGAAAATATATATATATATAGAGTGTCAACAAATCTAAACAGACCATAACTTTTAGAGTATTTGATGTATCAAAACGAAATTTCGTATAGGTAAATGTACATAAAGAGGAGAGTTTTCGCATATTTTTTACTTTCCGGTCACTTTCTTCACTTTGTATTTTTACATTTTTGGTTTCCTGAGATAATTCTGAATCAGAGTGTGACATTTTAATACAAAACTTTTTACGCCTGCTTGATTTTTTACAGCCATTTTTAAAACTGCGTCTGGGTGACCATGATGGGACGCAAATTATTCTAAAGACCTGAAATGATGACAGAATAATACAATCGTTAAGTTTCAGTGATTAATCTGATAGCTAGGAACAAGAGAAATTGATAAAATCAAATTTCTGTGTCTAACTATTTTTTTTCAAATTGTGTTTAGACAAGCACTTTTTGAAAGGAGGATTTTTCTGCGAAACTAACGGTACTTTTTTGCGATTGAATTGAAAATGAGCTCAAAAATTAAATATTATTAAGAAAAATACTCGATAATCAATTATTTACTTTTAGCAAGTGTGCCATGGATATTAAATAGGATTTTTAATTGTGTCAGTGGGATGATCAAGATTACTTACGTTGGATCTATCTATGCGTCACGTCTGCCCAGCCTATCTCTGTTGATGGAAAGAATGCACGCCTAGGCGCCTAAAGCTCGGAACAGCATTCTTTATACAGTTTTATGCTGCCCATCTTCAGATATCGTTAACAAATTTGAGCGTGCAAATAGTTCAGAGTATTAAACAAAAATATAACTTCAACTAACTTCAATCACGCTGTAAAATGTAAAAGCACAATATTCGAGTTCACTGTAATTGTTGAAAGTGCATTCCTCCTTGTTCACTTCTTTAACATATCCCCAAATAAAGAAATCGAGAACAGTGAGATCTGGTGAACGGGCGGGCCACCGTATTGGGCCGTTATTTGCAATAACTTTATAAGTAAAATGTTCAATTAAATAATTAAGAACTTCTCTGGTATTGTGAGGCGGTGTTTCATCTTGCTGGAAGTAACTTCGACGTAAAAGTTCTAAAGGTAGATCATTAAGATGTTGCTCAGTTTCAATTTGGAGAAAGCCTAAGTACCTAATCCTTGTTAATTGGCCCTGAATTATTCTGTTTACCACACAAGCCCAGACATTGACACCAAACCTTTATTGAAAATTTCCTACTCTCATTTCATGCTGATTTTGTTGGGCCCAGTAACGAGTGTTTTGCTTGTTAACATACCATTATAAGTAAGTCTGGATTCGTCAGAAAATAAGATAAAGTTGATAACATTTGGGCCAATTCTACAATTTTGGAGCAACCAATCACAAAACAATACCCGTCTATTGCCATCGTTAGGATGCAAATGTTGGTGTAAATGATACTTAAAAGTTCGATATTCGTATTTCTTTAGTATTTTCCTAGCTGATTTATGACTTAAAGCCAGTTGGTGATTAATTTTTCTTAAAAAACAGTTTTATCAACTTCAACCGTAGCAAGAACGTTAATCCCCATTAATCATCATTCATTTATAATAAATCTGCCGTCCGCCACTTGATTTCCTTTTTGATGCCTAAAACGATTCTCGAGATATGGAAAATACTGATGGACTGAATGCTGCTGGTCGGGGTATCTCTTTGCATACAACTCAGCAGAATTCCTTGACTTTTTATGACATTCTCCAAATATTAATAACATATCGACTTTTTCACTTTGAGTATACATTATTTTGACTTTTAAAACAAAAATTGTACTGAAAAAAACTAGAAAAACAAGAAAATTTGAAAGAATAGGTAAGTGTCACTGTCACAAACAAAAACCCTACGTAATATCTAGCATGGATATCCGTGGCACACTTGATAAAAGTAAATAATTCATTATCGAGTATTTTTCTTAGTAATATTTAGTTTTTGAGCTTATTTTTACTCCAATAGCAAAAAAGTTAGTACCGTTAGATTCGCAAAAAAATTTTGTTTTCAAAAAGTGCTTGTCTAAAAAGGGTCGCCATTTGAAAAGAAAATAGTTAGACACAAAAATTTGATTTTATCAACTTCTCTTGTTCCTGGCTATCAGACTAATCACTAAAACTTAGCGATTGTATTATTCTGTTTCAGGTCCTTAGATTAATTTGCGTCCGGTCATGGCCACCTAGATGCAATTTTCAAAATAGCCATAAAGAAATCAATTAGTCACATTCTCTAACCATCTACATAAATCTTGTGTGGTTTTTACTTAGTATATTTCCCTTCTACCAGGAAACTAGAAAGGCGAAAAATGGCTTAATTTATCATTAAATATTAGACTACATTAGTTTAGCAATAATCTGTGCCTAGCCGAGATTTTCGTTCAACTTTCGAGATTGGGAACCAAGTAACGTTATGAGCAATATGAGTACTCGTAGAGAAAAAAAAATGAAAGTAAATGATTTATTCAAGGTGTCACACTAATATTAGAATTTAAATTATAAGAGAACATACATCACGAGAGATATATAGGGACGTTTATAAAGGTCATATTTTACGTCAACCCTTTCGTAGTTTCAGGTAGAAACTACTGCTTAATACAGGAGTAAAATTTCTCGAGATAGCAAAATGTTATTTTACTCGTATAGAAAGTGGCAGTTTAATCGTCGGCTGAAAAGCCCCGGGTGCAGAAACCACGATTAGCAAGTAATTTTACGTTTTGTAAGCGCTGGCTGGAGAATTCCGAGCTTCAATAAATTATTAATAACCCTTCGGTGTCGGTGGAATGGGCATGTGGTCTGATGAAGACAATATAAGATGTGTAAGGCGATATCTTGCTTTAAAATTCCGGCTTAATCTAGTGCTTAGTGTTCCGAAAACTACTAAAAGTGCGGTTCCCGGAGATAACTTGTCTGCTTGTCTAGATTACAAGTGGAGCTTATGAGTACACCTTTCCGTGTAACGAAGGAGCAGAATTATTGTACTGCATTTTGACGCCCGTAATTTTCTCAGTATTGCGGCAGGGGAATATCTAATACATCAAAAATAAGCTTTAAGTTTACGATTAAGAAATAAAAAGAGTTGTTGGTATGGAAACGAAAGCGTTTGCTTCAAACTTCAATACATCTCTTTTTGTGTTTAAACTACTTGTTCTAATTCCACTTTTATTGTTCATTGATAACGAAGCCTTTATCGTCAAGTGTCGCATGTTTATTTAAATTTTGCAGGGAATAGGGGATCTCGGCCCCCATCCACTGCAATTTTGTTTGCTTTGCTTTTTCTATGTGATTATTAAGAACACAGGCGGCTAATCAAACAGATGTTACGTACAGGAAAAAATAATAGGAATATTGCTCGAAAACTATAAATATGTTTTTTTAATATTTATATATTTTGCTTTAATTTAATCCTCTGCTGAGCCACTAATATACATGTTGGTTTTTTAATTTTTTTGCTGCATTTTTAAATTCAGCAACTTGTAGTTTGTTACACGCTTGCTTTATTCTGTTATGTAATTCAACGATATTATTGGAATGGATTGGAAATGTTGGAACACGTAAAGTGGTTTAAATGGTTGTTTGTCTTTTTTTATATTTTCAGCCTCCTCCTTGCAACCCCTTAATTTGTAGGCACCCAACTTTTTTTTTTCAAATAGCAATTAGGGTTTCTCACATCTTAGCAAATCTAATTAATTTTTCAATTTGTCCAGGAAGATTTCCCAAGAAACTTAAAAAGGCTATTGTAGTCCCCATTTTTAAAAAAGGTGATACACTTAAATTGGAAAATTATAGGCCTATATTATTATATTATTACCTAGCTCTATATCTAACATTTTTAAAAAGTAGCGTATAATCAAATTTATAGCAATTTGAATAAATATAATGTTTTAACAGATAAGCAGCATTGGTATCGAATAGGGTTATCCTATAAAACTAGTTGCACAGATCTTATGCAACACATCTCTTATAAACTTGATAACAGAGAAGTTGTAATTCCGTCAGCGTTTGACTTAACACGTGCATTTGACACAGTAGATAAAACATTTGTTTCAAGAAAACTTTCTAACTTAGAGGAAACATTAACTAGTGCAACTGTCAAAATTGCAGAATAAATCTCTGCCCACTTTAACCAAAATATTGTCACTCCTCAAAGAAGTATTGTTGTGAAAACTGACTTTGGCAGAAGATATAAATGTTGTACGTTTCTTTTATACAAACCTGTATATTGATGTCCCTGATGTGTTTTGAGTTTCATCTATCTATTTTTGAACTAGACGTTTAGCTAGTGTATTACATGTGCAGGAAACTGGCATGGCGCACCAGCTAGTCAAAAGATTCAAGTTATTATCCATGTATTTTTAAAGTTCATCAAGAAAATGACCCTTATTTATTTTTTTGTTAAAATAAGCAGATATTGAAATCCTTTTTTTTTATAAACCATCCATAAATTCGTTTTTTTTTGTTAAAGATCCTTGCGTGAATAATTGGCTCCATATTCACACATTTAATCCCAAGAACCATACTGAGGAATTATCATCATGGTTTTAACCACTCTCATATATTTACGTAAATTTATATTTCTAAATATAAAATCATGTATCGACTTAAAGAAGGAACTCGTCTTGTTATTGCAGAAAGGTACAAGTTCTATAATGTTGTTTAGCAAGAGCAAATTGAAGATGTCAACTCATTTGTTGCAAGACTAAAAAATGTAACTCGACATTGTAATTTTGGAGCATTTCTGTTAGAATGTTTGAAAGATAGACTTATATAAAATATAAGATCGCAAGCCATAAAGCGTAAATTACTGTCAGAAGATAATATAATATGTTCGAGCCTATGAAATAGCATTGTATAGCACATTAATAAATTGTCATTACTAAAGAAGTATGGGTCAAAAACACCAAATAATATATATGTGCAAAAAAAGAGCTTCAGCTAGTGGTCGAAAACAAGAATGGAAATCATGCTATCGTTGTGGTCGAAAACATGATGTAATTAAATAACCTGTTAGAGATTGGGAGTGTTTCAAATGTAATACTTTTTTGCTTTGCGTATCTCAAAATTTTTACCCAAATTTAAAGCGGAATTTTTCAATTTTTAGTTTTGTTTAATTTTGGGCATGTTATGGTATTCTACAAATCATTATCTAAAACCAATTTGGCGGCTTTTTAATTCATTCATTGGTTTTTAATATACGGGGTAAATTGAATAATTTCTGAACTTCATTTTTTTTTATTCTCTTGTTATTTAAAATTATTAATTTTTACCCAATTTTATATTAGTTAGGATTGCGTTACTCACAAAACTACAGCTGTATTATACAGGGTGTTCCACCATTTTTGAATCAGTAACATAATACATTTTTACAGTTTTTTTTTTTAAAATCCTCATCAATATAAGTTAAGCTAGTTTTCAGAGCCCAAAGAAAGAATTGGCATTGACGCTGATACAATTTTTATAAACTATAGTCATATTTACCCAAACGGTTTTTTACCTTTTGACAAAAACCTTCAAGTTGCTATAAAAACATTTGTTAAATAGGCTTTTCTATTAAATTTAACTTAATTACCTCTGTGAGAAAAATGTTGGCAAACCAGCACAACGTTGGTCCAGACATATAAAGCCTTTAAACCTCGAAAATAGCATTTTTATAACTTTTTTAATTTTCAACCAATATCAATTTAAAATGGCTTCTATAACCCCCATATGCCAAATTCCAATCTAATCGTAAAATTTTAGCCCTCTGCCATATTGACGCCGCCATTTTGTATTTTCCTTTTTGAAAGTATAGTTCTATCAATGTGTATAAAATTTTGCTCACAGAGGTAATTATGTTAAATTGAACAGAAAAACCTATATAACAAACGTTTTGTATAGCAACTTAAAGGTTTTTGTCAAAAGGTAAAAAATGGTTTGGCTAAATATGACTATAGATTATAAAAATTGTAACAGCGTCAATGCCAATTCTTTCTTTGGTCTCTGAAAGTTAGCTTAACTTATATTGATGAGGATCTTTAAAAAAATTGCAAAAACTTTGTTATGTTACTGATTCAAAAATTTTGTAACACCCTGTATAATGTATAATGCAGCTGTAGTTTTTTAATTAATGCAATCACTAAGATACAATTATGTAAAATTTATTAATTTTAAATAATAAAAGAATAGTTAAAAATAATTTTCTTTTGCAAGTTCGGTAATTATTAAATATACCCCGTATATTAAAAACAAATAAATGAATTAATAACCCGCCAAATTCGTTTTTAGATAATGGTTCGTAGAATATCATAACATGCCCAAAATAAAACAAGACTAAAAATTACAGAAACTCGAGATTTACGAAATTTTGTAATATTTGCACGATTTTACATAACACCCTATATGTTATGCGGAAGACCATTTTGATGAACCGAGGAAGCGTTTTGAAAAATTCCTCTTTAAATCTGGGTAAAAATTTTGAGATGTGCAAAGCAAATGGCCAGCAGAGGTCTTTTGAAAACTGTTATTATTAATGGTTTTAACCGGATAAACCAGTCTACCCCATCTTCAAGGGTGTCATCATTACAAACTTTAAAAGCCAGAGTCACTAGAGCGGGATCCAAGGGAAGCGAAACAACCAACCCAAAACGTGCTATTACCAAAAAATGAAAAACGTTCTCAAAAAGGTATTTTTAGTATTTTAATTTAAGACTCAGAAATGGACTCCTTTATTAAAGACTTTCGTTCAGAGCTTTCTGACACACAAATCATAAATGATATTAACCTATATAATAAAAATTTTAATGATTCAGATAAAACAAGTCTTAAAATATGGCACTGTAATATTTGTAGCTTAGGCAAAAATTTTGATAAATTGTGTTTATTTTTAAATACTATACACTCTAATTTTGAAATAATAGTTTTAACAGAAACATTTACACAAACAAATTTAGACGAATCGCATTTTAATCTGGACGGTAACGACATACTGTACAACCACGGGAAATTAAATAGAAATTATGGAATTGTAATATTCATTAAATCACATTTAAAATACAGTCACAGCATTGTAAAATTTGAGGAAATTAATGTTTTAGAAACTAAAATTAGTTTAAGGAATATAAATATTGTTTTGACAGGAATTTATAAGTCTCCATCAGTAAACGAAAAAGGATTTAACTCTAATTTGCTAAATTATCTAAAAAATACAAATACGAATACATATCACATAATAGTGGGAGACATTAATATCAATTTATTAAGTGATGCTGAACACGTAGAGGAATATAAAAATATTTTAGCTCAACACAAATTTACGTCTTTCGTAAACAAAAGTACCCGTCCAAAATCAGGTACATGCTTGGATCACTTTTTTGTAAAAGGAGAAAATAATTTGAAAAATAATACAAATTCTTTTATATTCGACACAGACATTATAGATCATTTTCCAATCGCTTTGGTCACTTCCTTCAAACAAGACATTTATGAATGTGAAAAAAATATTACAAAAAAATATATAAATTATATAGCACTTCGAAGTGATCTGGAAAAAGAGAGCTGGGAAGACATATACAACCTGTCTAACCTTAACGATGCTATGAAACTTTTTATAGAAAAAATAAATTTCCAGATTAATAAAAACACTAAAATAATTAAAAACAAAATCTCTAACAAAGTTAAGGAAGAATGGATGACATTAGGAATTTTAAAATCTATTCAAGAAAAAAACAAACTATATAAAGAGCTTTTGAAAGATCAACAAATTGTAGCGTTAAAGATTAGGTATAATGTCTACAAAAACAAGTTACGTTGGATAATTAAATCAGCAAAAGTAAAAATATACAATCTCAGTTTGACAAATGTATAAACACGTCCTCCGCATTGTGGAAATGTGTTAATAAAATATGCAATAAGACAAACAGAACAAAAGCAAGTATTGAACGAATTAGTATCGATAATAATCAAACTATTACTGATAAAAAAGATATTTCAAATGCGTTTAACAATCATTATAGTGACTTGGGAAAAACCCTAGCGGAGAAAATTAAATCCCCAACAAATTTTTTATTTCCAATTGATAACATGGAAAATTCAATGGTGTTAACCGACGTTACAATCGAGGAAACAGAAAAAATAATAAAACATATAAAAACAAAGAAATCACCTTGCTGGGATGGAATCAAAAGCGAAACACTTAAGGAAATTACGTGTCAAATATCTAAACCGTTAACATTTTTAATAAACAAAAGCTTTGAAATCGGATGTTTCCCACAATGTCTAAAGATTGGAATAATAAAACCCCTATATAAAAGTGGAGAAAATGACAGGATTATTAATTATAGGCCGATTTCTGTACTTTCTGTTTTTTCAAAAATATTTGAAAGGGCTATTAAATTTAGGTTATATATGGTTAAATTTTTAAATAAGTATAAAATACTTTCTGAAAACCAGTATGGTTTTAGAGAGGGAAAATCAACAAACGATGCCATACATATCCTAACATCTAACATCTATGACGCCCTTGACTCAACTGACCCTTGTATGTGTATATTCGTAGACCTTTCAAAGGCGTTCGATACTGTATGTCATCAAAGGCTACTTAAAAAGTTGCAACGGTATGGACTGAGGGGAAAAGTTTTTAATTTGATTAAAAGTTACTTGGCCGACAGAAAACAATATGTGGACATAAATGGAATACAAAGTAACGAAAGAACTGTAGAATATGGAGTGCCGCAAGGTACTGTTCTTGGCCCCATTCTATTCATACTATATATAAATGATATGCTTCAATTAAAAACCAAAAGTACTATAATCAGTTTTGCAGATGACACCGTATTGCTCTGTCGGCCAAATACCTGGCAGTCCCTAAAAAACATGGTAATTGATGACATCACAGCTTTAAAATTATGGTACCAATAAAACAAGTTAACCTTAAATTTGGAAAAAACAAAATACATACCATTTACATCGTATAAAAATTATCTCCCAAATTTAGGATCTTTAAAAGTTGACAATACAGATATCCCTCAAACCTCTTCCATAAAATATCTTGGGATAGAAATTGATTGTCATCTTAAGTGGGATTTGCAAATCAAAAATGTTGTTAATAAATTAAGGGGACTGCTGGGAAAATTTACTTACTTAAGAGACTTTCTTGATACGTGCCAATTAAAAATATTGTATATGTCCTTGGTTCAAACTCACCTTTCTTATGGCATGATAGGTTGGGGCGGAGTGTCAGAAAACCATCTTGAAAATTTGAATTCAATTCAAAACTGGCTTATCAAGATTATCTATCGGAAACCCAAAACCTATTCAACAGATTTGCTATTTAGAGAGAGTAAACTTCTTGATATATTGTTTAAATATAATTAAAAACATAAAAAAGGGCAATATTAAAATTATTAATAGTGATCACTCATATAATACTCGAAATAAGGCTGCATATTTAACATCTACCCTTAAAACACACGGACAAAGATAGTGTAATTATTTTTCACCTCGACTGTACAACATGTTACCTGATAACATAAAATCGATAAAAAGTTTTAAAAAATTTAAGTGTTCGCTTCACAATTGGCTACTGGACAGTGACAGACTTACCTTTAATAACTTAATTAATTTAAAATATCTAGTTTAGATATCATTATAAACAAAAATTCACTAAAATAGACATAAACTCTAATATAATAAATGATTATTACACAGTGACACAAACTATTTCTCTCAATATAATACATATTCTCGATTTGGACTCAAACTGTTTAAAATGTGTATTGAATTTACATTATTATTGGTTTATTTGTTTGTTTGCTTACTTTAGCTTTATTATTATAAGTATATTAAGTCCACCACTCACGAGCGTTCTTAAGACATGCTTCTGTGGTTTCACAACGTTTATTACTTTCCTTCTCAATTCTATTTGTCCTTATTATTTAATTTTACTGTTATATTTATATTAATCTATGTGTTTGATATATTTCATGTATGTTTGTATGAATTTAATAAACGTTATTATTATTATTATTATTATTAGAGAGACAGAAACGATTTCCAATAATCCGAAAATGTTGATGAAAAACACTCATTGCATATATATAGCTTTTCTGCAGATCAAACGTAAACAAATGCATTTAAATGATACATCAAAGTAAGGGAAAGCTGGCTCTGTCAAACAAGCATACTCCAAAATAGCAAACAAAACAAAGGTTTGCCAATTCGAGCAAAGGGACAACGTTTTTGGAATTTATATTGGACGTTTCAAAGGCATCTATTAATGATTTAGTATTATAATTCCTAGATATTCACGAGGCAGGTTATATTTATAGTTACGTTGTGCCTTCTAAACACATAGAAATAAAAGATTTGTATATTTCTGACGAAAATTCAGAACTTGAACTATTAAATACACTTCAGATATTAATCATACCAACATGCCATATTAGTGCAGCCATTTTGAATTTTTTATACTTGAAAGGATCATAACATTGTATTGTCATGCCAAGTATATATACCTAAAAAGATCACGCGAGGTATAAAATATTTAAGTTGTGTAAATTTTTACCAATTTATCATAGCAACTGATAAAATTCGCATAGTCATACGATATATCAACAACAAACTTTTTAAGTTTGTTTTTCTTTTATTACGTGTATCATATCCTCCGCATATTAAATAGACCTATGATATTCTCATATGAAAAAAGAGGATAAACATATAAATACCAGCAGTTGCAAACATCTTTGAGCGATGTCACTTTAAAGTCAGATTGGTAAGTTAGTGACAAAATAAGTAATAGAAAACAATTTGCATCCACAAGCGAAAAAAATGTTATTAAATCTAATAAAATATTACGAAAATGAAAATTCACCGGCCAATATCCAGGAGACAGTAGTAGAAGCTCTGGGAATCGGTATAAGGACTGTGCAGAAAATTGTGCATGGAAAAAAGCATAATTTACTACCGAAGAAGATTAAGAAATGTACACGAAAAAAGCCAAAGACAGAAGATTTAAGTGACAGTGTAAAAATGGATGTTCCTAATGCAATTTACGATTTGTACACATCAAAAACTAATATAGTCCTTCAAGTTTTAAAACAAGCTTTAAAAAATCGAGGCATATTGGAAATTGGACTAAAATCGTTGTCAAAATTAATAAAAATGTTGGGTTTTCGATATAAAAAGGACTCTAATCGAAGATTTTTATGCGAGTTGCCACATATAGCAAGTCAGCGTATCCAGTTTTTAAAGAAATACATATATGCCGTAGATGAAATATTACGGGAAAATGGACATGAGGTTTTACGACTAGCCATACCATTGCCAGTTTTACAACTAGCCATACCATTGCCAGTTTAACGCAATAGAATTAATATGGGCTGGGGCAAAATCATATTACGAAAAACATGTGAACGATGGTCTTACATCAGAAGAAGTGCAAATTGTTTGGCAAGATTCATTAAATTATATTACACCGGAGTACTGGAAGAAATCTGTGGAACATACGGAGAAATTAATATGGGATTGGAATCGAGAACGAGTTGTAGATGTCGAAATAGCACCAATGATCATTGCGCCATTTGAGGACGACTCAGACGATGAGGACTTTTTAAGTGATGATGATATTTTTTAGTCCATAATATTAAAAAGTTTCTGAAGGATTATATTAGTCTTTGCGTGTATAAATCATAAATTGCATTATGAATATTCATTTTTGCATTGTAACTTAAGTCTTTTGCCTTTGGAATTTTTCGTGTACATTTCTTAATCTTCTTGGGAAATAAATTATATTTTTTTTTCATGCACAAGTTTCTGTACATTCCTTATACCGATTCTTAGAGCTTTTGCCGCTGGCTCCTGGATATTAGCCAGTGAATTTTAATTTAAAATTTTTTTTATTAGATTTGACACCATTTTTTTGCCTACTTTTTTAGTACATCTGTAATTTTGTAGGCAATAAATAAATAATTATAGAATTCGTGTTTAAAATAAGTAAATTTTTTTATTAACTATAAAACAAAATTTGATACATAAAAATCGGTAAAATCGCTTTACCAGAAACTCGGGGCTAACGAAAAATACAGGCTATATATATATATATATATATATATATATATATATATATATATATATATATATATATATATATATATATATATATATATATATATATATGGGATAAGTAGTTTTTTAGCTATGCCGCGAACAGACAGACTGACGGATAGACATACCTACAGACAGACGGAATTGAGAAAACATGCTTTCCGGCATCTAGGGATCCTTAAACGTAAAGACCTGAAAAAATCTCACGAGGGAATTAATAACTAATTAACTTGTATTTTTAACAAAAGTGTATAATATTTTTGCAAAATAAAATTTTTCTGTTATCACAATACAAAAAAAAAACCAGTTTTCTTTGCACAGGGGTGGCCCGCTTTTAAATAAATGACACTGTATAAGTGGTTAGATTTTTAGGTCAAGCGTGGCTCATAATTTTTGGTGATTGATAAAAAAATGTCACTTTCATTAAATGGCTGTATAAACAGAACATATCCTGATTGTTCCACTGATTCGAACCGCCTTTCGACTTTATTAAGGCGCTTGCCATTTTGTGTATTTTTGTTTTTGCCAACCAAAAAATTTTAACCAAATACATATTTAGCGAATTTTCTTATTTAGTCACTCGGCATTTAATATATAAAATAATATTAAGTGGCTATCTTAATAATATTGCGTAATATAATAAAAAAAAACTATTTTCTTTCTCCCTGTATATTTGTAAATAGTCCATCGAGATTTAATAGCTCGATAAAAGAATCACACAATATTTTGGTATTCACTATGTTTTCGGTTTTGATTCATAATGTTGGTGACCTTTGGACCCGCACGATAAGACCGCATTCGACTATAAGTGAAACTTTATCTGTCAAAAAAACTGCCGTGTTAATTTATCCGTCATTTTGATTGACAAGTATTGTTGATAAATAAACTAAAAGTAAGCTATTTTATCTCAGTTTTTTTGGTAACTAGGGGTAACAAAATAACGACACGAAATAAGAGAGAAGTTCTAAAACAAACGTGAAATAGTGCTACTTAAAATAATATTCCCATAAATACAGCAAAGTCGAAGTTGTCAGTATGGATGCAGTTTTCACTATTTTGCCAGGACAGAAATTATATTTTGTAGTATAAGGACACTAAAAAAACTAAACGAAATCCTCGAAGATTGGCAAATTTCGTATTGTCTCGTAAAAGAATTGTGAATGTTTCAATGTTTAAAGCTATTTAGTATGTTTCATTTTAATTATGTTAGTCTAATAATATTCCTCTGGATCTATAACCGTTATGTAACTATTGTTAAATATGTAACGCATGATGTAAACCATGTTAAATATTTTTCCTCAGGATGACCTTATACAGGTCGAAACGTAGACTAAAATAAAATTCTGAGCTTCTAGAGATTTATTATTGACCAATTCCAACTAACCCTCCTGAATTATTTAAATTTATCGATTTTCTAATTTTCGTTTTGATTGGTTTAAAAAATAAAGGGAGGGCAGTACATTAAATGTCCGCAATGTATACGAAAATTGTATAAAACTCGTATTTCCGAGCACTCATCTTAGCACGTACAAGAAGACAAAAGAAGATTGTCACACAATTTTCGGTACCTGTTATTGGTCGTTGTGTTCCGATTCACCCTTCCAAACTCAAACCCCACGAGCCGCTACTGATCGATACTGTTGCAATAGAATTAAATTGGTGCAAATACAACTCTTTTTATGCTTAAGCTACTTGTTCTAACTCTACTTTTATTGTTCATTGATAACGAAGCGTCCGTCGTCAAGTGTCGCGTGTTTATTTAAATTTTGTAGGGCAAACTGGATCTCGGCCACCAGCCGCTGCAATTTTGTTTGCCTTCCTTTTTCTGTGTAATTATTAAGGACTCAAGCGGGCTAATCAGACAATGCAGATGTTACGTGCAGGAAAAGATAAACACTGCCGAACGTGCCGTACTACTGGCTGGAAAGTATTAGTAGTTTTGCGTTGAACAGAAAATTATTTCGTCGGGAATATTCAATGATAAATTATCGTTTACGTGCAATATTAAATTATGGTATTATATAAATGTGCTGCATTTATGTTTCGTGCTCGATGAAACATTTTTAGTCTAATTTCCAATAAATAAACCTACAATAGAATTATACTGGTGTTACGTCGAATGACCTTAAAAACTCGGGGATAGTAAAGCATTGTATTCCTGATAAAATAATAAACTTCCTAGATGATGGTGGAAGCGTTTCTACATCCAAACTTTTGGTAAAACATTGATGAATAACACGATTTTTCCGGCTATGTACAGGGTGTCCGGATTTGGTTGCAAAAGCAGGGTATCTCGCTTATTTTTAAAGATAGAACCTTGCGGTTTTCACGAACCTGAGCTAATTTTTTGTGAAACTCATGAAGCCGTAAACAAAATTTTCATAGCCTTCTTCGTTTATGAGATACAGGGCGAAATAGAAAATTTTGCATTTTGGGACCCCCCTCGTAGTTTAAATGGGACACCCTGTATATTTGTCCAGAAATTGATTTGTCCTTTTAAAAGCTTCTCAAAAATATATAATAGTGTGGGTCTATTTTAATACACAACAACAAAAATCCTAATTTTTATAATTATCATCCCAAATTTTGCAGTAGGCCATGCAAAACGATGCCGTTTTCTTTGTTTTCTTGGAAGCAAATGACATTTCCCAATTTTGTACGCGTATATAAAATATAGCGCTAGTTTTTTGTATTTATTTATTGTGTAAAAATATATTTGTATTATTATGGAAGAAAACCAAACTTTCGACAATTATGCAAAGTACGATATGTTGGCTTGTTTTATATTAAGTAATGAAAATGTTGAAGCGGCTTCTGAGATGTATTTTAACAGGTAAATAGTTAATTTTTAGGTATGTTGAAATACTATTGCTTAATTTTTATTTAGATATCCAGAAAGGAGGCAACCTAATATATCCACTTTTTATCGGATAAAAACAAATTTACTTAATCACGGATCATTTATCAAACCTCGTACGAAAACATATAATAAAGAAAATCGGGAGGCTGAGGAAATTACGGTTTTGGCTAATGCAGAAACTTACCCTACAAACTCTAGTAGGGCCAGTGAAAAGAGCATAGGGATTCCAAAAACTAGAGTTCAAGAAATTCTAAAAAAGCACACATACCACCCATACAAATTTAGGCTCGTGCAGTACTTACAGCCAGGGGATGCAGAGCGTCGGGTAGTCTTCTGCAATTGGTTTCGAGAAAGATGAGATATGGTTAGAGATTTTGAAAGGAAGGTTATATAGTCAGACAAAGCACATTTCAGTAATTCTGGTATACTCAATAGGCACAATAGTAGATTCTGGTCCCAGGAAAATCAACACCAAATATTTCCCAGAAGACAGTAGGGCAGGTTTGGTCTAAATGTGTCCTGCTTCATATTAGGAACACATATAAAATTTTATATATTTGAGGGAAATCTAACAGCCAATCACTATATAGAAATTTTAGAGGCAGCTATACCTGAATTACTTGACGATGTTCCTCTAGCGCAAATTAACGAAATTTATTTTCAACAGGACGGTGCTCCTGCACACAATTCTGGAATGACGAGATTATTTCTGGACAATAATTTTCCAATCAATGGATCGGAACAAATCGACCTATAAGATGGCCCCCTAGGTCCCCAGATTTGTCGATTTTGGATTTCTTTCTATGGGGATATCTGGAAAATAGAATTTACAAAGACCACTAAGATAATGTCCAAGATTTAGGAAATGCAATAAGAGAATCCCGTTATTTTGCTTAATTCCCTAAAACGAATACGAAAATTGTGCGAAGCATGCATAGAACAAAATGGAAATCAGTTTGAACAGTTCTTTTGATTTCCTTGATTACTGTAGTTCTTATACGACAGTTGATTTTTGCTGAAAGGCTTGTTACATAATAATTTATTACTGTTTTGTTCTTGTGTTACATAAATCTAGGTAGGTGGTACTTTTTTGGTGCGAAATTATCAATACATATTTTAATAAATAGATTTAATTACATATTTATTTTGATTTATTGTTAGGATGTAGATATTGTTAACGACACTGCAAAATGTGGGATGATAATTATAAAAATTAGGATTTTTGTTGTTGTTTATTAAAATAGACCCATACTATTATATATTTTTGAGAAGCTTTTAAAAGGATAAATCAATTTCTGGACAAATATACAGGGTGTCCTATTTTAAAAAACACAACTTTGGGTCATATCTAAAAAATAACAACTCAAATGAAAAATATGAGTACGCCACTGGATCCAGCGTAAAAAACTGCATAAGCAGCAATTTTTCCCTTTGCGTTAAGTAAAAGGATAACCGAGATACGAGGGGGATCCCAAAATGCAAAATTTTCTATTTCGCCCTGTATTTCATAAACGAAGAAGGCTATGAAAATTTTGTTTACGGCTTCATGAGTTTCACAAAAAATTAGCTCAGGTTCGTGAAAACCGCAAGGTTCTATCTTTAAATATAAGCGAGATACCCTGCTTTTGCAACCAAATCCGGACACCCTGTACAGGGTTATTTTTATAGATAGAAAATTGCGGTTTTCGCGACAGTTTGGTACTTTTTCGTAAAACTAAAGATGCCGTTAACAACATTATCATAGCCCTTTTAGTTTTTAAGATACAGGGCAAAATTAAAAATGTTGCATTTTCAGGCACCCCTCCTATCTCAACTATCAAATAACTTAACGGAAATGTAAAAACTGTTTCTTATATAACGTTTCCCGTAGAACTCAATTTCAGAATTAGTATACAGGGTCAGGTCAAAAAGTTATTAGACCTTACTTTATTTTTTTAATGGATCACCCTGTATATTTATAGAGTATAAAATTTGTCTTTTTTACATTTTCAAAAATTTTAATGGTATGCACTTTTTCCGAAACACGCAAACAAATAACAATTAAGTTTCATATTGCTAACGAAGAATTGGATACCTTGCATATATGTATATTCTGGTATGAAAATACCTATGGAGTTTTTTAATAACAGTAAGTTTGAAGCAACAGTTTTATAGCATAAAGTAACAACATGACACACAAAAAATAACATTATTAAAAAAAAAAGAAAAAACAAGTTTTTAAAAGGTGATGTTTAAATTGACGACCATTTTCTCTAATGAAAAATTGGCATATTTTTGTAATTCTTTGAATAGCGTTAAAAAGAACCATTAGTCTTATTCGCTGATTTCGAAAGGCTAAATGAATTGCCTCTCGAAATTCTGTTATGCCGTCATATCGTGGTTTATATACTCCATTTTGTATATAGCCCCATAAAAAAAATCTAAAATTGAGAGATCTGGAGATCGTGGAGGTCATCTAGCAGGTCCGTTGGTACCTAGCCATTTTTGAGGAAAGTTATTATCAAGAAATTCCCTTAACAGCCTAGAGTTGTGACTTGAGGCACCATTTTGCTGTAGGTAAACAGCATTATATTGGGCTAATGGAATATTTTCAAGCAGTTAAAAAATAACTTCCTCAAGGACCAGATAACAAGTGCTGTAAGACCTTCAAAAATCCAATAAACTATATGTCTACCCAAAATTAAACATAACACCCCAACTCCAAAGTGTCCTTGTTGTGCTCTTTCAAACAGTAAATGCTGATTTTCACTATGTCAGTTCCTAGTATTGTGAACATTGAAAATTCCCTCAACTAATAAAAGAAAAACAATTCGTCAATAGTTAACCAGATACCACAAAAAACAAGTCTCTCAAATAAATCGTTAGCATCGATTTGTTGCAAAAACCCTGGCAAAACAGTGCCCGGCTCTCGGCATCGTCAGGATGCAACTATATTAAATTCGTTTTATTACCGGTTTGTTACAAGTACCGCGGTGGAGAGAGTTGTCATGAGTTTTCCCAACAAAGGCTCTTGTGGTTTCGACTCTATATCCATTAAGTTTATTAAACATGTTATATTTAATATTTCAACCACATTGTGTGACCTGATTAATCTTTCGGTGTGTGCTGGTGTATTTCCGGACAGGCTAAAGAAATTCATAGTTGCACCTATATTTAAGAGGGGGGATTCTCTTAGCATGGAAAACTACAGGCCTATTTCCTTATTGAGTTCCTTTTCTAAGATTTTTGAAAAAATTGTTTACAATCGTATTTATGACTTTATTTGCAAATGATCTTGTACAGTATATTTCTAATAAGATGAACAAAGGTGAATTTGCAATTACGTTGTCTTTTGACTTGACGCGTGCATTCGACACTGTTGATAAAGTTTGTCTCTGCTAAACTAGGCGCCCTAGGACTACGTGGTAATATAAACGCATTTATAGTTTAATTTTTGACTGACAGAAAATTTTCTGTAAAAATTAAAAATGTTATGTAGTCTGATTTTGATCAGAATATTGCCACACCTCAGGGAAGTATCTTAGGTCCCCTGATTTTCCTACTTTTCATTAATGATCTTCCTGACTATATATGTCAGGGCCACGTTTTTCTATATGCAGATGATACTACTATCGTAGTATCCGATATGTCAGAAAGTCACTTAAAAAATAAAATCAACACTGTACTAAATGAGTTTCTTAAATGGTGCTTTGCTAATAAGCTAATGATTAACCATATCAAAACTGTAGCTATGAACTTAAGAACTATTCGTAGAGCACCTTGTGATATCAGCCTTTCCTTCCTTTCGATGGTCATGATCTTGAGGTTTCCTCATGTGTTAGTTTCTTTGTGTGTTTGTTGTTTCTCTGTGTTAGTTGGTTTGTCTATGGATTGCCACCTTAATTGGAACATTCAGATCGACAATGTTTGTAAGAAGCTTAATAGGGGAGGTTTCGTAATTTCTGGTCTCCGTAATTATGTGGACCGTACAACAATTATTAATGTATATTATGCTTTCATATACTCTGCCATAGCTTACAACATAGTAGTGTGGGGTCAGGCCTCAGACATAGGGAGAGTATTTATAATACATAAAAGAATTGTTAGAATCATTTTTAGTATACCTTTTAAAACATCTTGCAGAGAGACATTCAGGTCATATAACTTTTGACAGTTCCTTCAATTTATCTCTTAAAATTATTATCATATATCCATCGAAATAAAAATCTAATTCAAATTAACAGTGATTTTCATGCGTATGATACAAGAAATAAAAATAACTTCTGCTCAGACAAGCATAACTTAAATATTTATAAAAAATCACCAATCTACCAATCATAATATGCAACACCGCACTGAAGATCAGATTTTAACTTGAGGAAAAAATTATATACTATGTTTTGTGTTCTATATTTAGATATATCTGTTGTTAGTTTATATTAGGTACTTGTCATATGTCTATTTACATTTCTATTTGACGTGTTTCTTTCTATTATTTATAGTGCTCGAATTTGAATTACCAGCATATCAAATTTTTCATACGCTGCCATTATTGGTGCAAATTGATCAATAACAATTAAATAAAAATACCAAAAGAACATTTATAAACTGCTTTATAAACCAAAAGTCGATCCAAAAACCGATGAGACAGACAACTATTTGACATTTATTTTTGTTTCTTGTTATAAACAATAGCCATAGCCTACTATTAAATTATGTAAATGCATAATTTAAAGTTTCAAAAAATTGTCATTTATTTGTGTGTTTCTGAGAAAAAGTGCATACTATTATAGATTTTTGAAAAGGTAAAAAAAGATCAATTTTATACTTTTATAAAAATATAGAGGGTGTTTAAAAAAATTAAGAAGGGTCCGACAACTTTTTGACCTGACCTTGTATACTAAATCCGAACACATTTTCGATAAGTTATCTGATAGTTGAGACGCGAGGGGAACCTGAAAATGCAGCATTTTCAATGTAACCCTGTACCTTAAAAACTAAAAGGGCTACTAAAATTTTGTTAACGACATCTTTAATTTTACAAAATGGGACACCCTGTACAGAGATATTATTTAAACATTTTTTAATTAAATCTATTGTACAAATACTTAGTGTGAGAGAAGTGTTTTCTCTCCTAATCATGGTTTTTAATTCATTACAGATATGTTCGATTTGATTAAAAATACAATAATACGGAGAAACATGTAAAACTGTATGATCAGAGGCACTAGCAAGATTATCACAAATGTATTCTGTTTTAATATTATATGCTTTTAAAACATTTAAACTATCCTTTTTGTATAAGCTTCTTCGAAATATACATTTAGTTTCAAAAAAATTAACGCACTTGATTTTTGACCCAAATTCAATGTTTTATATCTAGGTAGGTAGGTAATATCCTTGCCTTTCAGCAAAATTGAAACATACGAAAAATTTCTCAAAAGTTCTTGGATAAGATTGTAAAAACTAGAACTATGCTTTTTACATCCCCTCTTTTGTGTTTATTTCTATATGCCTTTGGATCGAAGGTAGCTGCAGCTATTGCTAGGAGGGAGTAGGAGTATTTGTTGATATAAATAGAGTAATAACCGTAAATATAATTTCTTCTAGTCTGCTAAATATTAGCATCCCACTAAAATACAGAACAAATACATTTTTAATCAGACATAGCTGGATAAAAAATGATAAGAACACACCTCTTAAAAGATACGCCACTGAACATGCATATGTTTTTAATTTTTTTGTTAATTATAATTTATTTTTATTTCTTAGTTTTGCGTATTCCAACTTTCAATCTTGATTTTCCCCTAAATTTCATTTATAGCTAGAGATTATATTTAAATTATATGTTTTATATAGTAAAATGAAGCATCTATTTCCTTTAAGTCCAATAAATTATTAGTGCTTAAAATTCCCCAAACGTAACTCAAAACGTGGAATTACATGTTAATCGTGGTTTCTGTGCTCGACGCAAACGTGCGATTAAACTGTCAGTTTCTGTCCCATAAACTGATACACGTTATCCTCTAATATTTCATTCCTCTATTTCTTGCCTTCATTTGAAATTCCTACTGTTGTCGAAATAAGAGCTCGTCTTATCTGACTCTCGGTATAATTTCCTCCGTCATATAAACATCGCGCATAATACATTTTACTTATCCCTTGGATTTGAAGATTTAAGATTGATATTTTTAATGACTCCACAATTACCACGGAGAATATGGTTTTCGAACAATCTCAAAATACCTAAAGTATTTATTTAAAATATGTATAACACACCAAAAATATAAATCAGTTAATCAGTTTTGTTATACACCTCACCCTCTTCAGAATCCAGGTGTGAAAACAAAATCAAAACCAATCACTGTCAAAACTTGTTTTACTGACCTAAGCACAAAAAACTTAAACAAAGGCAAATAACTAAAGAGGCATAAACAAAGGTAAATAAATCAAAACATATTAACAGAGGCAAATTAAGATTAACCACTTATATTTATCGTTGGATTTTGCTACTTTTAAATTTTTTTCGCCTTCTATTTAAAAAACACAAAAATTCTGAGCAAAATTAAATCGGATTTGTAGCTCAGCATTCACAAGGTTCACACAACACACATTCGATTTCTCTCTTCTATCCACAAATTATTGATAAAGCTAAATATTATCTCACAAACAGCATTGCTAATGGGAATGGATAGAACAAATGACGCAATTTTGTTTAAGTTTATAAAGTCTTGATCTTTACCCGTTCTAAAAAAATGCGACTAAGTTTGATCATTTGGTGCCTTTTTGGGTAACTCACTATATTCAAACCATTCTTTCGGTGTTTCGTTCCTTAAAGCAGAAGAACTAAATTCAATGTAAATCAGTTCGAGAGTTGACAGGGGCGTCTGTGATTTAAACAGCCGACAAAACCAGCGGTGGCGCAATGTCGTGATGTATGATTGACGCTTTCCGGGATAGTGTAATGAAATCCCGGACGTCTGGCAACCCTGGTGATGCACCCCAAAAGAGTTAACGTTTTCGTTTTGCTAACAGTGAAAACATAAAATAGGTCAGAATTTTTGCCTTGTTTAGTTAGCGTCAAAGCTAGTAGTCCAGGAGGCAGTGAACATTTTTGGTACTTATTTTCCCAGTGAGCAAACATCGATAAAATTATTCGGTTAGTAATTCTAAGCAAAATTCATATATATATATATATATATATATATATATAGGGGGGATTTTCCGATGGGGTGAGGCGGAATTCGCGATACAACATAAATATACACTGCACTTATTTTTCCAGTGATAAAAATAGTTGTAGCTTCAAGAGGTGTACCGGAGTAAAAAAAATAGTCTGTCTAATCTCTTAGCATGGATAGTATGTCTGGTAGGTGAAAAGCTAAAGAAAAATTACCAATCAATATCCCTTATTTTCGCAGTTCTGAAAATTAGGTAGGCAACGCGCATTCCAGCGTCCTTATACCTGAATGCATACGCACGCTGCTCTCTACCTACCCTTATTCCGCTATATGACTTGTGAGTCTGGCAAGGCTTTCGTGACTGTAAATGACAGCCAGACGCATATTTTCTGTCAAATTATAGTATAATCTACCATGTGACAAATTTTCAAACCTGCAAAAATGAGAGAAAATTTTTTTCTATTTTTGCAATTTTGAAGTTGCCGCCAGACTCATTTGCCAATTCCGTAAATCAGCCAGACTTATTTTTAATGATAGCTTATAATTGTATCAATATATACTTTGAATTTCAAGCGTGGGAAAATAAGGGTTACGGATCCCAAAAATCAGTGCAATTTTTGAATCCGAAAAATTCCAGCCAGACTTACTTTCCACCATCTGAGATAAGCCAGACTGCTATTTTCATAAATGGTATGCTCCATTTTAGTGCACGTGACAATTTTTTTACTGGGAAAATAAGTCAACTTGGTTTTCTGATTTTTCTATTGAACCCACCTGACAATTTTAGCCAGACTCAAAAATTGTTGTTTTGTGTTACTAAGAGAACAAAGTAAATCATATACTGTAACTGGGAAAATAAGTACCAAAAAAATTCACTGCCTCCTGGACTATAGACCTTTTTTACACTATCTACAGTATCTATGAGTATTTTTATTATTTTTGGCGAATCAGTTGTTCCTTCTATTGCTCGGCGTTAGGCGTTTTAGGCTAATAGGGTTACTTTATTTGGCGGATGAATATCATCTGTGGGGTTTTTATTTCTTCATCTAAAACGAGTCTTTTGTCAAATTGTGTATCCAAAATCAATATTTTTGCTTTTGAGTTATAGTCTTAGACACTTTTTGCTCGACTAATGCCGCGTCTGTGTTAAAAAGTCCCTGTCGACTCTTACCTGCAGGCTAAACCAGGGAATAAAAAAAATTTTTCCTTTTTTTTTGTAATATTTAGTTTTTTGCGCTTGCTAAATGAATATTTAAAACATTTTAAAATAATAAAAAAAAATAATTTTTTTAAAGTTACCGTATATTCCATTTTTTTTTCATTTTAGTGATCTGTAAAAAATGAGGTGCAAATGCCTATTGTGCGGTTTTAAATTTTTTTCTAATCTTTTTGTCGACTGATCGCATTACACTTTTTATTTCTGGCCTCAAAAAGTGGATATTTTTTCATTTTACACGATATCCAAGATGGAGGCCGAAACTGTTTCTAGGTGGTTTCGATAAAAAAAATTGTCAATTCTTCTAAATAAGTCAAATAAAAAGTGGAATGCAGAAACTCAGCAGTTATTTTTTTATTTCGTGAAAATTTCATTATATTATTTTTAAATTTATTTTAAGTATACCTTATTAATAACTTTTGATAAAGATGTGTGAGAGCGCATTTTTATCGATTTTAAGTATATACCTTATTAAGTTTTTCTTGTGCTTTTCAAGTTCCTTCAACACGTTCATATTTAAATGGTTTAATTATATATAAAAATGATTATCACACCCAACTCTTATAATACCTAAAAGAACGTTTCTTATAAAATGTATTTCAACCTATCTAAAATGAACTTTAAAAGGGCCGATGAAATTTTAGCTTATTTTTGATGTGTACAGCACATAACAAATATTTTAAAGAAATCATATGTGGCGTTAAAAATATCACAGATAACATAACTACATAGTATAGTGCGGGACACGAAAGAAAACCGGGCGGAGTCAATCGGTTTAGGAAGGTCGGCCAAGAAATCTCTTTAAACCAGAGGTGTCCCGTCGTTCTTTAAATAATATGGCACTCTTTTTTACTATACGCACTTCAGATAATTAAAAAATGTAACTATGCTTAATGAACATTTATCTATATTTGTCTGTTTTCTTTCGTGTACCGCACTTCTATATCTCTTTTGTGTTGCAAAAACGGCGAACTTTCGTATTTTAAAATGATTTAATTTTGATTTTTCTTGATCGTTTTACCTATAAATATATTTTTTCTTGAGTTGTGCCATTAATGGTTCCCTGGCTACTGCCTACGTCTACTATTATTGGACCACCTAATATAGTGATACACGATTTACAAGTCCAGGTTTTACAAGGGCAGCCAGCATCAGATCCAGTGAACGAGATTTATCAACATTTTAATTTATACAGTTCGACTTTGGGCTACTCGGGTATGCCAAAAGTGGCCGTTTGTCTCCGTTTGTCATATTACTTTATAAAAGGGCCGCCATTATGAAGTACTATACAGGGTGTTTCCTAATTGCGTGCTGATGTTGAAGAGTGTGTTTTTATGTCCTAAAAGTCTTAACTTTTGAGATACAGGATGGTAAAGTTTAAAAAGAAAACATTTTCTTTAATCCCAATTCTGATGCTATGGTAGATAACTGCATGAAATTTGATACATTTTTTTACTCCTGCCCATACAAATTCAATAGGGTTGAGGTCGCACATGTGTGGAGGCAGCCTTAAAGGTGTATGACCGTTACGTAAAAGACCGTCATTTTTATACTTTTTTCTCTAGGCTTGTTGGCTGATATTACTTCATATAATTGATATATTCTCCATGTTGGATCACATACAAGATTGTTCGATTTAAGCCACGATATCATATGAGCTTTTGTAGAGTATTGAGTTGGCACTTTATTTTCTACTTGAGAATGATAAGACGCATTATCCATTACCACGACTGATTTGGGAGGAATGTTAGGTAGAAGCTTCTCGAGCAACCACTTTTCAAAATAATCTCTATTCATCTGTCCATGATAGTCTTCAGTTGTTAATCCCGAGCGAAAAACTAAAACAACACGTGGAACAAATCCGGCATCTGAACCAGCATGAACTATAATAAAGCGAATAGTAGAGCTGATTCCCAGAACAACACCTGTAACACTTTCACTTTGCCAGCATTTGTTCACTGTCATATCATTATCTACCCAGATTTCGTCTAGATACACAATATTGAGTCCTTCTTCCCTATATTGCCTTACAGTTGATAGATATTTCACCCGCCAGTGAAAAATATTTGGTCTCTCAATGAGCAATTTTTGTTTGTTTTGGCACTTGCGCCAAACAAAACCATTTGATCGTAAAAGCCGATTTAAGGTTTTATACCCGTATGGAAAATCTATTTTGTTCTTTACAGCACGTCGTATCGGTTTGCAGGTCGGAACCTTCTTCAAGTTTATATAAAAATCCTGTATTGTTCTTCGAATTACTTGAAAATCACCATCGTCAATCTTTGTAGGATATTCGGGGCCTTTTTTTACCAGGCGATTTTAAATGTGAAGTAGAACATGAGCGATCATTATGTTCTCTTTGAATTTTTCTTACACTACTTTCCGAAACACCAGTGTAAAATGCAGCGCGTTCTGTTCGATTTGGAATTGGAATAATCAAACTATTATTTTCAGCTTCTCTTGTACAGGCCTCTCTTTTGCTCCCCATCATTACTTTGAAATAATAATTCAAATTGAACAAAACGCATTTATATAGAAATGAAAACAAATGCTCGAAATGTATAGGCGCCACTGGAAATAGCTAGAGCCTTCTAGCGGCAAGTGTGTGGAGACTCTAGGCACATCCCAATTACAAGTGGACCAGTGCGAAATTTACTAAATCCTCGATTAATTTTCCGTACCGCTTAGATGGCGCACTTTATAGGTGAAGCGGCAAACTATTACAACAAATAAAATAACATAAATTTTATTTGCGTACACAAATTTTACTTTTCCGCTTGCTTAAGACTATGAACCTTTATTTTAAGGACCGCTCGGTTTTATTTCGTGTCCCGTACTTTAAAGAGTTATTGTTATATTATATTATTAACGTACTCGTGTTTGACATAAGAATTTTCCTCATTTCATTTTTTGTTAAAAAAGCTGTAATAATTAAAAACAAATATTCTATACTTTATATATAATGAATTCTTTCTGGGACACTCAGTATTTGTTTTTATATGACAGAGCAACATTTCTAAATACATTTTTATTTCGTTCAAAGTCCGTCAGGCTGTTCAATATAAAATAAAGCAGGATTAAACAAAAATTGCCATTTTGGATCGCTTGAGGGCAATTTGATTCGAATAAACAGCAATTAATCTGTCAGGTTAGATTAAAATTGTCAGCGCTATATTTTTTTTAAATGTGGTTTAACTCCTTTTATGCTACTGGCATGTTAGAATATATTTTAAATATTCATTCCCTTTTACATAGTATTATTTAGAATTTAGCAAAAAATTCTAGCGGCATATAACCACACGTAGGTTTTTTCAGTGAGGTGTACAGTGTTGTGTTATCATAATATCACCACCCTTAAGATTTTTATCTTTGCTACTACAATTTTTCTTTGGCATGTTTTTTTTGCAGATATTGTAAAACTATGTAAACTTTTTTAAAGATGTACCAGGTAGATCGAATTTTGTTAATAAAAGATCTTGTATTTGATGTGTTTATCAAATTAGTCTTTTTCTGCTAATTATAGTATTAAAAATTAAGTATATGATATATACTTATCTTCACCGAGAAAATTGACAAAAACTCTGTTATAAGAGGTAATATATTAGACAGAGGCAACAAACTACTACTTAGTGTAGTCGATGAAAACGTATTGCTTGTTATGCCTGGATTTCTTTTAATTCCTCGGCTGTCTTTAAAGACAGACAGATAAACTGTCGGATAGACGTACCGACAGACAAGTGAAGTTGAATAAACGCGTGTAACAAATAGTAAACTGTGCAAAATCAGATGTGTGCTAATTAACACGTGCTAAATAAAATTAAACAAAACAATATTTAAAAAAAATAATAGCAAAAAAGTAACTGAAAATATTTGATCTGTACAGCACATAACACATATTTCTATAAATTCTATGCGGTATTAAAGCCATCACAGACAACTTAGTAAAGAGCGAGACCAATTATAAGCACTATACGTCATATTATTTGCCATCCTTGTTTGGCAAACGAATTTTCCAATAAGAATAAATCGAGGGACATCATGTAAATAATCTTCTTTTGCCGATAGCCTGTTTTCATTTTATGTTAAAAAATATGTAACAAAATAAAAACAAAAATGCTATACTTAATTTGAAATAAAATTCCTGTCTGAGACACTCAGTATTTGTTTTTATATGAGAGAGCAACATTTCTAAATACCCTTTTATTTCGTTCAAAGTCCGTCAGGCTGTTCATTATTAAATACAGCAGTGTTAAACAAAAATTGCCATTTTGGATCGCTTGGGGACAATTTGATTCGAATAAACGGCAATTAATCTGTCAGGTTAGATTAAAATTTTCAGCGCTATATTCTTTTTTAAATGCTGTTGAGCTCCTTTTATGTCACTGGCATATATTTGAAT
This sequence comes from Kuschelorhynchus macadamiae, assembly GCA_030620095.1. Lineage (NCBI taxonomy): Eukaryota > Metazoa > Arthropoda > Insecta > Coleoptera > Curculionidae > Kuschelorhynchus > Kuschelorhynchus macadamiae. The sequence goes on from JAUTXW010000432.1 coordinate 696,378, forward strand.
ATTTTTATATATTCATTCGCCTTTACACAGTATTATTTAGAGCAGCGGTCTCCAAACTATCTATATATACACACTCAGTTCCAAAAAAAGTGACGCACTTGACTTTTGACCCAAATTCAATGTCTTATATCTTCTAAACCAGTGGCTCTATTTTGAACAATTATTTTTTTCGAAAGTTGGTAATACCTTTCCCTTTTAGCAAAAATGAAGCACACGAAAAATTTCTCATCGATTGTTGGATAATAATGTAAAAACTAGAACTATGATTTTTTGCTATTTTTACTTGCCCTGTGTATTAGTTATAGAATATGTTTACACCCTACATGAAAGACTCTTTTTTTGTGAGCATTTTGTTTTTTTATTCACCGACTTATCTCTAAAATTGACCAAATTACAGCTTTTTTGCCGAAACCTTACCAAGCTGCATAGTTGTTAAAAGAAAAACTTGGATGTTTTTTTTTTAAACTTAAAATAACAATAACTGGCAAGAATTTGAAAAATGTGGTTAGTACCGAATATTGGCTTCTCTATAGCAACTCTGAGAGCTTCTTATCTTGAAGCATACTCGAAATTATTCTTCCCATTCTTTTGATGTTGTATCTGCCAATTCTGCTAGGCTCTTCAGAGACCGTGCGCGAGAACGCACCCTCTTAAATTATTCCACAAATGTTTTACTGCATTCATATTAGAGCAGGCACTATTCCTAGGATATAAGACTGGACATTACCCTACGTCAGAATATGCAGAACGATATTCAGTTATAACAATAATTTTAGACTTTTGTAGGTCTCCTAGCCTTTAAATTTACTTCTACTAGGCGTACACAAACTGTCTGCTCACTAACTATAGCGTTTCGAGCTTAGCGAAAATCTTCTTAAACTTTTACAGGTGTATTTGATCGATTTTATAAAATCCGCAAAAAAGACTTGCAAATTCGTAATTAGCGACAAACATAAACGGAACATAAAACCCTTTAAGTTTTTTTTACTGAAACTGTAAATTATACATTAAAAATCTTGGCTAGCGGATGGACTAAGTCGGATTATAATCGACTTTGAAAAAACAATTGCCGTCGCCATGGCAATTAAGTTATTAGTTATGTATTTCGCTAACTTCATGATTGTCATTTTTTATACGAAAAAATAAAGGTTTAGTGACAAAATGCCCCAAATTACACCCGAACAAACGACAAGATTAGTTGCTTTAGTGAATGATTGCGTAGTAAACGCAACGCCGCCGCCGCGCGCCTCTCGTGCTGTGGGGGTCTCTTAAGCAACAGCTCGTAGAGCGATCTTGAAATATGAACAAATAGGAAGCATTACTTGGAAAACTTGGCCAAATTCATGATGTTATAGTGAGTAAGCAGACAGTTTGTAGACGTCTAGCCGAAATGAACTTAAAGGCTAGAAGGCCTGCAAAAGGTCCTAAATTGCTACCTCAACATCGTGCTTCGTACAAAAATATGGACTAATCGTGCATGGTCAAATGTCCTGTTACAAATGAATCAAGGTTTTGCCTTAGTATGGTGGATGGGAGAAAAAGGGTATGGAGAAGAACTGGCGAAAGTTTAATTGAATCTTTGATAACAGAATGCGATCATTTTAATGGTGGTTCAGTTATGGTGTGGGGTGGAATTTCCATGAATAGACGTACAACCCTTCATGTTTTTCCCATTAGACAGTCAATGACAGCCCGACCGCGGCAATAGAAACTGTGGTATCGCCATATTACAGTGGCCTGCGAGAAACCCCGATATGAATGCAATAGAATATCTGTGGGATGAATTAGGAAGAAGGGTGCTTTCACGCAAAGGCCCCTTGAAAGCCTGGCAGAATTTGCAGATGCGTTATCAGAACAATGGGACCGTATACCAATGTAATTTTTAATGTTATGAGAATATCACTTCTGAAAAATACGGTAGGTACCTTGGCAAAATGCAAGGTTATAATAAAAAAGATGTAATTCAGACATTTTCAAGACAAATTAATGAACAGAATAACAAATTTGTCATAGAAGATGAATCTTTCACCTAGAGTGTAAACATTTTCTATACAAATGCTCGAATAATAAACAGGATGAGTCAAAAAACAAGAAAGAACGCAATTTTTTCCATTAACATTCATGTAACTTTGCAAAGTTTCAGCAAAAAAGCTGTAATTCTGTAAATTTTAGAGATAAGTCGATGAATAAAGAAATAAAATGCTCATAAAAAAAGGATCTTTCATATAGGGTGTAAACTGTTTCTATACGAATCTTCAACTAATACACAGGGCAAATAAAAAAATAGCAAAAAAGTTCGAGCTTTTTCATTATTATCCAAGAATCTTTCAGAACATTTTCATTTGTTTTATTTCTGCTAAAAGACAAAAGTGTTATCTACACTGGTTTAAAAGATATAAGACATTGAACTTGAACCAAAAATCAAGTACGTTACTTTTTTTGTAAATGAGTGTATTTATAAATTTCGATCGCCATGCAGAGAAGATAACTCAAATCTAATTTTCCTGTAAAGTTTAATAATAATTAATTTGAAAACCAATTGAATGTGTTTTACTGTGTTATTATGCACATGTCTATTCAAAATAATATTTTTTCATCTTGTTCTCACTTAGTTTACCATCATTGTGTATAATAATTAGGCAAAATTTAAACAATTGCTTTTTTATACTTCTCTCAGTAAATTAAATTAAAAAATTTGTACGTATTGTAATTTTTTCTTAATCGTGTATGGGAAATAATGTGTTTTCGTTGTTTTTAAAACATACAGCTTCTTGATAGAAGTAATCTTGTAAAGACCACAGATCCATTATCTTTAGTGGTGTATTTGTTACACTGTAGTCAATGTGAATAAGTTTATGTTGGCCAAAGGCGACGTAGACTGTAGAATTTAGAAGCACTTGAAAGAATTTGAAAGGCTCTGACGTTTCCATTACTAGAGTAGTTGGAAATCACTATGACCAAAAAGAGTTCATTCCTCATCTGGGTGATTAATGTGTTTATGTGTGAGCCCCATTTAATTTTTAATTATAATAATATAATATTTTATTTCTTAACATCAAATATACAATACCATATATCATTTACTTCTTCTTCTTTGGTATATTAAATATGCTTTCTTCCTTTTCTATTATTGATTTATTATATTACTTTATATGTCAAATGACCCAGATATGTGGAAGTTGGACTTATGTCTTGTCTGTCTTATTTATGTTACATCTGTACTTTTGTTTGTCCCAGGTCTGATGACGCTCGAAGTAGCAAAACGTGTAATATGTTTGAGTAGAAAAAAAGTGTATAAAGCTTAATTAAACATAGTTAAACAAGGAAAACAAATAATAAAACAATAATTTAATCATTTTGCCAGATAAGACAAAATCCGCGTTATGCACACTTAACAAACACCAATTAGCTGTATCTATAACGTGTATACACGAAACGTGCTAGATACTGCTAATAGCTTCTAAGTTTTCTGTCATTAAAGAATGTTTGAAAAGCGGTCGCTTCTCTAAAATATTTGAAAGTACAGATCAGCTGAAGCAAGACTCAAGTCTTTATGTTTAAGTGCTTTATACTTAGTTCCCGCAAAACAGCTTTGAAGTAGCTCTTTCAAAGGGTGTATCTCGTGAAATATATTTACCAGAACATTCGTGAGAATTTCTTGAGGGCGATTCCTTAACTGCACTTTTGTCTAAATATTAGATCTTAAATATGAAAAGTTTTCTTTCTGGTTTGGACCAAAATAACTACTTTTTGAATAACAAGTAGGTGTTAAATGCAATTCGTCTAGTAACTTTCTAACATCTAACATGCCATTAAATTATCTAAGACAATAAATTTAATACTGTAGTTTTATAGGGACGGCAAAAGATAATATGTGTGTTCATTTTTATTAAATTATTCTTAAAATCGTAGGATATGAAATAAAAAAAACTTTTTTTCTTTTTACTAGGCCGCCAGTTTGTTTCGCTCTGTCGGATTTTTACTAAAATGTTATCAGGTCATCCCCATATGACGCGAACAGACAGACCGGCAGATAGACCGAATGAATTAAGAAAACGTGTTTTTGGACATCTTGAGACCCAAAAGGCGTAAGATCGAAGTAAGAATTAAACTAAACAAAAATAAATACATTTTGCCATCACATTTGTTGTTGATCAAAGAATTAGACCTTAAATTTCCGGCATTTAATTCTGAATCACCTCTTATATTCTTGGGACGCATCTTACCTACTCTAGCTGCGCTAAGTAATATAAGTAAACTAACTAAACACTGGAGTTTGATTATTGTCATTTCTCGGCTTAGGATATATATGCATTTGCATGAAAGCGTATGCAAATGCATATTTTGGCAATTTTTGTATTTAAATGCATATTCTACAGTGATTACAGGAAAAATGCATATATTCTAATTTTTTTGAATATATTTTTATTTTCCCAGACAAATTTGATGTATTTCAAATATAATCCATAATAATAAAATAATGAAAAATATCTATTGCTGGCAGGTCAAGGGTTTTACCCATCCTTCCTTAAAATTGTTATAGGTACTCAATAAAACACCTGTGCTTTAAAAACTATGGATTTACTACGGATTTCCAATAATAAATACGCACGTTTTAAGAATGTTAGAAATAATTTTTCAATTCAGTTTAGTTTACACATTGTGGCGTGAACATTGTCCAATATGCCGAAAGAAAAGCGTTGATTAAGTGCGGTATTAAATCAATTCGTGAAAGATTTTCCTGATTTTACGACTGACGGTTTTGTGTTGTTTTGTAAATATTGTGATGTTCCTGTTACTGCGAACAAGAAATTCCAAGTGACACAACACATAGGAACTACAAAGCATTAAATTCAAAAAAGTAAAGTGTGCTCAGAAACAAGTTTTAATCACCACAGCATTTTTACCAGAACCGGGACACAAACGATCAAAGTTCAATGAGGATTTGTGCAGCGTTTATTAGTGTGGATATTCCACTGAATAAATTAAGTAATCGTGCCCTGAAGTCATTTTTAGAGCAGTACACAAAGACATCAATTCCACATGAACCCACGTTAGGGAAAAACTATGTTCCAGATTTGTACAATAAGACACTTACCGAATTGCGGGAAAAAGTAGAGGATAAAAGTATATGGGTGTCACTAGATGAAACAACTGATGTGGAACAGAGTAGTGTTGCTAATTTTGTTTTTGGTGTGTTAGGTGTAGAAGCAGAAAGGGATAAATCATATTTACTTACAATGAAGACCTCAGACAAAGTAAATCATTCAACTGTTGCTGAATTTTTCAACGGCTTTCTCGTTCTTTTATGGCCCGGTGGTGTTAAATATGATAGCGTGTTAATGGCAATTACAGATGCTGCTCCATACATGTGTAAAGCAATGAGTGGTCTACAAATATTGTACCCTAAAATGATATCTGCCACATGTTTTGCCAATGGACTTCATCGAGTTGCAGAACAAGTTCGTGCTTTTCATGCACGAGTGAACGATCTGATTTGCTAGGTGAAAAAAGTATTCCTAAAAGCTCCGACTCGGGTAGAAAAATTGAGGGAAACTGCAGGAAACACCCCCCTGCCGCCATCACCAATTGTAACTAGATGGGGAACTTGGATAAGCGCTGCCATTTATTACACAGAACATTTCGAGGCAATAAAAAATATAGTCAACCAATTTAATGCGGAATACTCACATTGTATACAAGAAGCACAAAACGTTTTGCGCAGAGAAGACGTACGTGAGGATTTAATTTAGATTAAAAACAATTTTTCTTGCTTGTCTGATAATATAAAAAAATTGGAGATGAAATAACTTTCTTTGTCAAAAAGCGTAGAAATGATAAAAAAAGTGAGTGAAACTATAACTAACACTAAAAATAAAATAATTTCACAAAAATTACAAAAATTTGAAAAATACAGTTTTGGACAATAAAGAGACATTGAATCCAGATAATGAACAATTTTTAATAAACAGTGATTTGAATTTGTTTGAATATGTTCCAATTGTATCTTGTGATGATGAACGAGTATTTTCTGAGTATAAAGTACTATTGTCAGATAATAGAAGAAAATTTGAATTTGATAATTTGTTAGATAATATAGTTATAAAATGTAACCGCAACTTGTTTAAAAAATTTTAAACAGGTTTATTCTTTAGTTAGTTTGTTTAGTTAGCTATATATTAAAATTTTATTTAAAAAAATATTTTTATTATATAGTTATATTAATGTAATAATTACTGGTAAAAAAGGCGTCTTAAGGATACCTTGAAGTGTAAATAATATAATGTTTTAATTTCTATACTTTTGCTTTATTTCTGTTTTTTTTTTGATCCGATAATAAATGCATTTTAAAGTGCATATTTTCCCTTGTTTCGGAGCATATTTGCATGCATATTTTTAGATTTTTTAATGCATAATAATCCTAAGCCTAGTCATTTCTGTTATTATTTTTGATGCTTGATTGATTTTTGATTATCCTTCCTATTATTAAAAATAGTAAAAGGTGACTGTTTTTTAATATATAATAAATTTTATTTCTCTGTCTTAGATAAAACAAAGCGTGTTATTTTTCATTTCCTATAATTAAAGAAAGGTATCATTACGCTGATACTGGTAAAAATTTTGTTATACTGCCATTTTATTCATTTGTATTAGATTCCATAGTTCATAGTTTTCTTAAAATTATTACTTAATAATTTAAAATGGCGGAACAAAAATGGCGGTCAAATAAAATAATAATAATCGTTTATTATTTACTTCAATATAAACATTATAATAACATAGAGATTTATACATATTTTTTTAGAAAAGCAAACAAAAGGCCGGCAAATTTAGAGTTCTGCACGCAAGCCGACTCTAGTCTTAAACAAAGCGGCTAGAAATTTATGTAAATTATTTATAACATGGCTACAAAATAAAATACAGTAGACAATCAGGGTCGAGGAAAGAAAGACAGATATGGAGATTTAAAATTAAAAACAAAACATAGAGAGAGGAACAGTTAATTTAGCATCATCACGTATCATATTGCTTTCAGAAAAAGCACTTGTTTCGTTACTGCATATCTCACCTGTATCTGACAAGTTAGACCCTGTCTAAATCCAAATCTCCCCAGTGAACGGCTGTCACTGTTCATTCAGTAACCTGACAGTTAGCTTTTCTTCTAAAGTATGACATGAATGAATAGATTTAATGAGTTTATTATATATATATATATATATATATATATATATATATATATATATATATATATTATATATATATGTATATATATGTATATATATATATATTATAACTATACTATATGAAAATGACGATTGAAAAAATTGATGATTATGTCTCGGAATATAAAGGTTTTTTCTACGTATATTTAGATGATGAACGTCTGTACGAAAGGTTATTTTATGGTAAAGATATGGAGGTGATTGAAATTTAATAATTTTATAATAAAATAGTGTCCAATATGTATTATACATATTTAACCATGATATTTCCTTTAATTTGTGAGACACTCTATTACGTCTTTTTGTTCCAAATATCAATCGAATGCACGAGTTTTGGATCTTTTGAATTCTGCGTTTATCATTTTAATCTAAACAGGGACCATAATCGTTGTCGCAATGATTACAATGTGAAAGCACTAAGCTCATTATGTGAGTAAATTAGTTTCAGTGCAGAATATGCTTTTTTTTTAAATATGTGTCACATGATTCATAAAACGCAGTTGGGAGTCGATAACAAGTCCCAAGCTCTTTGCTTTTTCAACAATTGCGATTGTGATATTATCTATCCGAAAGTTTAGTATGTTACGAAGATTTGCAGTTAATGTCCTGTTGCCAATTAGTACAACTAGATAGATTGAGTTTTAACTTGTGATCGGAAGATATTTTGAAAAGGTCATTTAAATCAGAGTTAACCTTGTTTTCTGCAGCAATATATTCAGATGGCTTAAAAGAAAGATAGAGTTGTGTGTCGTCTGCATATAGATGGTAATTGGTGTATTTAAGATGTAAGAAAAAAGCGGATGTATATATACTAAATAATAGGAGACCTAAAGTACTTCCCCGAGGAATTCCAGTTATAACATTGAGAGCATCGGATACATTATTATCTTTTTTAACTCGTCGAGTTCTACCACTTAAAAATGACTTTAATTAAATTTGAAGCTTGCTCAGAGAAACCAATATAATAGTGATATCAATATTTTATGATTTACGAAGTCAAATGTCTTTGTGAAATCCAACAATATTAAGGCAGTTATTTCATTATTGTCGCGGTTACGAAAGATATATCAGTCTTTGCAGAGGGGCGAAATATTGTTAGTTTAAACGTATCTACGAATTTGATTATCTAATTCGTGCTCCATAATTTTCGAAAAAGTTGCAAAATACTGATAGATCGGAGCTAACTGATGCTTCCTTCCACGCAATTGGAAAATAATGTCTTAAAATACATTCGTTTACAATATGTTTGATATATTCGACAAAGTGAGGACAACATATATGTATTATTGTGATATTCAACTGCGCCAAAAGTTTTTATTTTTATTTTTAAAAGTATAGATAAAATTTCACTGTATTTAATGTTTGTCATAGTGAAAAATTCACTCTTTTATTTTTCTTGTTACATTTGTTGTTTGTGCAAACTTTAACTTAATTAAATAAGCAGTTTCTGTACACTAATTCTTTAAACGTTTTAATAGGCATCCATTTTGTTCCTCCATATTGGATTCGTACCAAAATCTTATCAGTTTATTTCTATATTGTCTATAGTCTATAGTCAAGAAATAAAGTAGTTTTTATATCGTTTTTTGTACTAAAAAATGTATCAGTTGATTTATATGTCACACTTGATTGCGTGACATAGTTACGCGGCCCTTGATTTTTGTATCCAACCTGAAGTCACTTGGAAAAGTAGTTTTAATTTACGTCAATTCTATTTCAAACATTAGTTTTTTTCTTAAAATATTTTACAATTTATTTATTTATTTTATGTACTTACAATTACATACTGACACAGTAATCAAGCGAACTCCAAATAGTAGAAAATACAAATTAAAAATACCGATTCATACAGAAAAAAAGAGTGTCATAAATAGTGACACTGACTAAACTTGGTTTTGTTTTAACTCTTTTCTTTTTTGTTTTTCTAGTTCTTTTACCACTTTGGGGTAAGCTTTTCCAGGTTCTTCTTCTGTAAGTTTTCCGATCATTAAATTAGATATATAACAGACCACACGAATCAGTTGTTTCGTCGACGACAGTGTACATATAGTAACCTCTAATTTCGTTCTATGTATCATCTAGCTTGGTACCAAACACCTTTCCAATGACATTTTTCCTTAACGTTGATTCATCTGGGGCATATATAATAGCTAAAGAATCACAAAACAACAAACTAAATGTTCAATAAAACCTGAAAATTAAGTAATACGGATGAGAAAAGAAATTTTCAATCAGCTAATGACAGGTAAAAGAAATAGACTCCAAAATCTATAAATGTTTATAAAGAAAATATTTAAGTTGTTTTAATTTACCGAACAATTTGATCTAACAGTAAAAATATATCAAAAGATTCAAAATAATCAAGCAATTAATTAACTTTATTAATTCAAATACAATTAACAATAATAGAATAAAAGAAAAGAGTATTATTTGAATCTAACAGCAAGCAAATAATAAGAAAAATTTATATAACTAAGTTTCAAATCCAATCACCAATATTACCTAACAAATTGACACCATTGTTTTATATCAAAATACCTTTCTAAAGCAAGTAAATACAATAAATCATTAATATCATCACATATTCCAGTAGTGTTACCTGTCTATAACACCTATTATATACCTTATATAAACTAACTAGATCTTATAAGTTAAAATTTCAAGATGTGATCATACTTTACAACAACATTGTATCTTAAAGTATATTATACTATCAAATGTTGGCAGAAACCTATAGACTATTGTGTCATAAACTTATATTGTGATGTTCTTTATCTTAAAGCCTGCTATACGGTCAAATGTTGACAAAAACCTATAGATTATTGTGTCCTAAACTTATAATGTGATATTTGAGTATCAGCATGAGTTATAAAGTAAAAATAATCTTATTGACAACACCAATAATCATGGTTTATATACACCAGCAGTAGTTAGAACTTTATATCAAAAAGTATACTCTACACTCAAAAGAAATAGAAAAAGTTGATCGGCAGTAAACAATAAAGTCAATTCAGGACAAGAAATGTTAAAACTAAGATACTTATCTAAGTGTCTATCAGCATCGGTGACTTAGATCAGCAGTCTATGATGTAAGTGTCATCGAAGACATTTCCAGCAGGAAAACTGGGTACGTACACACTTAAGTACTAGGTAACAGACTTCTGCTCCACTTACAATGACACATCCAGGTTCGAACCCTGGTTAGGAGGACAGGAACAAGAAGTAGAAGAGGAGGGAGAAGAAGAAAAAAACCCTAGAATAATACAAACGTCTAAGATTTACACCCCAAATAAAAGTATATAGGTCTGTTTAACAACTCAACACCCAGTATATCAAATAAAGAAAATAATTTCAAACAAAAATGTATCAATATTTCCCAGCTTGATTTCATTTAAACCAATTTACCCAAATTACAAAAAAATCTTAAGTCATTCTATTATAGAAATTCAAAATATTAGGCTCGTACATGTCTATTACGATACATAATATTATCAACTACAACCCCTTAACATTATATACAAAATATAAGCAACATATCTATTAATTAATACTAAATAGGTACATTACAGCCCTTATAGTGAATAGTAACAAGAATCCACCCTTAAAATCTTATAGATATCAATACAAAATGTCATTACTGCAGTATATGTAAGCTAATATCAGATGTTACAGACAAACAATGTAAATCACTGATACAATATTGTTAAATTTTGCCAAATTGGTTAAAGCAGATAGCATGTATCGGTCTTCAAAGAAATATGAAAATTAAAGTGATTTTTATAGATATATAGGCCTCTTTCCTAATTATAACATAGGCCTGTAATAGTTGTATTGAAACACACTTATTAAAGAAAACAAATTCTCCCCAATGTATTTACTATTCTTTACTTTATGCAAACTTAAATAACAATTGGCTTATGGAGGTTACAAATAGACATTTTTGTATTGCAGAAATAAACTTAATAATTATAACAAACGTAAGGTATATATACATTCAGCACATATCTTAAGAAAATGAAAAGTACTATTGAATACATTGTTTGCTACACAAATCAAAGGGCAATCAAGAGTGTCCCCATAGCTCTTAATTTCAATAAGCAAAATAACTCTGTGGCCTTTTATTTACTTTTTAATAAGAGAATTAAGTAACAAAAAAAAACCCCTTTTTTATATATAAACAAAAAGACCTTAGTGATAGCCGAGAAACTTTATATATATATATATAAGCTAGAGGTTAGAACATAATCTATAAAAAGTAATATGGCAAAATACAAGAAAATATGTACAGGGAAAATATATCACATTTTAGTGAATATAAAATTGGGTTATCTTACCTTATTTGATGGTAAAGGTTTTCTTATTAGTCACCTCGTAAAGTTTGTCCCATCAGAAAATATGGTAGGTGGTCAAGTGCAGTTAAATCCTCACAAGAGAGTAATAATAGGTTCCTCAACCAAAAATATTAAGGTACAACGTAATTTAATACATATAGGAGCCTTTTTAACTAAGTTGCTGACGTAAATCCCAAAAGATGGCCTGGATTAAAACAGGATCACTTCGCCGACAAAGTTTCACACTTAACCTTCATCTTCCAGAGAGACAAGAAGCTTCACCTAACTCACCACCAGGTCAAGGCAGCAGTAGCAGGATGACAATCCGTCAGTGGTACCAATTTACTAAAATCAAACTGACCAAATTTGGACAATAGATCAGCCAATCCCTGAGCTGGATCACAGGAAAGAAAAAATATTTAAAGGAGAAGAAAGTAAAATTACTAATTGAACAAAACAAAAGCGCCATCTACACGAGGACTAGCGAATTGCCTCAATATGAAGCGGAAGATTTCGCTAAGCAGAGCACCTTACTACATCGATAGGAGACTTACAGTACCGGATTTACGGATTTTATGCATTAAAATGTAGTGACGAAATTAAAATGTTTCAACGTTTTGAGTATTTTTGCAGAAAACTTAACTTTCGGGTTGATCAACCTGTTTAAGGGAATATTAGCAGCAAAAAACATTTTACACAGATCTTCCTTAAAATTTTCGTTTTTAAAAGTCTGCTTCATCTTGTTAATCTTAGCAATGTGGCATGGCCGCGGCGTCTTAATGTGCTGATCTATTTGAACAAGGCTTGCAAGAAAACATGAACGTTTTCCTTAACAGCATCTGGATAAAGCTTAATCCACGAAGTACATCGTTTTTTCGATATAATCACCACTTTCGCTTTCACTTTGTTTGGGAGAACGAAACTAACTGCTGTATCAAATGTGAACCAATAAATACTTTATGGAGGATGTAGACATTCTAGTTTAAACATTTGTCAAAAAAAAACCCACAGACTAATGCAATTTCTTAATAGGAGAATGGTTTATTACTTTATTGTCCTCTTAGGGAACACCCAATTTAAATTGAGTTCAGACGCCGCACTCCAGGCGCCGCAACGTTCAGGCGGCAGGGCGACGGGAGACCATAAAACGTAACCAAATAACATAGAAATCCCAAAACATGCTTAGATATGCAATACTTCAGTAAGCAAAATGCGTAAAATCAACCTGTTAGAATCACGTTCGGTTTCATAAATTGTTCTGTATTACACACTTTGAACTAAAAGCCTAGATCTTGTCGTTCTCTAAGGTGTTCTAGAAAAATGTGTTCTAACAATTCTGTTCAGTTGATCAGACTGTGCATTAATTTCTAATAAAAATCAATCCAGACCATCTGTTATGCGTTGCTAAGGCTTTGAACCAAAACTTTGCAAGAACATACCCCAGGAGCTAATAACGCGACTAAATTTATTCCCAATTTTGTCCCCTACCCCAACAAAACTATTAGGTCTTATTGTTTTTGTGCTAATATTGTTTTTGTGCTAATGTTGCGTATTTAGCCCAATTTACGAAACAACAAGAGGCATACGTCATTGTTGATTTAATTAGCTAATTTCTGTTTATTGTTTCAGGTAAGTTCCCACACAGCTAAAGGCGATCCACCTATGTGTATTGTATCATGGAAATTAAGTTTACTGCTGTTAAACAATTAACCCTATTAGGCATTGTTTTGGTAAGTTGGATTAGTTATCTAAATCTAAATACCTTAATGGACTCCAAGTATGCGCACTTTGAGACCAAGATAATTTAGGATGGGTAAAGTGTTTTTAGAAAATTTTCTCTGTAACTATTGTATGGGTCAATAATTATGTTATATTTAAATATTAGCTCACAGTTCTTATGAGAAATGTGTTTTAGTCAGTTTTATACTAATCTGGTATATCAAAATTATCAACGTCCAAATTTAATTCTCCAACTCAATCTTATTACAAGTATTTATGTTTTAGTTGCTAAATAGCTAGTTTTTTCATTTTCATTTATTTTTCATTGTTACAAATACATGTTATTTACATTTACAATGATTATGCCAATAAATTTATTACATAGTATTATTATACAAAATGTAAATTAATCTATGCTTAATAAAAGGAGCACCTAAATTTTAACAATTTGTATTGTGCTCCATAAGTAGTTTATATATTTTTCAACTTAATATAATACAACCAATGGCATGTAAGTGACACAATATAAAAAAAAATTTGTCCCTAACCTGTGAGGACCAAGCGAAAACACTGGCCTGAGCCAAAAACAACCAACATTTTTCTAAAATGGTTATTGATTCTAACTTTTATTTATTTAAGAAAAAAAATGAGTTATTGTGTTATGTTTTTAGGCAATTTATTAAAATATTTAGGGCCATCACAACAAAGAGATTTTTGACCGAATGTTTTAGCAAAAAATTTTTCAGAAATTAGTTCCTTTAATTTATTCCGGGTATTATACATATGCGATATTTTTCCATCCACTATATCATAATTTTTATACACAAACACAATACAATTAAAAACATAAAGCAGATTTAAATCAAAAAGTTTTGTTTCGTGGTATAGTTCCTTAATGGAATATCCAGAATGTTTTTTTAACAATATTTTTAAAATACTGTTTTGAATGACTTTAATAGGGGTTAAAACAGATTCTCCTTGCCCGCCAAAAAAAATTAAACCGTAACTTAAAACAGATTCAACCAAAGACTTATAAACAGTTTTCTTTGTAAAATACCTCTTAGTTGGTAGAAAATTGGAATGAGTGATTTTAACCTATTAGTTATAGTTTCTACATGGTAATTCCATCTTAGATTCTGATCGATTGTTAAACCTAAATATGTCGTGTATTTTGTAGAACTCACAGAGAGTTTGCATGGGCAGTTGTTCATTACTAGGGTTTTGTTCCGATGTTTGTAATGGTGAAAGACATAAATTTTGTTTTTTTAACGTTCAAAGATAGGAGGCTATAACTTAGCCAGTTATACACTAAACTTAGACCCTTAGAAGCGGAACGCAATACCACATCCCAGTTTTTGCCCGAGAGTCATCAGCATATGAAACTATTTTTCCGCCAATATCAAGATGAAGTATGCTATTAATGTAAATTAAGAACAAAATAGGTCCTAACACAGTTGTGAGAGAGCTAATTAGAGTATCATTAACTTTGCTTTGTTGTTTTCGCTGAGAAAGATAATTTTCTAAAATATTTAAAGGGATTCCCCTAATACCTACTCTTTGACACCGCTCTAATAATAATTTATGGTCGACCGTGTCAAAAGCTTTAGCAAGGTCAAGAAACACCACTAATGATTTGCTATCATTATTTAAACTGTTGCTAATGTTTTCTATTAAGCTGTGTATAGCCTTTTCGGTATTTTTTCCAGCTATAAAACCATACTGGTTTTGACCTATTATTTTGTATTTATCTAAAAACTTATAAGTCTTTTTTTAAAGCACTCCTCCTATATGTAGCGGTACAATTACGGTTTCTTTAAAATGACTGGGGACTATTCCAGCTGAAAAGATTTTATTTATAATATGTTTTAGTGGAGTGAGTATATATTGCCGACATTGTTTTAATAAGATAGATGAAATTTCATCTAAACCTACACTATATTTATTTTTTAATGAATTTATTGTATTAGTTAGCTCTGTTTCATCAACTGGTTCAAGAAATAAAGAATCCCTTCATTTTTTATTTTATTTCGAAAAAAATTGTCTTTTAAAATTTGTATTAATTTATTTAATTTGTTTCTGTATGCCTTATATTCAATTATTTGCTGCTTTGTTACATATACGTTTTTGTTAATTTTACGCTTTAGTAAATCCCTTTTTTTAATGGAATTTAAGATGCCTACTGTCACCCATGGTTTAAGTTTTTTTATTTGTAATTTAGAGCTTTTAAGTTGTTTTGCTTTATTAGTATATTCCCCCATTAACCCCATGAAGATATTAGTAGCAGCATTAGGATCGTGCATGTTAGTAACTTTATTTCAATTTTCTTTAGAAAGAAAGTCATTTAGTTTTTTATAATTAATAGAACTTTATTCTTTTTGAATTAGTTGATTACTTGAAAGGTTGATATTTAATTCTATATTTAAAAAAGTAAGAAAGTGATCTGTTAAGTTGTATTCAAAAATTGCGGATTTGATATTGAGTTTTTTATGTTTTTTTACAAATATGTGGTACTATCTATTGTCACTCTAGTAGGTTTATTAATGTAGGATCTTAAGCCATTTTCCCCTAATAATGCAACATATTCGGTAGTTAGTTTATTTTGTTCAATAATATTTATATTACTATCACCAATAAACACTTCTATTGCAGATTTGAGTTCCTTTATATCATTAAAGTATGATTTAAGACTATTTAAAAATAAGCCTATATCAGGTGCTGGGGATCTATAATGACAGGTTACATTAATAAGTATAGAGGAAACAATAAATTCTATTCTAGTGAATGTAAAGTTATTAATTGTTTTAGATATCAGATTGTGTTTTAAATTTTCTTTGATATAAGCTATAAGTCCGTCATCATTGTAATAAATTTGATATCCTGGAAGATTATAATACTCAGTCTTGACTACTTTTCAAGTTTCACATAGTACAATTAAATTAAAATCCGAAATATGTATTTCGGATTTTAACGAATTTATAAAAATTTCAAAGTTCGGAAAGTTTTTGTTAATGCTTTTTTTATTTAATTGAACAATATTTATCCCTTGTATATTACCATACTCGATGTTGAAATTATTTAAGAGAGAAGAAAAGATATCAAACTTAAATTGCAAATTTATCATCATAACCTAACCAAAAAAAAATGGAAAATATAAACAGCAAAAACAATACAGTTGACACAAATAAACAATTATATAATACTTATATACTAATTTAACTGTCATTTTCTTTGTCGATAATTTTTCTGTAGTTAAAAATTCCATTATCTTTCTTAACATAAATATTGCCATTCTTGGTCCATACATTTTTAAAGTTATACTTTTCGCACGCTTCATTAAATATTTGTAAATTATACGCGGTGAGATCTTCTTTTATTGTTAGCCCTGCATTTTTTGCAGGAAAATGGCACATTTGACATTTTTTTAATAAAGACATAAGTATAGCAGGTTCTGTTAGTCCAGTCGGAACAAGAAAAAATTCAAATTTCCGACTAATCCGTGTTGGTTTCAAACGTCTCTCAAATGTAGCCTACAAAAGAACAAAAACCAAATCACAAAAATTTCGGATTTTTCTTCATAATTTGACTTGGATTTAACAAATTTCGATAAATATGTGGCAATATGCTTCTAGTGGTCATCAATAACAATAATAAATTTTCCATTTCTTCTTCGTCTTTGTGTCAATAGAACGGAAAAAAACTGCCATTTCATTTTGAAAATGGAATCGTCTGTAGTTTTTGTGCAAATCGGCATATTAATTATTTTATTTTTTTTATATGTAGATGGCACCTCTAATAATTTTTTAATAAAGGAATTCTATTTGATTTATTATTTATACGATTAACAATACTTGGTTTTTATGTTTTAAATATTTATTTTTGTAAATAAATGTAAGAAGCAAGCAATTAAACTCAAAAGAATGCCAATTAGTTACAAAAAAAGGATACAAAATTAACATAATTTTATTTTTATTGAAAAAATATTATTTAGAAATAAATAGACTTATTTAAACAACTCTTTATAAACCAACAGGGGCTTGAAAGATTTTTGTTTATAAATTATTTCCGATTTTTTGGAACATTTTAAACTCTCTATTGCTCGAACTTGTTTCCATTTTCTTCGATACACATCTAAAAGTGTTACAGGAGTAATTCTGGAAAACACATTTCTAATCCTGGTTTTCATTTCTTCGATGGTAGTTGGTGGAATTACATACATTTGTTCTTTGATATATCCCCAAATTAAAAAATCACATGGAGTAAGATCAGGTGACCTTGACGGCTAGTTTATACTCTTCTTTCTTTCCATTTGTTTGGATAAGTTTGATCCAAATAACTGCGAAAAATGTTGTAATAATGAGGAGGTGCCTCATCGTGATGCAACCACATATCTTGTCGAACCTGTAGAGAGACCTGTTCGAAGTATGTAGGCAAACCGTTTCTTAAAAAGTTTAAGTATCGCCCGTTAAAGTGCCGTCAAAAAAATATGGTCCAATAACCTGCAATCCTAAAATTCGCCCCATACATTTAAAGACCAAACTCTTTGATTGTCTACAGCTTTCATCCAATAAGGATTTGAAGTACTGTAATAGTGCATGTTATGTCTATTAACAGCTCCATTACTTTTAAGAAAAGAAAAGATTCGTCCGTGTATAAAATATTTCTCAAAAATGATTCATTTTTAATAACTCGCGTTTGAAGATCTCTACAAAAATTTACCCTGTTTTGGAAATCATCCCCATGGAATTCTTGGTTCAGACAGAGGTAAGGGTGATTACTTATATTTTCTATTAATTCGGGATACTGTGCTCTGCGAAATATCCAGATCACCTGTTACTGAATAGGTACTTGCACTTGGATTATCCACTATACTCAAAATAACATTGGTTTCATGTTCCTTACTCATTATGAACTGTTTTTTCTTTCTTGTTATGTAGCAAACATAACCGGTTGTTCTGAAACGATGCAATACTTTGCGAAATACCTGACGGCTTGGTTGTCTTCTATCAGGAAAATTCATTTGATACCGGCGTTTTGCTGATTTAATTTGGCTACGACCGACACTCTCGAATAATTAAAATCATATCAGTTAGTTCGTTTAAGGAAAACTATTGGTTATTATTCATCTTTAATAATGAATGTAGAAAATAAACAACTCTTGAAATTAGACAACTTCGATACTTGACAGCGACACGTAAACAAAAACAAAAGAACAACCACCATAGTTACCCACATGTTTAGCCTACTATTATTAATTATCACAGGCTCAAGTTAAGACGCCTTTTCGTGATGAGACAGTGGCGGCACGTAAGAAAGCATTTCATTCGATTTCGAAATGTCCGGGGGAGTTTTAAAACCGTTTTGTATAAATGGGGTATTTGAATTGTTTTTATTAACGTTGAGAAGCGTAATATTGCTTTAAATTTGGCTGTGAATTCTTTTGTATTATTTAAAATTTTGACATCTCACTGAAATTATGGATAACAATACAAAGATAGTCAAATACATTTAAGAGCATTTAAGGCAACCCCCCCTGAGTGCTCCAATGATAACAGTAAATTTGATGCAGCAATGCTACTAGCAACCGGTGTCATTTTTATAATATAATCTTACACTTTTAACCATTAAAAAAATAACTACATACTATATAGAACCTATAGAATTTGTATTCTAACGGCCTTGTTGTTTAGTTATTAATAAATAAAAAGTTAAAATCGAAATATTGTTGTTTGAAAATAGATTTTAACTCGTGTAATTTTGATAACAATGCTTGTTACTGGTTTGGCTGCAGCTGGTAGTTATTTCACAATCGTAGAAGAAAACTATAAAAAAAATTTCAAGTATCATTTTGGCGAAAACTATGAAATTACAAATACAAGAAAAATACAAAAAATATCCAGAATTGCAAGCCGAATCCAAAAATGAAGTAAAAAATACAGGGTTACATTCAAAACTGCAAAGTTGGCCACCCCAAATTTTTTTAAACGACTCTGTATAGTGAACGCTCCTCACAAAATAAAGTTCGCTGAATATTAAAAATATTTTATATAAAGGTTTTTTCTTTTCTCAGCTATCACAGGAATAAACAGGGGTTTTGCTTGCCAGACTTACCATATACAGTGTGTCCCAGATTCGCTTCTCTATACAGGGATCTCGGCTCCTATTATACCTACAGCAAAGGTTAGATATCTGGCTACAGATTTACGATCGATCAATTGTTTTTGGAAATATCGGGGAAAAACCGAAAATGGCGGATTTTATTTTTGACCAGTATAACCAGAACGGTAAATTTGACAGCTGCCAAAATGTGACATTATTCGGACTCATTTTTAAGACAAATAAGATGGCGTATACGACACGTCTTTATTGTTTTTTATTAACCCGTAACCTGCCTCAACTTTCATTTTTCTTATGACCGCCATATTGGATTTTTCGATTTTTGGAAAGAGCCTAAAATTTCCAGTCTAGTGATGATTAAGTGCATTAAAGATTTTAATATCATCGCAATATTACACTTCGTAAAGTTAGGTTTCAGTTTTTTCTAAAGAGGCCATGATTTAAAGTAATGTTAGCTCTCAATGCTTTTCTAAGAAGGACATGATTTATCTGTAACAAAATTGGATTTTGACTTTGACGTTAAGTTAAATAGTTGAAAGTATCAAAGCTGTGTTTTAATAAGTAGTAGGTACGTTTTTATCCCAAAACCTATAGAAAATGGCCGGCATTCCGTATTCAAATGAAGAAAAGGTTGACATGTTAGCTCTGTATTTTCAACCATACAGAAACGCCGACGTTACCTCAGCAAGGTATTTGGAGATGTACCCCGAACGACGGCAGCCTCATAAAACCCAATTCAGGAAAATCGTAGTTAATTTAATTAACGATGGTGCCTTCGAACAACCTAGAGGCGGATACAATAATAACAATAAAAATCGAGACGGAAACATTTTACAAGCTATCAACGAAAACCCTAGTGCATCGGTAAAAGCTGTAGAACAGGAAACTAACGTGCCAAAATCAACAGTACAGAGAGTTTTAAAAAAGAATAAGGAAACTGATTTCCCAAGACGAGTTCAGTTCTGTGAGTGGTATACTAGGAGATAATGAAAATCCTGATTTTGTAAATCATGTCTTGTGGTCCGATGAGAGCAGGTTCACGAATTGTGTCTACAGATCAGATTTGGAAGTAACGTTTGGTGTGGGATCATTGGTAAGTTAATCTAACCAATCTTTTTTAAATAGGCACCAAATGATGGTCAAATAATAATCTTTTTTTTTTTCGTTTAGTTCTTTAATGATACTAAAAGAGTATAAATCTAATAAAAAAAAAAAAAGTAAAACATTTTTATTTAATTATTTTTTATTGTAGTTTCGAAGAACCTATAAAAATAGAATTGGTTTCTATAAATGTATTAACACTTTATCTAAATTTTCTGCAGATTTAGCTAATTCTCTCAAATTATTTTGATTGTCTGAATTTAATGATTTATTATTACCCGAGAAGCCTAGTTCTTGCGTTATGAAAAAATTAACATATTAATCAAATGTCGAATTATTTTTCGATTTTTAATACGATTTATAGAAAGGCGTTCAGCGCTGTATTTCCGAATAATTTAAATTTTAAAGCGCAAGGGATTTGTTCTTTTGATATTTTATGTTTTAGTAAGGCACGGTATACTTCTTTAAGATTATTATATCACTGAAATAAATTGATTTAGTATTTCCGAAATTAATATGCAATACCAACAAAATAATTTATTACTGCTATTACTTCCCGCTAACCAAATATGTTTTTCTTTTTCATAATAAATCTGAATAGGTTTCAACTGTACACAAGCTCATTCATTACGGGATGTTTCGATAATTATTTTTTGGAAAGAAAATATCTACTTTTTAATAAAGATAATTTTCGCTTTATAATTTATAGTTTCTAATACCACCCGGCCGACCCTGCCGCCCTTGACTGTTGGGCAGCTATTTATAAATTATTAATCATTTCAGGAAATCCACTCATTGGACCATTTTTGTTTGACTACAACCTAAACGGGCAGAGGTACCTAGAGCTTTTGCGAAACCAGGTTGTACCAGCCTTACGAGCTATTCTAACGGAAGATGAATTAAGAAGAACTTGGTTTCAACAAGACGGATGTCCGGCTTACAATACCATTCAAGTCAGGAACTTCTTAAGAGAGCAATTTGACGAAATAATAATTTCTTTAAATGGTCCAATATCTTAGCCTCCTAGATCCCCTGACCTGTCGCTCTTGGATTTCTACCTCTGGGGTCACACGAAGAATGAAATCTATGAATTTGATCCCCCCGTGGCCATAGAAATCCTGAGACAAAGAGTTCTGGACACATTTAGAAATATTAACCGAAATACACTTACCAGGGTTGTACGAAAAACAGTCACCAATTGTCAAAAATGTCTCGATACAAATGGACGTCATTTTGCAGATTTGTAAATTAGTGTTACCTACTTATAAAGTAGTTAAAGCTCATTTAGATTTTTTAAGTCGTTATTTACGTTCATGTTGTATTGGAAATTCAATGAGTTCAATACATTACTTACTTATTAATGTAATCTTGTGACAAATAAATCATGGCCTCCTTTAAAAACATTGAAACTTAATTTTCGAAGTGCGATATTTTGATGACACTAAAATTTTTAATGCACTTGTGAAATATCATTAGACTGGAAATTTTAGGCTCTTTCCAAAAATCGAAAAATCCAATATGGCGGTCATAAGAAAAATGAAAGTCGAGGCAGGTTACGGGTTAACAAAAAACCATGAGGTCGTGTCGTATACGCCATCTTATTTGTCTTAAAAATGTGTCCGAATAACGTACATTTTGACAGCTGTCAAATTTACCGTTCTGGATATACTGGCAAAAAATTAAATCCACCAATTTCGGTTTTTCGCCGATATTTCCCAAACTTATTAATCGATCGTAAATGTGAAGCCAGATATCGATGTAATAAGTTTCTCTAAAACTTTCCCTTTTTAACCTTTGCTGTAGGTATAATAGGAGCCGAGATTTCTATATTTATATATATATATATATATATATATATATATATATATATATATATATATATATATATAACTATTATAGGGGTGAATTATTGAGTATAGAGGCTGCAATTTATGACCTTTAGATTATACGTGTAAAATCTAAAACTTTGATAAAAAAGTATGACATATTTATTCCGGATGCAGAAATGTTTACTGCACAACTGAAGTTTCGCTAACCTTTCGCTAATATTTCGCTTTCAAAGTTGAACTGCGCTTTGCACCATTAGAAGTTTTTTGTTTGTACGTCTCCTCTTTGATTTAGATTGTCTCTGTGCACGGTGCTTGCCGTTATTTACATTTTCCATCAGCCATGATATGTCATGCTACCGGTAAATTTATTGCATCTGATTTCTTTTGTGTCGTCTGGTTTTCAAATGTTTTGACATTTTTTATTGTTTTATTCTTGTAGCGCTAAAGAACGTTTCAGACGAATGTATCAGTTAATTACCTTGACTATCTTCAGTGGCATATATCCTTTAAAAAAAAATGAAATTTTCAAAAAAAGATATAATAAACCTTGTAGCTTGTTCAAGACTATGCAGTACTAATTTGGGTTGGCAAATAACTTTTGTATACTGGTAATGATGAATTAAATCTATGGAAAAGGAACTAATGCCTGTGTTAGCCCAGATTTTCTCATAAGATATGTCCAATAGACTAACTAATGGGCCAATCTCAACAATATTGTTGAGATAATAGGTAAATAAGACTTTATGGCTCTTTTAAATAGCCTGCCAGATGAATTAACGTATTTAATTTTTTTAGATAAATGTTTGTGAGAAATCAATTCTATTTTGAGAGTATTTCCTAGTTTAGTAAGATTTATTCCCAAACTTTACAGCCTTTTTTATAATCTTGAGCTTTTAAGTGCCTGTCACAGCAACTCTGAATGTTAAATTTTGCCATGCAAATTAATAAGCAAAGAGTCATAGCTCTGACAAGTTTTTAATAAATTTATGATTTTACCTCCATTTACGGACTTTTTACATATTTTTGTAGTATTTCGAGGGATTCTATTGTTTTCCAACTTTTTTCGCTTTATTTACAATTTCTTAAAAAACGTCATTACTTCAAATGATCTAAAATTTTTTGGCAATAAAACATTTATTAGGAAAAAGAAAGACCTAGTCTCAGTGCTAAGGTTTCTTATACAAAGTCCCGAATAGGGATACTGAACAAAGAAAAAGGCCGAAGAAAGAGAAAAAAGTGTTAACAAAAGTATACGAGTTTTAATGGATTTTGACGGAATTTTTTTCCTTAAAATTGGTTTTATTTCAAAGGTAAATATCTGCTATGCTACAAACCTTTAAAGTTAAAGGATTCGAAAAAGGTGGAATATTAGGAAAATATAAATTGCTTACTGCTTTTATATATAAAATTCAGAGGAAACAGTTATTGACATATTCCATTTGAGACCTGTGAATACTCCATATAAAGGAGCATAAGATAAGATTTTCTCGCAAAATTGTCAGCATTGTTAACACAGTTATAAGATATCGCAGTGGCGGCTATTCAGGTGAAATAGGTGAAGTGTTACGTCACCAGGAAAAATAAACAAGCAAACATCTAACTATATTTAATATATATCTCTTAAAATTAAGTTTTTACATTCATTTATTCACATAATTGGCAAAAAATAAACTGTACATCTCGAATAAATATTATACTTGACCGTTGGCGGCGTGTCTTTTTTGAAACTTTCAATGGAACTTTACTATAACAACTATAACAGTGGCGCAAACCGCTTTGACTTTGCTGGAGGTGCTATGTTTAGTTTACGATTTTCCTACTACGTTGCCATGACAACGCATATGTGATGACGTTGAGCGCATAGAAGAATAATGTTAACCAGTGCCATACAACATGTGTTGTTACAAGGAAGGAACAAGATCAGAGTTTTACATCCCGGTTTTCGGCGTACAGATGGTTATGTAGTAGTCAAATATTACAAAAATTGTTTTGCTGGCCTTCTTTACTAGTTTCCAATAAATATTCAGTGTGGAATAAGGAAGGATTTGCAGTTATGTTAAATATATGAAGGTCTTTACATAAACCTGAGGACTCGGCGGAGCATTTAAAATGCGAATTAATGCTAAAAACATTTGTAAAAAATCAAAGCACTATAGCTTACACTTTAAAAGAAAATGCTAAACTACATAAAATACATTTTAACGAAAACGTCCGATTAAATAGACTATTTATGTGTTTGGTAATTGACGCAGTTTTGTACCTTGCAAATTAAGAGTTAGTCTTCCGCAGCCACGATGAGAGCAGCGAGTCAGTAAATAGGAGAATTTTAAAAAGCTTTTAGGTTTATTAATATCGAGAAGTTCCCAAGAACTAAAAGATCATCACGAAAAAAATAAAAATGTTTTTACTGGTGACTCGAAAACTATTCAAAACGAAATAATTTCTGATTATTTAAATGATCATGTAAAAAATGAAATAATGAAAACACAGTTTTTTTCTGTGCAAGTGGATGACACCACTGATATTACGCAAACTTTCCAGTGCTCCATAATTTTAAGATGCGTTAATTCAGAAGGTTCAGTAGTCGAGAGATTCTTAGGATTTTATGGTACAAATTTTGGACCAATTTGACTATAAATATAAATTAATAGGGCAATGTTACGATGGTGCAAGTGTAATGTCTGGCCATCTAAAAGCCGCCGCGCGCCGGCTGTATTTGTCCATTGTCGTGCGCATCGTCTTAACCTTGTGATTCAGCAAAGTTTAAACATATTTCTAAATGTCGAATTTTTTTGCAAGCCTTAGTGGTATTCCCTCAGTTTTTCATCACTAAGTAAAACAAGCGTACGCTCTTACATCTGCATCTACGAGGCGTATACCAACAATTACAGAAACTCGTTGGTCTTCAAATTCGAAGTTAGTAAATGTCATTGTTTAAGTTGCGTTCTTCAAAAAAAAAATGGTTTGACATTCATTTTTGCATATCCAATATAAAACGCTGTCGTGAGGCCCTCTGTAAAAAAAGAAATGAACATTTTTTTAATACCATGTTTGATAAAGCAAATTCTATTACAGAAATAAATCATTACAAACGTGAACTTGCTAAGCTTTCACCTGAAGAAATAAGGGCTAAGTATAGAATATTGTAAAAACCTTTCATGTAAGCAATATTACTTCTGCATCTGCAAGATAAGAACAAATAAGGCAAAAATATTGTTTTTATTCGCCTAAATCCTCTTAAATGTCTCAAGTTTCTCCCAAGGTATAAAAACCAAATTTTATCAAAGAATATCTCAGTATGTCTATTAGCTTACGATTTATGATAACTGATTTTGGGCATAATTAATTTAGATGAAGGATTTAAAAGGAGCATATATTGACAAAAAAATATCTTTAGGGTAAAATCACATAGTTTTTTCTTATTACGGATTTTTGAGTATACACTCTGTAATTTTGAAGTTAGTGTTTTTTTATAGAAACAATTTGGCGTGTTACGATTTTAAATGCTTCCGGCGAACATACAACTATATTTTCAGATATGTTAGAAATAAAAATTCGTTAATTCTGACTTAAACAAGCGTATAAAATTAATTAAATTACGAATTTTGGGCACATAAAAACAAATTTAAAATTTAACACGTTAAATTTTCCATTTAATAAAAATAGCTTGTAAAATTTATTTAATATTTCAATTAAGAAATTGGTAGGAGTTTAAAAAGGGGAGATATTAAACTTGATTATTTTTTATAAAACATTGGACGATATTTTAATGGAAATGACACTAAGCTTTCAAGACTATGAAAAACTTACATTTTTATGTTTGGCAGATTCTGCTAAATTTACAAATTGACGGTAAGTATGAATTATTCTGAACTATAATAAATGCTCCACGTGATGACCGTTAGTTTGAAGGCGTAATGTAATTCTGTTTTTTTTAAAGAACGTAGTATATTTTTTTGCTTAGGAATGTGTAAGTATTTCTTCGTAAAAAAAAGGTATACTTACTCAACAATGCTAGATAACCATTCTTAACAATAATAAACGCAAGTGTCATTTTTGACAAAATTGTTATTGTCATATTAACAAATTTGATTTAATTGAAACTAAGATTTTAATTTACATTTTTTTAAAAAATGTTTTCATTCAGTAATGAAGAATATGCAGATATGCATTTAATCTACGGGGAAGTTCAGTGTAACGCTCAAACGTCACAACGTATAGATATTCTGATGGATCTAGAAGATAACTCAGAATTAAGTTGTCGAAGATTGTCAGAGATGCATCCAGGAATTTGCAGATCATCTGTAAGTAATGATATTCACAAGGAGAACTTACACCCGTTTCATTTTAAAAAGGTGCATGCTAACATGGAGGGTGATTTCCCTGCGCGTGTAGTATTTTCCGATAGGATGAAAAATAAGGAAATTGAAGATCCAACTTTTTATTCTCGTATTTTATTTTCCGATGAATCTAGTTTCACCGGAGACGGAATTAATAATTTACACAATTCACGTCATTATGCATATGGGATAATCCCTATGTTGTGAAAGAAACCAAACATCAACATAGGTTTACTATTAATGTGTAGATTGGTATTGTAAAAAACAACCTAATTGGACATGTTGTGCCTTTAAATATTCTGCAAGCCATGTGGTTTATTCACGATGGGCGTCCGGTTCATTTTAGTCGAAATATGCGTCAATATCTGGATCAGACTTACAAAAATCAGTGGATTGGTAGAGGCGGACCAGTTCAATTGCCATCTAGGTCGCCAGACTTAAATTCTTGTGATTTTTGTATATGGGGTTTTCTCAAATGCCATATGTACTAGGTTCCAATACAAACGCGTGAGCCGCTCTGGTTGCGAATTCAAAATGCCTGTGATGAGTTCAGACAAATGCAGAATATTTATAGACGTATCAGAAATTCTCTAAAAAAAGAATTACATTATGCCTTCAAACTAACGGTCATCACGTGAAGTATTTATCATAGTTTAAAATAATTCATACCCACCCCTTTCATTTTTAAGGGTTTTTCGTGGATACCCTGTATACAGATTTTAGAGAAAATTGATTTCTGTTTTTGTCAAAAAATATTACTTTGCAATCAAAAAAAAATATAAAGTTCAGTGTAAAAATTTTCTATCGAGAGTCATTTTGATCTAACTAGATTTTAACAGCCAAATAAGCAAAAACAATTTCTATAGTTTCAAATCTGGCTTCAGAAAAGATAATTACATTTTTTAATAATATTGTCGTATTTTATTTTATTTGCCTTTCAATAATTGTTCTCTTATGTCATTCATATAATTGATAAATTTTTATTTTGCAGCTTTAGTTGTGGTTTATTTCCAAAATTAAGCAAGTATAATTTTTTTTTTTTAATTCTTTTAGGTGTATTAAATGATAGCTGTATAGTTTTTGGGACTGCTCTATATTCCCTATTATTATTTGCTTTTTATTTTAATTAGAACAATGGTGAGCGGGAAAATTGAGCACAAAAGGTAATTTTTGTCGAATAATTACATTAATTAGAAATTACTTTCTTTTAATCCTGTTATAACAGACAGACGAAGAAAAATGTTTCCCTTTTATTTTTTTTATATTACCTCATATGAGACTCAGCGATAAAAACTGCGACAGGTAAATCAAAAAAAAAAACTGATACAGATAAATTAGAATTCTGATATTCGATGTCATTCGATTCCTCATATACAAGCAATAGAGTATTTACTATGCTCAGTCTTTTATGGCCTATTTTTATTTGTAGCCATAATTTTTCATCAAGTCAAGAATTTACTCTTTTTTCTACAGTGGATTTATAAAAATACGGCATACATTTTAAGTTAAATAATAACTTCATTCTGGGAGAAATTGCTTCAGACTGAAGGAAATTATGACTTCATGAATGGGCGTTACGCAATTTCCATCGCCAGGGGGCAAACCCAGACACCACGCCCATTTTTAATTACCAGAATATTGAATTTAACAACGGATTTAATTAAGCGCTGTTGAAATATTTAGTAAAAAAGATATTTTTTAAATTAATCGTAAAGTAATATTTTATAGAAAAACATTGTTCTAATACACGCTTATGGGCTTTCAGATGCAATTTTGCAAAACTAATATTCATTTCAAGACATTTAAAAGATATCGTTTTAGAAGCTATAATTTTTAAAACCCTCTCGATTAAGGGTCTAAATAAATATATTTGTAACATAAATATAAAATTCCTTTGCAGTTGTCAGGATTGATTGATGCACTTAATACGCTAACATGTTTACACTTTTAACTTTAATTGACTTTTCCAAGGCCTTCATTACCCCGAATCACAATATTTTATTTGCTATTTTGCACTATTTGGGGCTTTCGAACTCGGTAATAATTTTTTTTCGATCTTATTTTATAAATAGACAGTGTATTAATATTGATGGACAAATATCTAGGTCCTTAGATCTTCTTGACATTTTATATACATCCGTAATAATTAAAGCCGTTAAATATTGCCAAGTTTATTTTTACGCAGATGATACGCAAATATATTTTTCTTTTCCACCCAGCGACTTGCATCTTCCTTAATAAAATTAATTCCAATCTGGATAATCTTTATAACTCTGCGACTAAACACTGACTTCAAATTAATCCCTTGAAAAAAAGTTTGTTAATATTCAGTTCGACAAAAATAAAACATTCCCTTATTACTGAAATAAAAGCTTACATAATAATAATACAGATACGTACAAATGCAACTAAAAACCTCGGTTTAATTACTATACTAAATATGATCTATGGAGTACGAAATTTTTTACCTAAAAAATCTAAAATTAACTTTTGTGAATCTTTTGTACTTTCTATATTTCATTTCGCTGACTCTTTCTATGGTCCTTTCATTGATTACCCAAAACAGACAGCTTATTTCACATAGACTGGAAAATAGAAGCAAAAGGGCTTAATATGAAAAACCGTGCAGCAGCTTCACAGCTTTCAAAAAATATTGTCTTTTTAAACAACCTGTATATATTTACTCTAAGGTTACTTTTTAGTCTGACGTGCATGCGTTAAATTTTCGATTCAGGGGTCGACTCACACCTCCCGTTCACAAACACACATTCTTTAGGTTGTTATTTACATGCCAAATCGCGAATGTTTATAATAATCTCCTTGACATATTGAAATCGTACCTGTTAAATATGTTCAAGGAGAAACTCCAAAAAACATATGCTGAATGATCAAAGCATGTGTCTAGTGTAAGTTAGGTTTTAATGGAACAGACGCAGTCAGCAATCGCTCGAAGTGCAGGTATAAACTGTACACAGCTGCTGGGAACGTTTTTGAGTCACCGTCTATGGATGATGGTTCTTATCTCGGTAACTCTGACGTCAGACGTTTTTCGTCCATGTGGGCATTATTTAAGTCTGCACAGGAGCTGAATAATCACGTATCACATGTCATCTGAGAAAGTCAATTGCCAACCATCATTTTTCAAAACTGTCTAGCTCCGATCAGCCGCTCCGTTCCTGAGATATAGTGTTTTGCCCTTAGGGCTTTGACCAAATGACGTAGCAGGTCATGCTTTGGGTGACAGCGAAAAACGAAATTTCTGAGACAGTAATGCTGGATTAGGAAAGAAACACAATAATTCTTATCCACTTCAATGCGCGCCACCGCCGGGTATCCCAGTGTCTAACCTTACAAGTGGGTGCTGACTCATTAACACCCTTATTATTAAATCATTGCAATATGAGCCGTTACGAAACAATTGCATGTTTTGCCATGAGTTCTCCGACTATTAGGCTCGTAGTCCACTGGAAGCATCTACTTGCGGAAACGCTCTCCACTCTATAGTAAGCGGGTATTTGACGTTCGACTGTAGGCGACTGCACTTCGCGCTACTAAGTTGGTCGTTGGTACACAAAAAAGATAGAATATTTTCAACGCCTAGAGGGTAGCCCATGTAATACCCTCTAAGAAGTTATTAATACAACTTACTTACTTAATTCCTAACACTGGAACCTGTGGTGGAAAATAGATCAGAAAACAAGAGTTCTAACAACACTACACCACAACTTGTTACGTTCTGGACGCGCGTTTCGCTAATCAAGTTAACATCATCAGCAGATCGTATAAACTAAAGTAACTTATCCTAACCGAGACTATTTATAAGTAAATGTGGTCACCATTGGTTGCACCCGACTGCCTGTGATCAAGTAAGCAATAGAGAGGACTATAGGGAATAGGCTCTCTGTCTTCATTTAGTGCTTTCTTACCACATTTAACTATTTCTATATTCTCAAATGCATCCAATAATGTATTATTAGATACATTTTTAATTAACCTAAGATTATTTATTCCTATTTGGTGATTGTTTTCCAAAGCATGTTTATGGAGCGTTTAATTTGCCCAACATATTTTAGATCGCTGTAATTACAGCTAATTTCATAGATGCCATTCCTCTTCTTCAAGTCGACTTTGTCTTTAGGGTTTCCAAGGAGATTTTTCAAACTTTTCTCCATTTTGTAGGCTACTCTAAAACCTACGTTTTGAAATACTTTTTCTAGACCTCTCGTATATCTGGGATCATATAGGATTACTATAAACTTATTGGAAGCCTCAGGTGCTTGAAGAGTAGTGGCATCTTTTAACACTTTCTTACGCTTATGTCTGTTTACTAATTTATGTACAAAATTATCATTATATCCATTTCTTTAAGCTATATTTTTAATCCGATTCATTTCATTGTTAAAAAACGTTCTTTACTTAATGGAAAATTGATTAACCTGTGAGTTAAGAAATGAAATGCTGCCATTTTGTGTTGACGGCAATGAAATGAGTCGAATGTTATATACCTGTCAGTATTAGTAAATTTCCTATAAATATCAAATTCTAATTTATCGTTATTTCTAATAACTAACGTGTCGAGAAAAGGTAATTACTTATTGTTCTCCTTTTCGTACTTAAAATTAATGGAAGGATATTTATTGTTTGATGTTTCTAAGAAAGTGTCAAAATTTTCTGTGTAGTAATGACTGCGTTCTAAAATATCTTGGGCAAACTAAATGCTCCATAAACATTCGTTTTAAAGAACACATGGCACATTTAAGATACGGAAGAACAGAAAAGTCAAGCGTTGCCCAACATGCTTTGGAAAACAATCATCACCAAATAGGAATAAATAAAATAAAAAAGTTAATTAAAAATGTATCTTATAATAAATTATTGGATGCATTTAAGAGTATAAGCCTATTCCCTATAGTCCCCTCTATTGCTTATTTGACAACAGTGCAGTCGGGTGCGACCAAGTGTGACGACATTTACCTATAAATAGTCTCGGTTAAGATAAGTTACATCTGCTGATGATGCTAACGTGGTTAGCGAAACGCGCGTCCAGAACGGAACAAGTTGTAGTGTAGCGTGGTTGGAACTCTTGTATTTTGATTTACTTACTTAATATCAACTTTTGGACATTCGCGAGTATGATTCATTGGCATTATTTTGAACCAATCCCTAAATTATTTGTAGGATCTTTTGGGACACCACGTTCAAAAGATGTTAACATTTCAGTATTGTTGTCGCGATATTGTTCCAATTATTCTAGTAATTAAACAACAAACAGGCAATATGCTGAAAATAGATTGCGCGGTGAGTTCATTAATTCACAATTCAATCTAGTTCACAAACTCAAAATGGTGTAAATTCTTGTTACTGTATGAATGGTTTTCGCAAAATGTTAATTACACCGATTAAGGAAACGAATTTATTAAACTCTCCATCCTCTTGAGCTTGCAATATTCAACTATGATTCAACTAAAATAGGTTCGAATATAAAATGTGTTGATGGTTTATCATAAAAATTTATTGTTTTATTGGTATCATTATCCAGCAGCTTTTAAAGGTTGGCCGTCCTGATAAATAAATTCCAAACATCTGAATCGTCGATAGTTAATTGACTAAATATATTGTCTCTGGCATGAATTTTTTTTCAATTTTTGCTCTTTATGTAAGGCTCTTTGATCCCGAATTAAATTAAATTTAAATTCAAAGTCCCTATTAGAGCAGTGCTAGCTAAAATTCTACTTATGCCCACACTGATTTATTACTTGGTAGATTTAAGGTCTCCTCATTAAAACATTGAAGGAATTACTCTTCTCACTTTGTTTAATTTACTAAATAATAAACAGTGGCGATCATACCTTATTTTATCTGTATACATCGAGAACTGATTCTCTTTCTCCGCTTTATTTGCGTGTTGTGTATTATGTGCTAAATTCTGAAAGTGACTTTAACATTGTCAACTAAACCCCAGTCTAATGTTTTCATCGAATAGATTTTGCCCGAACTAATAAGTGAATTAACTATTTAAAACATAGTACAAACTAACTAACAATGAACTTGGAACACTAGTTATGCTAGTAAGCTTTTTTTTTAATTATAAAATAAACCGTGTTTTTCCATTAACTCAGACGTGATTTGAATCTCTCATCAAACCCTAAGTTATACTGGAGCCTCCATAAATTACCATGGGAAAAGCATTTCAGATAACTACCCCTTCTTATCTTTCTAAACTAAAGCTTATACCTTAAAAGAAATACTCAAGTCGTTATTATTCTCAAAGTTCTATAAGTAGTAATTATTCTCATACACCCCCAGTAAATTATTATTTATCAAAAGAACCCAACGATGATGACGCTGAGCCTAAATTTTTACAGTCAGGTGTAAAAACAAAGATCACCACAGAAAATCTTCGCCGTGATAATTTGGTGAATGCGCCGTGCATGTCAGTATTTTTGCCACTTGTCATTTAAAAATTTATTTTCTTGACTACCCATATTTTATCTTGGAGAGTCTTCTAAACACAACGTGACTTCTTGGCTCAAGAAATTTCTGCTTTTTGAAACGCCCTATTTAAAAAAGTGTTTTGCATTTCAGTACAGGGTTAAACTGGTTGAAAGTTGAAATTTTTGAACTTCCGGTTTAACTGGAAGTTGATGCATGTTTATAGATATTTAAAAACTAAGAAACAAAAGTGCAAACTCGTTTTTAATAAATCAGACCATCTAGATTTTATAGCTGGTTAAACTTCTCAAAATATCAAATTTCAAATAACAATATCATGAAAACTAATGGATTTACATAGTACAATTTAAAAATGTAAAAATATATAGGGTGTCCCATTTAAAATTAATAAATTTCTAGTGGCTCCAAAAAAGGGTAAGTCGACCCTGTATATACAAAAATATTGTAAAAAATCTTTTACATTTAATTTTAATATAGTGCACATTTGGTTTTAATGCAGTAATCGGTTTCTTTCTTTTTTAAATAATTTATATTTGTCATCGAATTTATTTCAGCTTTGACGTCCTCCCCTGTATATTACAAAACTGCAGACATTATTTTCGAAGTAAATAAGATTCGAGTAAACTCTAAATCCAAGGGTCAAGGGTCAAAGGTACTCGTAACAAATTCACGTAAACAAATAAGAGAGCTGGAAAATCGTGCTCTCATCGACACTTGTCGGTCTTTTAGGCGGCACCGAGGGCCCTCAACTTGGCGTACATCCGTTTCCGACCTCATTAGAATGCCCGGATTGAACCTCGGGTTAAAACTTAAAAGATTTTTTACGTACAGCTACTCACTTTTAGGCTACGGAGATGTTTGGGGCTTCACCAAATTACGATTTTTATACTGAATTTATGAAATAGAAGCGACTTTCATTTTATATTTAAAAATTCGTGAAAATATCTTAGAAAAAAGTATGCTTTCACCGAATTTTTATGGTAGCAGGTTAAAGTGCTAATAGATATTTACGATACAAGTGGAATAAAAGCGGTAATAAAATACGCGTGTGGAACCACACAAGTATATTAATAACGATGAAAAGATTACCTATCAAATATTTAAAAACAAATTACCTCTGTTACCTGTACTTACTATACTTTAGCAACCAAGTAACTAAGTTTTTGTTAAAAAACATTAGAAAATAATGCTGTCAAACAATGTGTAATTTGTAACAAAGTTTGGAACGGGTTTCGTACATTTTCAACATGAGCAATTCAGATTTCCCATCCGACATCGAAAAAGTGGCTACCGGCGTAATTTCCAGTTTTCTGCCCAAAAAATCACGGCCAAAATATGGGTTGGCCTACTTCCGGTATCAGAAACAACATAAAAACAATCCCTATAGTCGAATGCTGTCTTATCGTGCGGGTCCAAAGGTCACCAACATTATGAATCAAATCAGAAAACATAGTGAATACCAAATTGTTGTTTGATTCTTTTATCGAGCTGTTAAATCACGATGGGCTATTTACAAATATACAGGGAGAAAGAAAATAGTTTTTTTTTATTATATTACGCAATATTATTAAGATAGCCACTTAATATTATTTTATATATTAAATGCCGAGGTACTAAATAAGAAAATTCGCTAAATATGTATTTGGTCAAAATTTTTTGGTTGGCAGAAACAAAAATACACAAAATGGCAAGCGCCTTAATAAAGTCGGAAGGCGGTTCGAATCAGTGGAAGAATCAGGATATGTCCTGTTTACTCAGCCACTTAATGAAAGTGAGTTTTTTTTATCACTCACCAAAAATTATGAGCCCCGCTTGACCTAAAAATCTAGCCACTTATACAGTGTCATTTATTTAAATGCGGGCCACCCCTGTACAAAGAAAACTTGTTTTTTTTTGTATTGTGATAACAAAAATTTTATTTTGCAAAAATATTATATGCTTTTGTTAAAAACACAAGATAATTAGTTATTAATTCCCTCGTGAGATTTTTTCAGATCTTTACGTTTAAGGCTCCCTAGATGCCAGAAAACATTTTTTCTCAATTCCGTCTGTCTGTAGGTATGTCTGTCCGTCAGTCTGTCTGTTCGCGGCATAGCTAAAAACTAGTTATCCGATTTCTTCAAATTTCAGTCTAAAATTAAGTGTCATCCATGCGAAAAATACGGGCTATATATATATATATATATATATATATATATATATATATATATATATATATATATATATATATATATATATATATATATATATATATATATATATCTGTTATTAATACTGTCAAAGGATTATCTTCATTGGTAACTGGTTTCGGCATCGCATCATCAAAGAACAATATTTATTTATTTACTGATGACAATATTCTGACACTTTGCTGTTTTGACAGGACTGTCAATCTATTGTTCAATTTATGATAATATCATGGTCTCCTAATATTAAATTGTCAATTTTAACAACGTATATATATATATATATATATATATATATATATATATATATATATATATATATATATATATATATATATATATATATATATATATATATATATATATATCTGTTATTAATACTGTCAAAGGATTATCTTCATTGGTAACTGGTTTCGGCATCGCATCATCAAAGAACAATATTTATTTATTTACTGATGACAATATTCTGACACTTTGCTGTTTTGACAGGACTGTCAATCTATTGTTCAATTTATGATAATATCATCTCCTAATATTAAATTGTCAATTTTAACAACGTGAATTCAGAGTAATTCGTGTTAAAATGAAGAAATTTTGATTTCACAGCTAATTTACTGAAAAACTGTTGGTCAGAAAGGTATCAAATATGGTATTTTCTGAAAGCTAGTAATGTTATCTTTAACATGAAAGTAAAATATACAGGGTGTTCCATTTAAAAAAATTCAATCCAAGGTAAATTTGCAAAACTTGACCACCCTGTATAACAGTGAATAATTTTGAACGACTTACAAGCGATTATTGTAATCCTAGATACAGTACATTTTATAGAATATTTGGTTTTTCCATACCTGCATCAATTGTTTTCAAAAAATGTATAACCCTTTTTTCCACTTTAACCTCGTCCCATTCCCTTGGTATAAATTTTAGACCCAACAAACCTCATATCAAAATGATCGTAACGAATAGGAGAATCAACTAAAATAATAATATACCGTGTGTCCCATTTAAAAAAAACACAAGTTTGGTTCACCACGAACTTTTCAGACCACCCTGTATAATGGGTATAATTTTAAAACACAGCGTTCTTGACTATCAATCATATCCCAATTTTTTTTTCAAATTCCTCTCCGTTTGCCCACAATCGTCCACCCCATCTTGGTTGCACCACCCATATATATATATATATATATATATATATATATATATATATATATATATATATATATATATATATATATATATATATATATATATATATATATATATATATATATATATATATATATATATATATATATATATATATATATATATATATATAGCCTGTATTTTTCGTTTGCCCCGAGTTTCTGGTAAAGCGATTTTTAGATATCAAATTTTGTCTTATAATTAATAAAAACATTTACTTATTTTAAATACGCTTTTAAATTGGAACAAGTATTCTATAATTATTTATTAATTGCCTACAAAATTACAAATGTACTAAAAAAGTAAGCAAAAAAATAGTGTCAAATCTAATAAAAAAAATTTTAAATTAAAATTCACTGGCTAATATCCAGGGGCCAGTGGTAAAACTCTGAGAATCGGTATAAGGAATGTACAGAAACTTGTGCATGAAAAAAAACATAATTTACTTCCGAAGAAAATAAAGAAATGTACACGAAAAAATCCAAAGGCAAAAGACTTAAGTTACAATGCAAAAATGGATATTCATAATGAAATTTATGATTTATACATTTATAATCCTTCAGAAACTATTTAATATTATAGACTAAAAAATATCATCATCACTTAAAAAGTCCTCATCTTCTGAGTCGTCCTCAAATGGCGCAATGATCATTGGTGCTATTTCGACATCTGGAACTCGTTCTCGATTCCATCAATCCCATATTAATTTCTCCGTATGTTCCACAGATTTCTTCCAGTACTCCGGCGTAATATAATTTAATGAATCTTATCAAACAATTTGCACTTCATCTGATGTAAGACCATCGTTCACGTGTTTTTCGTAATATGATTTTGCCTCAGCCCATATTAATTCTATTGCGTTAAACTGGCAATGGTATGGCGGCAGTCGTAAAACCTCCTGTCCATTTTCCCGTAATATTTCATCTGCGGCATATATTGTTGGTTTTTTAATAGATTTTGCCATTAAATGAAGTTCTAGTTTCAGCATATTGGGTAAAAGATTGATGAAATAGGTTGTTTATTTAGGATTCTTTAATGATAAGATGGTCCAGAATGATTAAAGATCGAACATCTAAATTTGGAATCAGTTGTTCTTTTAACCACTTTTCAAACAGTTCACAGTTCATATTATCATGGTAGTCCATACTTTTGGATGTTGAAGAAAACAGTAAACTTGCACCTGGGAGAAATCCTGTTGAAGAACCTGCATGCAAAGTAATGAACCGTTTTCCTGTTTCACATCCCTTTTTTTCTTGACACTTTTTACAGACTCGTCCTGCCAAGATTTCGAACCACTTCTATTAGAAAATATCCAAGTCTCGTCTAAAAATACCACTTTTCTAATTTTTGAATTAACATTTTCCGTGTATTTCTTTAAAAACTGGATACGCTGACTTGCTATATGTGGCAACTCACATAAAAAAAACCAAACATTTTTACTAATTTTGACAACAATTTTAGTCCAATATGCCTCGCTTTTTTAAAGCTTCTTTTAAAACTTGAAGGGTTATATTAGTTTTTGATGTGTATAAATCGTAAATTGCATGACGAACATCCATTTTTACATTGTCACTTAAGTATTCCGTCTTTGGCTTTTTTCGTGTACATTTCTTAATCGTCTTCGGTAGTAAATTATCCTTTTTTTCATGCACAATTTTCTGCACAGTCCTTATACCGATTCCCAGAGCTTTTGCTACTGTCTCCTGGATATTGGCCGGTGAATTTTTATTTTCGTAATAACTTATTAGATTTAATACCATTTTTTTCGCTTGTGGATGCAAAAAACCCGAACATTGTTTTCTATTATTCATTTTGTCACTGACAAAGTCAGATTAACAAGACTTTGAAGTGACATCGCTAAAAGATTTTTGCAACTGCTGGTATTTATATGTTTATCCTCTTTTTTCATATCATTATCATAGGTCTATCTAATTCATCTTCCGGATTTTATGCGGAGAATATGATTATACGTAATAAAAGAAAAACCAACTTAAAAAGTTTGTCGTTGATAAATCGTATGACCCCTATAATGAGAAGGAATTGTTAGCCTATTTTAATGATCTATCCAAAATTCAAAAATCATTCTCTCTTTGAGCATACTATTCAATATTGCGGAGTGTGATGTCTTTTAGAAAAAAATGTGGATATTAATAGATATTTGAATTTAATTAGGTTTTTAAAAAGAAAGTCCGAAGGATATAGACCTACGAAATCGAAGATATTAACGAAAAATGATATTGGTGTTTTTCTGCAGGAAGCTAATGATAGATAACAAGTTTTTTATGGCGAAAGTAGCACTTATTGTTGGACAAGCAGGAGCATGTAGTTCTCTTCCACATACAGCTGACAAACTTACTCTTGGAAAATGTGAAAGATGAAGGTGCGTGTTTTCGATGTGTAATACCATTCACTAAGACAAAAATAACTCGAGAGTTTTTGTAACATCAGGAAACATTGAAGGTTTAGATATGATGGAGATTGTCCGAAATTACATGAAGTTACGCCCTAAACACGTTGATCATAGTCGTTTCTTCGTGTACTATAAGAACAGTGGGAATAAACACTTTTGGAGGCATGCCTATTGTTTTGTTTCTAAAATTATCCAATCCAGTACCTTATACCGGCCACTGCTTTAGAAAGTCTTCTATATCACTATTAGCCAACACCGGAGTGGATACTTTGACCATAAAGAGGCACGGGGGATGGCGGTTAAATACAGTTGTAGAAGGATATATTGAGGCTTTGGAAGACAACAAAAAGAAGACTGCTTTGAGTATACTCGGAAATAAGGAAAATGAAGCAACTAATATCCAAAAACTGAACATATGTAATGCAAGTTGATCGCAAGTTAAGACAAGTTCATCTGGTATTAATTTAAATAACTGCAATAGTTGTGTAATTAATATTTAAAATAAATAGTATTTAATGATGTATTTACAAAAATAAACGTATTTTTTTCGTAAATTATGTTTTAATTTTAATATCAGTAGATATCATTACCACACATTGGCATATAATCAACGCCACTTCTTGGCTCAAGAAATTTCTGCTTTCTGAAAAACCCTATTTAAAAAAGTGTTTTGCATTTCATTACAGGGCTAAACCGGTTGAAAGTTGAAATTTTTGAACTTCCAGTTTAACCGGAAGTTGATGCATGTTTATAGATATTTAAAAATTAGGAAAGAAAAGTGCAAACTCGTTTGTAATAAATCAAACCATTGAGATTTTATAGCTCGTTAAACTTCTCAAAATATCAAATTTCAAATAACAAGTCAGATTCGCATAAAATCAGCAAGTTTGATTTCGCCCTCCGGGGTTTTACAAATCTTTTTATGTTTAAGTGTCCCTATATGCCAAAAACATGTTATCAATTCCGTCGGTTGATCTCCCAGTTTGTCGGTCAGTTCCCGGCCTAGCTAAAAAACTACTTGCTTATCCGATTTACTTGAAATTATAGTCAAAAATTAAGGGTCATTTGGGAATGATCTGGTAATAAAATGATGGCCTAGTGAAATGTTAAACAATAACACAAAAGAACTAATTAGCCTATTTTCCTCATATTTTGAACAATAAAGTGTCACATAGAAATAAACATTCTCCTACGAATCAAAGATGGCAAAACAAAATAGCGTTCTATGAAAATATTTAAAAAATCAGCCTGAACAAATTTAATAGTGTAATATAGTGAATGATACGAATTCAACATGACAGAGCATTTGACATTAGACATAGATGGGGAGCCCGACAAGGGTAGCACTTAGGCTCACTGGGGCCCATTGTGCTATTCCCCCAAGTAGGCGTATCAGGCCCAGAGCCCACTCCTTTTTAGATGGGAAAGAATTCTTTTAGGTCGAGCACGTCCCACAAGCTCGGGTTCCACATAGATGTGATCCAAGCAAGGCAGTCTGGCGTTGACTAAAGCGTCACATCGACAGACTAGATTCTCGGTACTAAAATCGTTGTCGAGTCCAGTGTTATGCAGGTAATATTTCACCAGCCAGTGTCCAGTTAGGACTCAGACTGTCTGAGTCCTACTAGCTCGTGCCAATCGGCAGAATTCCTCGACAGTGCGATTCTTACTTCTAGCCTTGACAGCTGAAGGAACAATTCCATGAGTAATGAAAGCAGTGTTGCTACCTTCCTAAGCCAGCTGATCAGCCCCCTCATTACCCCCCCCCCTGCACTAATGGTCAGGCTTCCAAATGAGGCTAACCCTATTGGACTCACACAGCCCCTCTTAGGCTCTCCTGCACTTAAGTGTTAGCAGTGAATTCAGCCTGTTCGAGGACAGAGCTTTAATCGCGGCTTGACTATCACAGCATATATATATATATATATATATGCTAGTCGTGATATCCTCTGGAAAGGTTTTCCTTTACGCAGTCCAAGATTGCTGTAAACTCAGCTTGATACATGACAGCAAAATGGTGGTCTAATAATTTTTTAAAAATCGGCGTAAAAACATTATTATTTGAATTTATTTTGAATAAAATGGTGCCCAATAAGGATGTTTAATACACACCAGTTTTTAAATTAAATGCCCCTCACGACGGCTAAAATTGGACTTTTCTTCTTTAAATCGTTCGTTTTTGTAAGGTTATTTGTATCAGTTAAGAGATTTATAATAAGTATGTAAGTTCCAGTCCTGAAAATACCTTAATTTTAGCTTATAGTGGCCGCGCTGCATAACTATAATAATTATGCCAAAAGCAAAATTGTCGCAAAGATATACGCAAAAACCTAAGTAAATAGCTTTTTCTCAAAGCTTTTTAAAAATAAAAATGGACAAAAATATAGACACAAAATATGTCTGTGTGACATAATTTATTAGCCTCTTTCACGTTATAATCTTAAACCCTGAGTTATGATACATTGAAGGTCAATATTTATTCAGCGTTCCCTTTTATAACAAAGTGCCTGTCAGTATGTTGCTCCAGTTTGAATGATTATATTATCACCATGTTCGTATGTCCCTGTTCTCTGTTCTCTGGGGCAAATAGCTGGAAATTGCCAATGAAGAGTATATGCTGTATATTTCGATTAAACTAAACCTCCCCTTTGTCAGCATGGATCATAAAGGGTCTCATATAAGTAATGGTTTTTTTTATTGAAAACCAATGATAACTTCTGATACTTTAAAATGAATATTTCTGTTATAAGAGAAAAAAATACGGCGCGGGGGTTTCTTACTTTATTGAATTTTGTTATACAGGGTATCATATCCTAAAAAGATCTATACTGATATAGCCAAATGCGGTCTTATCGTGCGGGTCCAAAGGTCACCAACATCATGAATCAAATCAGAAAACACAGTGAATACCAAAATGTGTGATTCTTTTATGGAGCTATTAAATCTCGAAGGGCTATTTACAAATAAACAAGGAGAAAGAAAATAGTTTTTTTTTAATTATATTACTCAATATTATTAAGATAGCCATTTAATATTATTTTATATATTAAATGCCGAGGGACTAAATAAGAAAATTT
Source organism: Kuschelorhynchus macadamiae (assembly GCA_030620095.1). Lineage (NCBI taxonomy): Eukaryota > Metazoa > Arthropoda > Insecta > Coleoptera > Curculionidae > Kuschelorhynchus > Kuschelorhynchus macadamiae. Next base: position 738,349 of record JAUTXW010000432.1, read on the forward strand.
GCTAAATATGTATTTGGTTAAAATGTCTTGGTTGGCAAAAACAAAAATACACAAAATGGCAAGCACCGTAATAAAGTCGGAAGGCGGGTCGAATCAGTGGAACAATCAGGATATGTTCTGTTTATACAGCCACTTAATGAAAGTGAGATTTTTTTATCAATCACCAAAAATGATGAGCCCCGCTTGACCTAAAAATCTAACCACTTATACAGCGTCATTTATTTAAATGCGGGCCACCCCTGTCCAAAGAAAACTTGTTTTTTTTGGTATTGTGATAACAAAAAAAAATTATTTTGCAAAAATATGTATATGGTATGTTTGTCCGTCAATCTGCCTGTTCGCAGCATAGCTAAAAAACTACTTATCCGATTTTTCAGGCTATATTATATAGCCTGTATTTTTCTTTAGCCCTGGTAAAGCGGTTTTACCGAATTTTATATATCAAATTTTGTCTTATAGTTAATAAAAAAAAATTACTTATTTTAAATACGGTTTAAAATTGGAACAAGTATTCTATAATTATTTATTTATTGCCTACAAAATTATAAATGTACTAAATAAGTAAGAAAAAAATGGTGTCAAATCTAATAAAAAAAAATTTAAATTAAAATTCACTGGCTAATATCCAGGAACCAGTGGCAAAAGCTCTGAGAATCGGTATAAGGAATGTACCGGAACTTGTGCATGAAAAAAAAACATAATTTACTTCCGAAGAAGATTAAGAAATGTACTCGAAAAAATCCGAAGGCAAAAGACTTAAGTTACAATGCAAAAATGGATATTCATAACGCAATTTATGATTTATACACGTCAAAGACTAATATAATCCTTCAGAAACTTTTTAATCTTATAGACTAAAAATCATTACTTAAAAAGTCCTCATCTTCTGAGTCGTCCTCAAATGGCGCAATGATCATTGATTAATTTCTCCGTATGTTCCACAGATTTCTTCCAGTACTCCGGCGTAATATAATTTAATGAATCTTGCCAAACAATTTGCACTTCATCTGATGTAAGACCATCGTTCACGTGTTTTTCGTAATATGATTTTGCCCCAGCCCATATTAATTCTATTGCGTTAAACTGGTAATGGTATGGCGGCAGTCATAAAACCTCATGTCCCTTTTCCCGTAATATTTCATCTACGGCATATATTGTTGGTTTTTTAATAGATTTTGCCATTAAAAGAAGTTCTAGTTTCAGCATATTAAGTAAAGGATTTTGTTTTTGTTTTATTAGCCAGTCATAAATATCACTTTTCTTCCAGGATGAAGTGGGTTGTTTATTTAAGATTCTTGAATGATAAGATGCATTGTCCAGAATGATTAAAGATGATGCATCTATATTTGGAATCAGTTGTTCTTTTAACAACTTTTCAAACCGTTCACAGTTTATATTATCATGGTAGTCCATACTTTTGGATGTTGAAGAAAACAGTAAACTTGCGCCTGGGAGACATCCTGTTGAAGAACCTGCATGCCAAATGATGAACCGTGTTCTCGTCCCTTTTTTCTCTTAAGATTTTTTTGCGGACTCGTCCTACCAAGATTTCGAACCATTTCCATTAGAAAATATCCAAGTCGTGTCTAAAAATACCACTTTTTTAAATTTTGGATTAACATTTTCCGTGTTTTTTAAAAACTGGATACGCTGACTTGCTACATGTGGCAACTCGCACAAAAATCTTCGATTACAGTCCTTTTTATATCGAAAACCCAACATTTTTATTAATTTTTACAACGATTTTAGGCCAATTTCCAATATGCCTCGATTTTTTAAAGCTTATTTTAAAACTTGAAGGGTTATATTAGTTTTTGATGGGTATAAATCGTAAATTGCATTACGAACATCCATTTTTACATTGTCACTTAAGTCTTCTGTCTTTGGCTTTTTTCGTGTACATTTCTTAATCTTCTTCGGTAGTAAATTATGCTTTTTTTCATGCACAATTTTCTACACAGTCCTTATACCGGTTCCCAGAGCTTTTGATACTGTCTCCTGGATATTGGCCGGTGAATTTTCATTTTCGTAATATTTTGTTAGATTTAATACCATTTTTTCGCTTGTGGATGTAAAAAACCCGAAAATTGTTTTCTATTACTTATTTTGTCACTGACTTGTCAATCTGACTTTGAAGTGACATCGCTCAAAGATTTTTGCAACTGCTGGTATTTATATGCTTATCCTCTTTTTTCATATGAGAGTATCATAGGTCTATCTAATTCATCTTCCGTATTTAATCGTTTTGGCTTTTTCAAGGACTTTTTGAAAGAAGTAAATACCATTTTGTCTTTTCGTTATATATCTGTCTAATTTTCTTAAATTAGACTTTGTCTCCTGAATTTCGTAAAAGGTATTTTTATTTTTTCTTACTATTTTTGATAAAAGTGACTTCAAACTTCGAGACGGTTTTTTAATTTCATATAATTATTACCCGTAGTCTGAGTAATTTTAATTATTTTTTAAACTTAATTTTTTTAACACAAAAACTACTTTCTATTAAATTACCAATTCTAGGCACTTTTTAAATAAAGTTATGCCTAATTGAGTACGTTTTCTTCTTTATTAGTAAGTTTTCTTATACCGAGTGTCAAAAAAATATATAATTATTAAAATCTTCATATAGGGTGGGGACATTATAGATTATTTCTTTGAAATTACACTTTTATCCTGAATTTTGCAAATTACATTTTTATTGTTCTTTGTCTATAGAAAAACTGTAGTTAATAACTTTTTAAATTTCATGCAAATATTAAAAATAGACAGAATAATTTTTGAATATTTTATTAAACTCAGTCATGTTAATGCATACATTTTTTTAAATTTAAAATTTTAGGGAATTTTTTAATTATTTTTTTTGTTATCACTAGTTTTTCGATACCGGTTGTATAAAAAATATATAAATAACATACACTTTATATAGATTGTTGCAAACTCGATGTTCATGCCCATTGAGATCTCAGCTATGTTTTGTCAGGTTTGTTTAAATAGTTACTTACCTTTTGACGTAGGTTTATTTTGCAGTTTTATTTTTTTTTTGGTAGATCATGGTACGTTTATCCAGCCTAGCCCAAAAACGTATGATAAGGAAAATTGCGATACGGACGACGTCAATGTCTTGGCATGTATAAAGGCAACGCTTTGACACTCATGTAGAATTCTGAAGCAGGAAATTGATGTTCCCAAGACTCGCATCCAAGGAATATTGATCAAATATAAATTTAAGCAATACAAAATTAAAATTGTACATCATTTATATCCTGGGGATGCAGAACAAGGTTTAATGTTTTGCAACTGATATTTGGAACAAATTCGTATTAACAACAACTTTGAAACTGTAACATGCTTCGACGAGGCCTACGTTTCGTGTGCAAGAATTTAACAAGCATGGTATAAGGCAATGGTCCCAAGAAAGTCACTATGTAATGTTCGAAAGAAAGCAACAGTGTCAATTCGAATTGTTTTATTTTTGAGTGACAAATACAATACGGAATTTATGAAAGCGGTCTTTCGGGAGACAGATATCTTGAAATTTTGGAGAAGTTGTGTTACTAGACAATGCCCTTTCAGCTCATCTTAACCGGATACATTCCCAATAGAATGAAGCTCCCACCCACATTGCCCGAATTATTCGACCTTTTTTAGAAAATTATTTTCTGCAAAAATGTAACGGACCAATTAGATGGCCACCATGATCGCCCGACCTATCAGTTCTAGATTGTATAGGGCTATTTGCAGAATAAAGTTTATAGTACCACTCATCAGAGAATAGATGAAACTATGTAGTGGCATTTCAAAATGGCAACGACGTTCCATAATTATTTTAAAGGCTTTTGAAAGAATAACCACCATATGTTTACATTGTTTATAGTTCTTTTAGTGTAAAAATCTGCTAAAAGGCTAACATCGAGGTCAATATTATTTCAATATTCATTATTAATAAATTTGACACATTTGGTTTAATGTTATTTTTCGTTAGTTTATAAAATTTTTCATAGCTTACTTAGATTTAGCTTTTTTTAAATTTCTATGTTTTTAATGTCCTAATAAAACTAAGTCAAGGTCTACTAATTCTAATACTACAAATTACACAATATGTTATTATGTAGGTATGGGCATTTTGTGACATTGCGAATTTTATGTCTATTATTTATAATATATATCATGTGTTATATATTTTTCTAAAGCTTATAAAATTTTCAATCAAGCGAAAGAAAAATGTACATTAAAAAAACACAAGTTTTATTTATAGCCAACAACTATCAGCTCACAACAAAAATCTGACTACGCCACTGTATTCTACGTGAAAACCATATAAAAGCCTGTATGTTTCTCTTATTTACATCAGGCTTATTTTAAGCTGCACATCTCGCTGCATCACATATTTCTTTGTAATAACAAGAAATTTAATTTAAAATGCTGAGTATGTTATTTTGCAGTGGTGCAAAGTCAACAAAAATAAAGGTGCATAGATATACGTTTTTACGCTAAAGTAAAAAAATAAGTTAGGTATGTTATTTTAAATATGCCCACTGTGATAATGGATTTTAATTTTTTTTGACAGTTAAGCATTTGTTATACAAACTGGTTACGGAATATTACAAATAAACTACTCCTTAATAGTTAGAAATATTAAAATTCCTAACTCATTTTTAATTTGTCATAACTTTTAAAAACGTTTAAAATATAGTATAAAGCGGGACAGCGCAAAAAAGAACATATTTTCTTCTTTATAATGGCGGTTTAAAAGCTCCTTTGGCCGAGCGTAACTGAGTGTGAAAAAGAGTATTTCAAAAACCTAAAAAAATAGAGCGCTCTACTATTTGTGATGAGAACTGTGGAGGGAAGTTTCTTTAAGCTTTAAGATTGCCTATATGATCCCCTTTAATGCAGGATACGAACCCATCTTCGATTTTGGTTACTAACAAAGCGATACTCGATTATTCAAAAGTGTATATTTTTTTATTTGAACTCTACTTATGACTCCTAATCCTTAAATTCAACTATCTACCTATTCTAAGATCATACCAAGCAAAGTAATACAATATTTTCGCCTCTCTGTAGTTAAGAATGTAATAAAGCTTATTTAAAAAAAATAAGTAAAAAAATTGTACATTTCTTTTCTGTTATTTTAAGTTTATGTTTAGGTATGTTTTTGGCTTAGGTAGATGGTCGAATATAGGAATTAACGTCCCAAAAAAAACTAAATCCAAGGGAAGATCGACTAATTACGTTAAGCGGAAGAAGACAACCATTGTCCACCTGCAGACATTTCTTTCAAGATTTTTTTAACGCAACAGGAACTGCTCTATCTATTGATACCATAAGAAGAAGGCTAGGAGATATAAATTTAAAATCACGGCGTCTTTTACGCCGAGTTTCACTTACTCCACTGCATATGCACCAACGGTTGGAATGGGCTAGAGCACACATTAATTGGAGGAATGAGTGGAGGAATGTCCTTTTGACTAGGTATGCGAGATTTTCGTATAGTCGTAGAACACGTCTTTATATATGTATGTTTGTGATGGAAATATAAATGGTGAAGAGTTTACACATGCAAGACTACTATTGTCTAGATGGAAACGACATACCCCACCTTAGATTGGCACCTCTATCGCCAGACTTGATAGAACATGTGTGGGATATGATGCAAAGAAAATTGGATAAACTCGTGCCAGCAGACAAACATTTGATGATTTGAGAAGAGTTCTTCCAGAATTATGGAATGCTGTTTCACAACATATAATCAATAATTAAATTGACAGCATGCCAAGAAGATGTCAAGCCATAATTAACGTTTGTGGGGGTTTTACTTATTAATTATTCACTGACTAATTTTTTTGTACCCTTAATTTTTTTTCTTTCAAAGTTTTTTTTCGCCCTTGTATAAAGTAAATTACTTTTTTGTTATTTTAATCTATATGTTTTCGTATTCCCTTGGCGTAGGTAATTGTTGAATGAAAGGATTAGCGTCATATGTAGCGTTCAAATAAAAAAAATATATACACTTTGGGATAATCGAGTATCATTTAGTTAGGTACCAAAATCGAATATGGGTTCCTATATTAAAGAAAATGATATAGGTAATCTAAAACTCAAAGAAACTTGTCCCCACAGTTCTCGTGAAAAAATGCTAGAGCTCTATATTTTTTTAGGTTTTTGCAACACTCTTTTTCACACTCTGTATACTTGACACATGCTCTTCTAAGGACGTTCTTAACACGTTATTATAAAGTTGAAAATCTGCCCTTTTTGGCTCAAACATGCCTTACATTTTTTTTAACACGTTTAATAATATAATGGGGTGTTCTTTGAACGCTCTTTTTATCGCATTAAGCAAGTCTTCATTTACGTGGTATATTATTGAAAGAAAAATCTAAAAATGCCGGAAGCAACAAGTTATAATATAGTGAAAAAGAAATAAGTGACTTCGTTATAATTGTAATGAAAATGCAACTACTAATTATTTAAATAACAGTGGTTGACGTGCTTAGAAATGAAGTCTTCGCCTATATTAATACCGAGAGTTTTAAAACGATTATTAGCAATTAAAAAGGTATTAGTCATGAACGAAATAAAAGGGTTGGTTAGAGGTCCACGAATACCCCGACAGAAATTATTTCAGTGTGAATAATGTCTTATATCCGTGACTGCAACTAGTTAGTAAAAACTTTGCGTGTTGTCAACGTAATGCTAATAAAGATGTACCTAAACCCTTGTACGTTCTATTACTCAATCTATAAATAAATTTGAATCCAGACTTTTGATGTGACATTAGGGCTGGGTAATTTAATTTAAGGAATATCCTAATTACACACTGCGCATTTCCTGTTTCACGTAGATTTTTTCAGTTATTTGGGACACATTACAGCCTAATGAATTTATTATACATTTATAAACCTGAAATGCGATTTATGACTCCTCTAATCGAGTCTAATGCACTTTTATGCCGCCAAATTAGAGGAAAACATGCTAGAACTAAATGGAGGCAAATGGCTTTAAAGTTTTGTTTTGTTATATAGATAATGGTACGTATTATAAATCGTATCTATATGTTTGTATGGGTAAGTCATTAGTTCACAGAATTATTTATTAAAATAACATACATTTTGTCCCTTTTATAGTTTATTTCATACAAAAACTTATTGAAAATGACCTCAGGTTACAGTTTTGTGAAGAAATGGTTCATTTAGTTGACCACTTAATTTATTTTTTGAGGTTACAAAGCCAGTGATTTTTAAAAAATCTTATAATGTATAAATGTTGAAGGTGTGAAAAATTGATTTGTTAATACACATGCAACTGCCAGCTTTTCCAGTACTCAAGATATTCGCCTATATTAAGACCTTTTGGACAAACGGTATTTTTTAAATTATAGCTAGAACCTGTGTAAAAATTCAATATACGATTACATGTGCTAGTGAAATTAATGTTTTATGCCAAACTTGTGCCTCTAAAAACTTTACTTCCTTTCAAAATTCTCTATTTTCTCTGCTACGGCAGGCAGTGCGAAAACGCAATTTCACAGCAAATTAAACTTTTTCTTTGTGAAACAAGCAAATACCAAGAAACCGGCAACTTTTGGGTTAACGAATAAAGTTAAAGACATAAGTTTTACCGGGAATCAATGGAAATTACTTTTAAGTTTAGAGGCAGAAGGCGTTATTGTATACTTAAGGATATCGGCTAAGAACTTACAACTGTAACTTTTATCCCCTTCGTAAAATTTTACATCGATATCACTTCTGGGAGATAACTTAAGATAACTTGATCTTTAAACTTTCAATATGCTATTGAAAGTTGATTTTAATGTATTTATCTATTACTTTCGTACAGGATGGTTTAATATAAAAATGTTTGTAAAGGGCAAGTTTATGCCGTTTTATTCTTCATAAGCTAACTAAAATAAAGCTATATATATATATATATATATATATATATATATATATATATATATATTATATATATATATATATATATATATATATATATATATATATATATATATATATATATATATATATTGTGTTTTCATTCCGTGTGTACATCCGTTCACTACTGTCGTTCTGAAAAGAACAGTTTTGCTGACGTTTCGCCAAAATCACATTTGGCATTTTTGAAGCTTTCTTTCTCGCGTCCTAATAGAGACCGAAGTGTTGGTGACTGCGACGCTTCCTTTTATACCCCCTTTCGAGGCCGAAGGTTATATCTGCGCAGGCGTTGGTCGTTATTTATGTTTTCCGGATGGTGCTGTTGTTGTTGCGCTAATTGCGCTTGAGTTTTTGCGATTTTAGATTTGTCGATTATTGTCTTCCATACTGTTGGTAGTTTAAATGATTCGTCCCTTTTATTCAAATCACCTTGTTTTTCAATTTCTATGGCTTCTCGGATTATTCTGGTCTTATATTGTTCTATATTGGCAATCTCCCTACACCCATCGAAATTTATTTTATGGCCGGTTTCCTGATGATGTAGGAATAAAGCTGAGGTTGTTTATTTCTGATGCTGAGTTTATGCTCTTCCACTCTTGCTGATATTCGCCTGTTAGTTTGCCCTACGTACAACTTTTCACAGTCCTGGCACGGAATACTGTACACCTCGTGGTTTTCCAGTTTGATTTCATCTTTTGGGTTTCCGAGTAGTTTATCTATAGTTGTTTGTGGCATGTGTATTGTTTGTATGTTGTGAATTCTTATTCTGTCTGTTGTGCCTTTTACATATATAAGATACTCGTTGTTTTCCCGGTTCATATATGCATTAATAGCTTTCTCTATGGTGCGATTTGTGTAGCCATTTTTCTTTAAAGCACTATATTACCTTAAATTCGTTTTGTCTCGTCTGTGTTTCAGTTAGTATATATGATGATGTGATTTTGCATTTAAATATATATATATATATATATATATATATATATGGGGTGGATTATATATATATGCATGACCATGTTGCCATACAATAAATATGTCATCCACATAACGAATACTTGCTTTCTCAAGAGCTTCTTTCTCGAAGTATATATAAATAAATTATATGGTGATATATGGAGCACCCATTTGTTTATACATTTGCCCGTTGAAAGAAAAATAAGTATTTTTGAGGCAATGCTCCGAGAGTTCTATTATTAACTTAAGGTAATATCTAGTGCTTTAAAAAAAAATGGCTATACAAATCGCACCATAGAGAAAGCTAATAATGCACAGGTTTCCCGAACAACGAACAACAAAAAATATAGTAGTCTTACCATATGTAAAAGGCACAACAGACAGAATCGGAAGAATTCTGAGGAAACACAACATACAAACAATACACAAACCACAAACAACTATAGGTAAACTACTCGGAAACCCAAAAGATGTAATCAAACTGGAAAACCACGGAGTGAACAGTATTCCGTGCCAGGACTGTGAAAAGTTGGACGTAGGGCAAACTAACAGGCGAATATCAGCAAGAGTGGAAGAGCATAAACTCAGCATCAGAAATAAACAACCTCAGCTTTATTCCTACATCATTAGGAAACCGGCTATAAAATAAATTTCTATGCCAATATAGAACATTATAAGACCAGAATAATCCGAGAAGCCATAGAAATTGAAAAACAAGGTGATTTAAATAAAAAGGACGAATCATTAAAACTACCAACAGTATGGAAGACAATAATCGACAAATCTAAAATCGCAAAAACTCAAGCGCAATTAGCGCAACAACAACAGCACCATCCGGAAAACATAAATAACGACCAACGCCTGCGCAGATATAACCTTCGGCCCCGAGTGGGGGTATAAAAGGAAGCGTCGCAGTCACCAACACTTCGGTCTCTATTAGGACGCGAGAAAGAGAGCTGCGAAAATGCCAAATGCGATTTTGGCGAAACGTCAGCAAAACTGTTCTTTTCAGAACGACAGTAGCGAACGAATGTACACCCGGTATGAAAACCCATTGTATTTTTCCATCCGTGAAGGAGTAAAAGTCATATATATATATATATATATATATATATATATATATATATATATATATATGTATATATATTTTTATATTTTGTGAATTATTTTCTTGGGCATAGGTTAACTCATTGAGAAGTAAAACTATAATTCAATCGACGTTTCGCTCATTATATTGAGCTTTCCAGCTTTCAAGATATTTTTTTCTATAATAAAAACAAGTATATTTAGTATATAAATTTTTAAATTGGTTAAAACATTTCCTCCATTGTCGCACAATGAGTTATGGAATATCTGGAGGAGAGTGTGATAAGTGAATTTGATTTTAACCTTCCTTTTTTAAAAGATTTGTGGACGATTGTTTAACTGCCGTTTCAAAAAACCATATTAATGACCCATTAAATGCTTTCAATAATTTTCACCCCAAATTAAAATTTACCATGGAAACTGAAGACAAAAACAAAATTAATTTTCTAGACTTAACCCTAATTAGAAACAAGAAAGATCAAAATATAAGAACCAAGTGGTATACTGAAAAACATGGTCAGGGCGGTACTTAAACTTTAACTCCAACCATCCAAAGAATCAAAAAAATAGCGTTATTATAGGTCTAACCGATCGTGCCATCTCAGTTACTTCCCCAGAATATCGTCCTGAGATTTTAAAGAAGGTTAAGGAGACTTTAATAAATAACCATTATCCGGAAAAAAACATACTACGAGTTTTTAAACAACGAACTCATGTTTTTTATAATAACTTAAAGAAAGCAACAAAAGAAAAAAATGGTAATACTAAATACGTTGCAATGCCCTACACAGACGGTCTATCAGAAAAAATAAATCACATCTTGTCTAAACACGACATAACTGTCTGTCATAAAGCACAGAATTTACTAAACGGTCTTTTCACTCCCTTGAAAAGCAAAGTAATAAAAAAAAAGAAATCAAACCTAGTTTACTCAATTCCATGTTTTAATTGCCCAAAAAAGTATTTAGGAATGACAACACAATACTTAGATAGTCGATTAAACGGCCACAAATACACAAAAAATGCATCTAGTGCACTCCACAAACACGAACATACAGAAAAACATGAATTCGATTTTAAACAAACCAAAATTTTAGGGCAAGAAACTAATTATCGAAAACTCACAATAAAAGAAATGATACAAATTAAAAAAGAGAAAAATGCCGTCAACGATAAAAAAGACATCAATAACTTAAGCCAAATTTATTATAATCTGATATCTAAGTAAATTATTCTATATAAATAAACTACTCCATCCATAAAACCCTGTACATTTCAGTAAGATCATAAACCCAAACTCGGTACAGCAATAAAAATCTAAGTAAATATAAAAAAAAGGAAAAAATTTGTCTCGTTTTTAGCTACCAGAATTCCAGACGTGTCGAAATTATTGCAATCGCAAAACATTCGTAAAACTGACATGTTTCCAAGGTACGTACTCTGTATGTATTTTTGTTTTCATGATAATAGTTTGTTTAAATGTAATGTTTTTTTGAGTGATGGTTTTTCAATAATCTTTTAACCAATTTGAAAATTTAAATACTAACTGTACATGTTTTTATTGTAGCTTTTATGGAGCCTTGTATATTTTTTTTCATAGTCGTATTCTGTATAAAATTCCCTTCCCAGTGTTTTATCCCAAGTTGTATTTTTCTTCCAAAATGGCGGCATTAAAGCCACTTTTCTGAAAAACGTTATATTCACCATCTAACATATAAAACAAAAGACAGTGTCAAACTCCCGAGTTAAGCTAATTAATATTTCGATTTTTCCTCCGAGTTACATAATTTTTTATCGGGGAAACTACTAAATCAAAATTTACCATTTTTCTAGTTAAACTATGGTAGATTTATTCACCCATGATTTTTAGTAGACAATAACTTAGTATACTATTTAGTCTTAACATATATCAGATTTATTTATAACATTTAAACTTAAATGGCCAGGCCTAGGTTGTCCATTTTATACCCATACCCGTATAAGCAGTGTTAGCGTTTCGAATACCCTAACGTCAATACTCCAGTTTATAGAAATTGGTAAAACTGACCATTTTATTTTTATAAAAACGTGACAGTTGATTAATATAAGCATTGTAAACTAATTTTCAGTTATATTAATTTTAAGTTTACTTGTTTCTAGATGCTTGCTTACGATCGTTCAACGTAAATGCAGCTTAAATCGCATACATTGAGAAAAAGTAGTAGGCTATGAAAAACAAAATAGCATAACACGGCCATTATTATCTGGTTTATTGGCAGCCTAAATATCTTATCATTGAGTTCTTTGACTCCTAAATAATAAGGTATTTTTGTTGTATTTGATAGAAAATAATTAGTATTTCTTCATATTTGGAAAGTAATATTAATTATAAATTATATAAGTAAAATATTTAATATTTTGTATCAAATACAGCAGAAGTACCTTATTCTTTAAAAATCAAATAACTCAAAGATGAGATAGGTAATACAACTGCCAATAACCAGATAATGATGGCCGTATTATGCTATTTTCTTTTTCATAGACTACTATTTTTTCTCAATGTATGCGATTTAAAATAATATAAAGGAAATTATTTTACAATGCTTATATCAATCAACTGTAACATTTTTATAAAAATAAAATGGCCATTTTACCATTTCAAAAAACTGGAATATTGCCATTACAATATTAGAATCGCTAACACTGCTTATAGGTATGGGTATAAAATGGACAACCTAAGCCTGGCCATTTAAGTTTAAACGTTATAAATAAATCTGATACATGTTGACGCTAAACAGAATACTTAGTTATTGTCTACTTAAAATGACGGGTAAATACATCTAACATAGTTTAACTAATAAAAATGGTAAATTTTGGTTTAGCAGTTTCCCCGATAAAAAATTATGTAGCTCGAAAAATCGAAATATTGTTATAATTTAATGACAAAAGGATAACTTGTGGCACATTATTGGAAACGTACGTTAACGTGAAATTAAACGGATAAATAAATTGTACAAGGCCAAATTTAAATTTAAATAAAAAATTAAACATAATAATATGCTTTCATGCTTTTTCTAACCTAAAAAGTCTCATTTTAATCAGGTCACCTCAGAAATTTGACACTGTCTTTTGTTTCATATATTTTATGATGAATATAACGTTTTCCAGAAAACCGGTTTTAGTGCCGTCATTTTGGAAGAAAAATATAACTTGTGATGCATCATTGGATAGGGAATTTTGTACAGAATACGACTATGAAAAAAATATACAGTGTTCTATTTCATATGTTAAATTTTAGGTCACTTCCGGTTAAACCGGAAGTGATGGATAATGCTGATGATAATGCAATTATCTGCCAAAATATGCATCTTAATAAGTTACTAATCGTACAAGTTTCAAAATCATATCTGAAGAGGTAAAAAAAATTAAAGCGTGTACCCTATTTGCAAGGCTTATCAGGCAGTTTTCTTGGGCGATATCAGTACTAGAACCGGAAAACCCGAACACTGAAACAAACAAAGTGCCATGTCGTTCGACTTTGAAAGTCGATGCGGGAAGTAGCCGACCAGTGGCGCCATCTGTAGGTACTATAGTGCACTAAATCGCTTTAGATTCGACCTACTTGGGAGCACAAGACAACATATACATCTGTGCAAAATAAAAGAGCACAGAAATATATTTCTGTGCGGTTCTTAGTCGTAAAAAGTTATATGAATGAAAACACATTGGATTTTTCCATCCGTGAAGGACTAATGATAAAATATTTTAAATAAAAAATGTAAGATATAGATTGTGCCTTTCTTTTGAAACGTTAGTTTTTATTGGTTATTCGCTTTAATAGCGAATAAATTCTGAACTTGTTATTACTTTCAAAAATTATCTAATGTATTAAAACCGGAGATCTCTGTGTCCACTTTGCCGCTTCTATTTTCTGGTAAAGATAATTGATAAATACGTGGGTATCATAAGCAAAAGCCCCATTCTATTGATACGAAACAAGAAGTACTCTATCCAAAAGAACATGTTCAAGTCATATTGGTAATTATAAATAAGGAACTCTACAGCAAATTTTGGACCAAAAATGTAATACTTCACAAAACGAACTAGTTTGTCTGTAGACCAATAAAGACAGTTTCATCACGGTTTTGATTAACTTAAAAAAACGTTTTGCCACCTTCCTATATAAACAAATAAGTATGTAATGTTTATTATCTTTAAACTTTTAAAAAAGTGAATTTTAAGTTATAACAGTTATTTATAGTTATTATTTTTTCATAAAAAAATAGTTGTTTTAGGTAAAATATGCCAGTTGATATTTAAAGAAAATTTGCCGCTACAATCAGTGCAACCGATAATGGCATCATAATGGCACCAATTTACCTTTAGATAAGAATAAAATTCTTTACGTGTATCAGCAACTTTGGGAATTTTAAATTTTTATTTTTTACTTACCGAATTAGATATGCATTAAAATTATTGATCTCTTCCCTGATTTTTATTTTTAACTAATTTCTATTATTAGATCTATTTTTATAAACTTTTTTTTAGTGCATCCCACAAAAAGAAGTCTAAAGGGCTTAAATCAGGGCTTCGTGGTGGCCAGGATATTAAACCATGTCTTTCTATCCACAATGGAAAATGTTGATTAAGGAAATTTACTACCGGTGCAACCGTGTGGTAAGGGGCGCTATCCTGCTGAAAAATGATATTTTCTCGAATATTTGCTGGCAAGTCGTTCATAAGGGGCATGATTTCATTCCTAAGCAGCTCCAAGTATCTTTCGCCATTTAACGACCTGTCAAAAAATATTGGTCCGATAATACGGTCGCAAATAATTCCGCACCACACATTTACGGTTTGACGGCCTTGTTTTTTAATTGCTTTTATTAGATGTTTATTAGTTTGAGACCAGTAATGAGTGTTTTTCCGATTAAAAATACCCGCCGCCGTAAGTCTAATTGTAATAATAATTGAGTTGGAAGAAATTTATAAGGATGATAACCATTCACCTGCAGTGTTTTTTGAATACTTCCTCAACTGACACCTGCAGTGTCTCTGTCAGCATCTCTGGGATCTTTCATCATCTTCCTCGAAATAAAGTAAAATTTTCAGTTGTTTTTCCTCAGTGAGGACAAAATTGGGACGATTTTTCTTAGAGTTTTTGAGGACACCTTTTTCCAAATCACGCACAATTCGAAAAAATATAGTCCTGGAGGGAACTCGATTATTAGGATATTCCCTCGAATATTCTCTAAGGGCTGACCCTGGAGTTTTATTATTTTTTTTGAAACAGTTGTATAATTTCAAACGTTCATCTAAACTATATAAAGCCATTTTTTAACAAATTTCGCAGCAAAAATTTGACAAAAACGACAAAGAGAGCAAAATGTCAACTTAAGTCAACAATTGCATTAGGTCATTTCCTAAGCCTATCTTGATTTTTTTTAGTTTCTGATCTCATTTACTGGCAAAATTCCGGGATAAATCAAAAAACGGCTAATAAAATCGAAACTGTTCATTTTAGATAAAGGTCATATATATGAGTAATGATAGGTAATTGAACGCTGAATCAGATGAAATAAAAATATACAGGGTGTTCAATATGAAAAACAGGAGATTTTTACATTTAAAGTTCTGTTTGTTTTGCTCTCCATTTTTAACACCCTGTATGTTAATTGGTAAGACCAGCATGGAAACTAGTTGAATTGAACCCTTCGTAATGTATGTTTATGATATTAATAAGTTCCATTAAAGTTTTATTGGTAAATTTTTTTTTTTAAATATGTTTTTTTAAAAAAAATTCTAAAAACTCAATTTACTCAAAAACGATAAAGAATTCAAATACAGATGTTATTATAAAAACTTTCGCAAATTAACAGTAGAATCGAAACGTGTAATAATATATGGGATGTCCCGTTTAAATTAAGAAAGTTGACATGTGTCACGTCAAAACGAAACACCCTGTATAAACAAAAGTGAAATAAAATAAAAATTTAATTGAATCCAAACAACTTTTGTATTTAACTTTTTGTCGTATCTATTACCGTTTTCTAGATAAGGTACTGTATCACCATAAAATGGGCACCCTGTACAGGGTGTCCCATTTTCGTAGGTTTTACGGGGTTTCCAGCTTATGAGTAGAGATAGAGAGATGCGGTTTTCGCGACACCGTGCTACTTTTCGATGAAACTAAAGAGGCCGCAAACAGATTTGCCCTAACCATTTTAGTTTCCGTGCTACAGGGTGATTTTGAAAATTTGTCATTTTCGGACACCCCCTGTAACTCAGCTATCGTAAAATATATTTAAAATGTTTCAACTGGTATTTATAGATTTTTTCACGTAGAATTCAGTGGCATACTCAGATTTTTGCTGAGAGTCATAGTTTTTGACATATTGGCATAACCTACTATTTTTTAAATGGGAGACCCTATATATTATTTTTTCATCTTATTCTTCGTGTCGAGAGCTTTTCAAAAACATACCATAAGTCATATTTATTTTCATAAATAACATGAAAAAATGCATTTTTCTTTAAACGGATTTATGGCATAGCAGATCAATCGAAATAAGAGAAGGTGGCTGTGGTAGCCATGGCAACGCCAACAAAAATATGATCAGGCAGCCATTACTGCTGTCATTTTTGGCATTATTGCGTTTAAATTTTGACGTCTATTATAATTATTGTTTTTAATATGGCTCAGAATCAAAAATTTGAATATTTTGAGAAATATGATATGAACGCGTGTTTTATATTGTCTAATGAAGATGCAGATCAGGCGGCAGAGCTTTATCTGAACAGGTTAGTTCTTTTTTATCTTCCTGCATTTTGACTTTATTGGTTCGCTTTATTTTATCTTAGATATCCCGAGAGAAGACAACCAGAAAAAAGAATTTTTCAAAAAATTAAAAATAATCTTTGCCAATATGGATCTTTTAACAAGCCTCGATCGCGAACTTACAATAAAGACAACGAAGAATCTGAGGTCAACGTTTTAGCCCTCGTTCAGACAGCTCCTGAAACATCTTGCAGGAAAATAGACGAAGAGGCGGGTGTACCGAAAACCAAAGTGCAGAAAATTTTGAAAAAGCACAAATTCAAACCCTATAAATACAAACTTGTGCATCATCTGCATCCTGGTGATGCAGAGCGCAGATTGGAGTTCTGCAATTGGTTTATAAATATGAAGGCAGAAGATATCGATTTTGAAAAAAAGATTATTTGGTCAGACGAGGCACATTTTACTAGTTCAGGGATTTTAAATAGACACAACACGCGATTTTGGAGTCAAGAAAACAACCATGTTATTTTTCCTAGGGAGCGTCAGGGCAGATTTGGATTCAATGTCTCCTGTTTTATTTTCAACCGAAAAATAGTTTACCAAATATATGAAGGAAATCTGAATTCGATTGGTTACGTGCGAATCCTAGAAGACGCATTAGGAATTTTGGATGATGTTCCCTTGGCTCAACTAAATAGGATTTATTTCCAGCAAGACGGAGCTCCAGCCCACAATGCCAGAATAAGTCAAAACTGGCTTAACGACCATTTTCCTGGAAGATGGATAGGAACACACGGACCTGTTCGATGGCCACCACGATCCCCTGACCTCTCAGTTTTAGATTTCTTTTTGTGGGGTTATTTAGAAAACAAGGTTTATGTAAGGCGATACGAAAACTTAGAACAACTAAGAATGGCCACCGAAAACGCTTTTGCAGAGTTACAAAGACAGTCATTTACAATAGAAAATGCATTAAAAAGAATTTTTAAAGTTTGTCACACTTGTAGGACACATAATGGTCTACAATTTGAACAATATTTGTAGTTTTAATGAAATTATAATTATTACCTTTTACCTACTTCCTAATTTTTTCTGATGCTGTTACTTTGTTATTTCGTTAATAAATATTTGTTAACTTTTTCCATGGCTCCACAGCCACCTTCTCTTATTTCGATTGATCTGCTATGCCATAAATCCGTTTAAAGAAAAATGCATTTTTTCATGTTATTTATGAAAATAAATATGACTTATGGTATGTTTTTGAAAAGCTCTCGACACGAAGAATAAGATGAAAAAATAATATATAGGGTGTCCCGTTTAAAAAATAGTAGGTTATGCCAATATGTCAAAAACTATGACTCTCAGCAAAAATCTGAGTACGCCACTGAATTCTACGTGAAAAAATCTATAAATACCAGTTGAAACATTTTAAATATATTTTACGATAGCTGAGTTACAGGGGGTGTCCGAAAATGACAAATTTTCAAAATCACCCTGTAGCACGGAAACTAAAATGGTTAGGGCAAATCTGTTTGCGGCCTCTTTAGTTTCATCGAAAAGTAGCACGGTGTCGCGAAAACCGCATCTCTCTATCTCTACTCATAAGCTGGAAATCCCGTAAAACCTACGAAAATGGGACACCCTGTACATGTAACAATAACACATTTCGTTTCATATATCAGTACTTATTGTTTAAACGTAATATGGAAGCTATCTCTTAATATATGTGTTCCACAGATACACGCATTGTCACAATGTGTCAATGAACGATGCACCGATAAAAAATATTTAATATATAAGATTTAACTTCACTTTAATAACCCTATTTTAGTTTTCATTAATAGTTAATTAAAAGAAATTAAGCAAGATGTAACGAAAAGTTTCAAAGTTGACATGCAAGTTTCTCCCTAACGAATAATTAGAGCAATAGAAGTCAACTAGCTAATTGCGAGGCATTACGGGAAAAGAACATCTAATTGAAAAGCAAAGTTAGGAGTATACTCGGAGCGAAGCCTAATTTATTCTTTCCACATACTCAATTAACTGTTTCACCCCAAGTAATAGCGGGAGATTCCATTTAACAAGTTGAAATATAAATTTTAGTGAATGAAGGTTTTGTAAGAAAGAGTTTTAGTTTCAAGGGCAATAAGGTAGATCTCAGGTCTTGATATTTTTGTATTTAAGCTACTAGAAAATGTATAGCTACTTGGAATCTTGTTCTGCTTTATTTATTTGTTGAAATTTCTAACATTTAATGTTTGTCTGAATAAATGAAATATATAACTAAACAATAAACTAAAATTTTGTTATAAATCCTTATCATGAGTCAACATTTAAACGTCTCATAGATTGTGACAAATCATAATTTAATAGCGTTCACTAGATTGGAAATATAAATAGGATACATTACTTCAAAACTCTAAATTTGTATATTGCAAACAAAACCGTTGAGAATTTTTTTTAAATATAATACATAATCAACCTTATCTGGATTCGCATTTCAAGGTAACAGACTTTTTAGTAACAATAGCAGTTCTGAGGTTTAAGTACGGTCGAATATAAAAAAAAAACAGAAAACCAACCTAATCTAACCTAACCTACCAGTAGTTATACTAAATAACAATCCCTTGATTGATTTTAACGGCTCTTCCATGATTAAATAGTAAAAAAGAAAGAATTGGTACAAATATGTTTTGATCAGGAGGTCGACAATTTTAACAGATCACACTTTTCAGAAAAGTCAAGATACGTAAAATTTCTTCACGAAATAATTTTTCATGATGTTGAACCGAATAAGACCCCTTTACAACATCTACTGATAAAGAAAGATTGTATTATTATTGTGTTGCAATATTGTACTCTGTACAGAACCAAAAATGATGAACACATTTGTTATTATTATTATTATGACTATGACTTGTTGTCTCACAGTATTCCTGTGGTTGTATTTTATACTGACGGGATTATACTAAGTCAGTACAAAAAATAAAAAAAGGAAATGAAAAAAAAAACGACTACTGTGTATTAAGAAATGATGTAACTATGCTACATGTTTTCAAAATGACCGTTTTCTGGATGTTCCTGTGAATGTCTGTATTAAGTCCTAATTGAGCCAAATGCGGTGTAAACTTTGTTGGGGTGAGACCTGTTACTGATATGACGAGAGGAACAATGATGACTCTTTCCTGTTTCCACAGCCTTTTTACTTCCATTGCCAAGTCGGTGTATTTGGCGATCTTCTCACTGTATTTCGCTTGGATGTTCTCGTCGTTGGAGACGTCAATTAAATAAGTGATTTTCTCTTTTTTTTAGGATTGAAAGGTGATATCGGGTCTATTTGCGGGGATTGTTTTATCTGTGTGGATGTCAATGTCCCAATAGAGCTTGTAGTCTTCGTTTTCAAGTATAAATGTTGATGTATAATGGTAGTAAGGGTCTGTGTTCTCCATTAGTTTGTATGTTGTGGCTAATGCTTGATGAACGAACTATCATTATTCTACATCCACTTGTTATGTGATCGATCGTTTCTCTCTGCTGGTGACATTTCCTGCACCTATCGTCTTCAATGGTTGTGTCCTTCATGATGTGCTTTTGGTAGTTTTTGGTTGTTATGACTTTGTCCTGGATGGCAAGCAGGAAGCCTTCTATTTCGAGGAACAGCTTCCCTTCTTGAAACCACGTATATGAAAGCTTTTTATGTATATGGTCTTGCTTTATGTGGTATCTGTGTCTTCTGTGGAGTATTTTTTTTAGACCAGGTGTTCATCTTTTCTAGTCGTGATTGGATGTGACTATGTGCGTCTACTGCGTGGCTCGTTTGAGACAGATCGAGCGGTGTATAATTCTTATCTACTTTCACTATTGCCTTGTGGAGGTTAGTTTGTTTGTTGTGGAAGAATTTTCTGAGTTCGTAAATTTGTTTTTTATTTAGCGATTGTTTATCTATAATTCCCCTCTCTCCTTCTGTTCTCTCGATGGTGAGTCTTTCCTTGCATGCGTTGGGATGTAACTTCCTGTGTTTAGTGAAAAAACGAATACGTAAAAATAGGTATGGCGAAGTTGTTAATAGCTTTCGTTAGATTTTTGGAGCTCAGTTTTGTTTTTAGTAGTTTTGTAAGTTTTAAATTCCGTCTTAAGCTCTGATTTGATTGAGTATGGTTAATTTTGGTGCTTTGATGGAAGCCTAGGTATCTGTATGTTTCTTCTTTGAGTATGTCATCCATGGTTTCATTGCTGATTGTTTCCATCGTAGGGTGGTCTTTCCACTGCCCTTGTTAATATGAAGTAGCTTACATTTACTTATGCCAAATTCTATGTTTATGCACATGGTAAACCTTTCTGTGATTCTAAGGAGTCGCTTTAGCTATGCCTTTGTGCATGCGTATAATTTTATGTCATCCATGTACAAGATATGGTTTATTTTGTATAGGTTATTTTTTTTTTGTTAAATTTGGAATTGGAAATGTGTGTTATTCAGTGTGTTTGAGAGTGGATTGAGGCAGAGGCAGAACCACAAAGCGCTGAGTGAATCTTCCTAGAATATACCTCGTCTGATGTAGATCTCTTCTGTTTCGATTTGTTTTTTTTTTGTGTTCTCAGGTTGATTTTAGTTTTCCACGTACCATGATTTGCGTAAGAAATTGCCTGAGGTTTTGATTGACTTTGTATAATCCTAGCACTCTGGTTAGCCAACTATGGGGTATCGCACCTGAATAAAAGTATCTTGATTGAAACAAATATTTAATAAAATTACATATCTCAACATGTAGACCAGCCTGTCTACGGAATGTTTCGACACTTAATATAAACAATATTATTTAGGCAAACATACGAAATTATGTCATTAGTTTAGACCCATAGTAGTTGTAGAAATACTTTAATCCTATCACGACTCCTCAGTGCAATGTGCTTCCTGAAGTTTCCCTTTTATAACAGTCACTATATGGTATCTACTGGCTCCACATTTCATATCTATGTCTGTGCCGATCTTGTGTACCAGTTTAAGAACTGAGTCCCATATAAATTAGGTGACTGACAGTGTGTGATTGACCCATGGCCTAGATTTAAACCAGCAACTGGTTTGTCTTAAAGCATCTGAGAGCGGAATTAGTTCCAGGCAGAACCAGAGAGCATTATTATTATTATTATCATTATTATTATTAGTGATCTTCATCTAATTGTGTAAAAATTATATATTATTATAAGTCTTGGAAATCTGTCAGCTCTAAAATTTTAAAAAGTCTTGAGATTTACGATATACGAAATAAAATACGAACAATGTTTTCGCCAAGCCAAGATGAAGTTAAATTTACGAATCAGCAGTTGGTTCTAGCGCCATGGCATCGATTATGCTGCGGATATTAGTTCCGCATTCCACTCATGTAATCTTACATTGTTTACCATATGGTGATTTCTATTACGAGTATTGCGGCAAGCGATGAATAAAAATTGACACAGAATTTTGAGTTTATCTTCGGAATCTGGACTTTGCTAGTTGTACAGTTTGTCTATTTAAGTTTATATTAGTAGTGTTATCTCCCAAACGATTAAAATAAGAGAAAAGATGCACTTTTAGACGTATATTTGCTTAAACATCTATAGAGTAATGCTCAAAAACACCCAAAATTAATGTATTAAATATCGCGAGAATTACTGGTATCAAAAACAACAATGTGCCTAATTTTTTTTACAAGATTGAGCAATTAGATTTAAAACCTCATGTTTCGTCTTCGTGAAGTTATTAATATAAGGGAGGTGTTTGGGGGTTAACTTTTAATTAAGTCACTTTTATTAAAGGTAATATTATACAAATAGTATTAGTTAAGAACTTTTTTTCGGTAAACCCCCCTCTATTTTATGTACAACAAAAATAAAGTAATGCCGCTTTTTTTCATATTATTTATTTCAGTTAGGTAAAATGAAGTTTTTTTTTGGGTTGATAAAAGTTTTCAATACTCAAATCAAGGTATTTGTATATACGCCACTGAATTTTTAATGATAGTTCATTTTCTATTTCTCAGGCATACCTAAGAATTTTTGATAAATATTATAAATATGCTTAGGTACTTTCGGTTTTTTTTAGTTTCTAAGGGTCGTTCCATATACTTGATTATTTATTGTCTTTATATAGAGAAATTCATTGGATTTAGGTTCGGGTGATAGGGAGGCTATTAAACAGGGTCGTGCAGTCCATAGAAACAAGGGAAGCAGTGCTCCCCCAAAAAAATTACAAAACATCTACAACAATGTAATTTTTGATATAGAAAATCTATTGAAAATACTAAAATATTATCTTAATTCTCAAGCCCATAAGAAATGCGGCCTTGACTCCGACCGTGCGACAATAGAAAATGGAATAGAACCTTTGCGGGCCGCTAGCTTCTCTACAGCCATGTCCTGTATGCTTGATTTCCTGTAAGTCGAGCCAGAGGTTATTGAACTATTTTGCTTTTACTAAAATTTGTTGATCTATGCATTGGCAATCCATATTTACCTAATTTTAATATAAGACTCAGAATTTTGTTACACGCATACATACACAAAACAATGGACTATTTTATTTTTATATAATATTTGTTCATTTATGCACAGGCTGTTTGCATTTCAGTCACGTGCTTTAAGTGGGGGCGGAAGCTATCGTTGGAGTAGGTTCTTTGTTTGAACGGCTATCCATGTGTTGTGTGACACGTACGTCGCGTCGTTGTGCGATATGGAAGACAATAATACGGACGTGGATATGCAAATACCGTCAACTTTGGCTATCGCTAATAACGTTGAAAATGTTGGAAAATTTAGTAAGAAGAGTGTGTTTGAATGTGTGGTGTTTGTCTTAATAATAAAGGGATTTTCAACATTAAACTTCGCTGATAAGCTTGAAATAATTTCCAAAGGAAGGGCAAAACCGCCTACGAAAAATTTAACCACAAAAATGAAAAACTGTATTAAACATTTTTATCCGGAAAAACAATACGAACAATTTAAATGGCTAACAGGGTGTGAACATATAAGTAAATTATTTTGTTGGCCATGTTAACTTTTTGAAAATGAAAAAGGTCTCTGGAATAAAACTGATTTTTCCGATTTAAACAATTTCCATAAAGCTGTAAAAAGACACATTATGTCCAAAGCGCATTTGCAGGCCGTCATAAAAGAAAAAGTCTTCGGCAAAACCAGAATTGAACACGACCTTAATAAACAGTTGGAAATTAGTCACCGCCAACACAATGAACTAGTCGATAAAAATAGGCAAATATTAAGAAGACTTATCGATGTTGTTTGTTTTCTCGGACAGCACGAATTGGGAGTTAGAGGTCATGACGAAACAAGGGTTTCTTCAAATAGAGGAAATTTTCAAGATTTACTTAGTTTAATGGCTAAATATGATGATCGCTTAAAAAATCATTTAGAGCAGTCTAGCGTTTTTCGCGGAACGTCGAATCGAATCCAGAATGATTTAATTTCCGCTATTGCAATCATTAATCTAAAAAGAATTAAGCAGGAGATTGGCGAGGCGCGGTTCATTGCTATTATTCTGGACGAAACAACTGATATCACTAATTTTAGCCAATTATCTGTAGTAATACGCTACGTTAAATCGCACGGAAGTATTCAAGAGCGATTTTTATGTTTTAAGAATGTGTCCGAAAATCGTACAGCAGATGCATTATATACCGTAGTTTATAACGTTACTAAAGAAATTAATGGAGAGATAAAATTAGTTGCTCAAAGCTATGATGGAGCTGCAGTGATGGCACGACAATTAGGGGGTCTGCAAGCTAAAGTTCGAGAAACTTTCCCAAGTGCTGTGTTTGTCCATTGTTTTGCTCATAAATTAGATTTAGTTTTATCCCAGTCCATTAATCACATTAAAGAGTGTAAAGTATTTTTCGTTACTTTAAGTGGCATGGCTGCTTTTTTTTCCAAGTCAACAAAACGTACACAAGCTTTGGACTCCATTGTCCACAAACGATTGCCCAAAGTAGCTATAGTGGAACTATATTGGAAGACTTGTGTTAACAGTATCTGAAAATCGTGAATCACTGATTGAACTATTTGAGAATATAAAAGAAAATAATGAAACGTGAGACTCAGAAGCAATAAATAGTTCGAGAGTTTGAAACGAGATTTTAATTTTAATTATTTGTTGAACATATTTTCAGAAATATTTCCGTTCTCGAACAGTGTTTTTAATATATTACAAACTAAAACAAAGGATATTGCTTTTTGCCTAAAAAAAGTGGATGATTTTAAGTCCATGTTAAGCCAAAAAAGAGATGACTTTGACCCATTTTGGGAGAAAACGATGACGTTAAATGTAGAGCCACAAGCCAAGCGTCTTCGAACAGACAAGGTGGGAGATGTTTAAACATCATACAGGCGCATCTTTTAAGCAATAATCGATCAAATTCAGCAACAAATAAACTATAGATTTAAGGGTTTAATTGGTTTTAAATTCCTCAAGCTCTGCAATTTTGATTCATTTAAAGGAAACACTTTTCCAGAAGATGCGTTTAAATCTCTGCTTCTTCATTATGGACAGTTCTTCGACCGAGTGTTACTGCGATCTGAACTAAAAGTGATTTACGAAACTGATGACATTAGCGCAAAAAATAACGCTAAGGAACTAATGCAAAAAAGACAAGGAGCTGCAAGATGCCGCCTACACCGGAGTGTCGAAATTGTGTGAATTATTATTGACAATACCTGCCACAAGTTCATCAGTAGAACGCAATTTTTCAACACTTAAACGTATAAAAAATTTCGTGAGAAATTCAACGGGGCAGGAGAGACTTTCGCATACATGGCTGTTGTCCATTGAAAATAAACTTCTCCAAAATATGTCGGAGCATCGACGTTTTTATGATGACGTCATTGACGAATTTGCAAAAAATGATCAAAGAATTACATTTAGAATAACAAATAGATAAGTTTCTAAAAATTGTTTTCTTTTCTTAAAATTTCACCGCACGCCCCTGCTATTAAAAAATACCAGTATTATTAATTTGATTTGATTGAATTTGATTTCTATCACGAATATTGCGGCAACCGCTTAATAAAAATTGAAACATAATTTAAATATTTGTATCTTCGGAAACTAGGCTTAAGTTTATTTGCTATACAGTGAGTTTCTTTTAGTCTATATTAGTATTATTACCTCCCAAACAATAAAAATTGCGAAGTCAATTAAGTAAGAGGAAATATGCACTTCCAGACGTGGATTTGATTTAAAATCTATTAATGTATTTCATCAAAAACTCCCGTGTCGTCTTCGTGAATTCATTGTCAATGGTATTATTTTTAAATATAAACATAATTAATGTTTCATTTTTTATTCTCAGTAATTTATCATATATTAGGTGTATGTTTTTCAGGAATGTTTCGTATAGTGTTATGAATCTTCAGAACTTTATTTTTATTTGAAGACGTGTTTGTTTAAAAATGTTGTATTCATAGATAAAACGATAACATGTGACTAATATAAATGCTATATGTTATATCCGTTATTTCTCAAATACAATTTATACCAATATTATTAATCTCACGGTTAGATTAAAAATTATTAAGAAATTTGATGGAGCGAAGACAAGGATTCGATAAATCACTATGTCGCCTAAAGTCCTCAAAATTTGTTACACACACTACACGAAAGTTATACATGCTATCATCACAAGATTGTAGGAAAACCTGACAAAAACAGAATTTTTCAAATTTATTGGAATAGAATTAAACGTGGACAGTAATGTCTCTGAAATTATGCAATTTTCTCTTTAGAATGTCTTCTGACAGCATACCTTGATGGCTTGTTCTATCTCAGACTCTACATAATACTTATAACTAATGAAATCGCCAACATGACCGGTTTTGAATTCGAGGTTGCCATGGCTTAGCATTGCCAACTTATAAAGAAAAATAGAAATGTCAAAAACAGGATTATTGCGTATTGTCTTTATAATTATATTATATATAAAATATAATATTCAATTCGTGTATATAAATTTTTTAAACAGTATTTACTTTGTCTGTTCTATTACTATGGATAATTTAATTCTTTTTTAAATAAATGTTAAATTAAGTGAACCCGGTTTTCTTAAAAGAAATCAATACTTACTGGGATTCCCATTTAACTGTGTAAAAATGATATATTATGAAAAAACCTTGAACATCTGCCAGCTCTGAAAATTTAACAAGTCTCCAGATTTACGATGTACGAAATAAAATAGGAACAATATTTTCATCAAGCCAAGTTGAAGTTAAATTTACGAATCAGCAGTAAGTTCTAGCGCCATGGCATCGATTATGCTGCGGATATTAGTTCCGCATTCCACTCATGCAATCTTACATTGTTTACTATATGGTGATGTCGAGTGATGTCTATTAAGAGTATTGCGACCACTGAATAAGAATTGGAATAGAATTCAAATCTTTTTATATTTGAAAACTAATTTTCGGTTGCTAGTTAGGCAGAGTGTCTAGATTGTTTTATTTAAAATAATAAAACTGTTAGGTCAGTTAAATATGTGGAAATATGCCACTTTCAGAGCATATAATTCATTTACAAAGTTAAAAAAATCGGCCAATTTTCTTTAACCAGAACTTCCCTGGTTATGAATATTTCCTTTTATTAGGAATAGTGACATGTAACCCAATTTAGTTTAGTATACAGTCATTTAGTAACACACATATACTGTCTTTTCAAACATTTTTATTGAGCGCCATTTTGTTCCATCATATTGGATTTCTACGAATATTTCAACAATTACCAGTTTCTACCTATGCCACACTTAATTTTTGGGCATAATTTAAAATAAATTCAATAAGTACATTGAGACATTTTTATGTTGATTTTTTGAATATTTTAATAGGCCGCCATTTTGTTTTGCTATCTTATATTCATACCAAAATGTTATCAGTGCATTCCTATGTAACACTTCGTTTTTGTACAAAATTTGAGGTAAATTGTATAATTAGTTTTTCTAGTAATAAGTTTTTTAACGCTTCACTATGCTGCCATCTTGCTCTGGCATAATGAATTTTCATCAAATATTTACAAGGTCATCCTCACATGACACTTAATCTTTGCCTACAATTTAAGGTCAATCTGATAATTAGTTTTGAAGCTATACCGGGAACCGGCAGACAGACGGATCCAGAGATGCTAAAACGTGAACGATTTAGCAAATTTAGATATATCTGGATCCTTTTAAATGTTTGCCGATGATGCTACTGTTTTGTGGCATTTCAAGTCTCCTGATCTGTTGGAAAACAATATTACTTACGATCTTGTAAAACTTAAAAACTGGTGTGAGGCTAATTATCTTACCCTTAATATATCTAAGACAAATATTGTAAATTTTAAGTGTCAGTTGGAGGATGTGGTAATGAATGACTAGCGGATACGCTGTGTAAAATATAATAAGTTCTTGGGTTTGTTTGTTGATGAAAAATTAAAATTTGAACAACATGTTTCACAACTGTCCACAAAGCTTTCCAGAGGATGCTTCGCATTAAGAGTTATAGCTCGTGAAATGGATCTACTAACAGCTAGAAATGTTTACTTTGCTCTGATAGAATCTCATTTGCGATATGGTATATATTTCTAGGGATCTTGTCCAGGTTATTTACTTAATATAATTTTTCTTTTGCTGAAAAGAGCATTGCGATTTATGTTACAAGTGAAACCAAGAGACTCTTGTAGACCATTATTTACTCAAAATAAATTACTGACACTTACAAGTATATTTATTCTCGAGACAGCCAGTCTGATTTTTAAAAAAATTAGCGAGGAAATTCAAACCACACCAGCTTACATGACTCGCAATACCCATACAACAGCGCTTCCTATACCAACTTCCACTTTAGTTAAGAATTCGGTAATATGTAATGGGAAAAAATATTTAATCACGTTCCGAAGGCTATAAGAAAAATTGACTCTTTTAGGAAATTTAAAAAGGAAGTTAAAAGTATTTTATTGACTCGACCTTACTATTCACTGACAGAATATTTTAATGATTCATTTTAATAGTACTGTTTTTCTATGTTGTTTTTAATAAGCTTAATATTTGAATCTCGTTCTGAGATCTTATTTTTTACATATTTTATTTTGTACAGATTTTTATTATATGCGAAACTAAACGGATATTAAAGCTATATTTGACTTTGAATTTGATAATCGGGTAAGCAGTTTTTTAGCTATACCACGAACAGACAGACCGGCATATGGACAAACAGATAGCAGATATACAGATCGACGAAATTGAGAAACCATGTTTTTCGGCATCTAGGAACCCTGAAACCTAAAGATCTGAAAACATCTTGGAGGGTGATTTTTTCTTGATTACTATACTTACCTTTTACCAGAGAATAAAAAATTAATTTGATTTAGACTCTAAAGTAAGGGTTTTCAACCTTTTTTAGTACTAGGGCCATTTCCACATCGTCCGAAGGGCCACAATGGTCTACGTCACTTTACCACCATATCAGAAGTTCACATTTTTTCGACCACTTTCATCACTTCATCAATATTTGTGGATTTTGCACAATGATTTTATTGATTACACTTTATAATTACATCTTTTCTGGCATATCTTCAACAGATACACTGAATGGTCGGGCGAAGAGATTGATGTAATTTTCATTATCTCTGAATGGTAATGCATGAAAGAACAATCTTTCTGCTGTTTTTTCACCAAACCCACGAGCTCTTCATTTTTTCCTACCATGGATGGTGCACCGTCTGTTACCACTGCACTAACTCTTCGATTCTTCTGGCGACAGTAACACGAGACAAACTAACTTTAGAAAAAAGTTGCTTTGAGGCTCAATATTTCAGCGGCGGCCTCCATACATTCCTTGATAAATTCACCATAAAAGGTTTTGGTTCACGCTTGCTTCATTTTCAATGTTCTGCTTTTGAAAACTATCTTGCTGTCGTTAAAGCTAACTTTTAAGAGATCTTACTTATCTTCTTGTAATTGTCCTTTGAATGTCTCAAACTTTGTGGTATGCTTTGTATCGTAATGTTTTTTTAAGTTGTATTCTCTCAAGGCTGAAAGGGATTCTTGACACACCAAACAGACGGGTTTTTGATTAACACTAACGAACATGTACAACTCAGTCCACTTTTCTTGAAATATGCGCTTTTCTTTACTAATATTTCGTTTTTTATCCGAAGTAGAAGCCATTTTTAATATCAATGTAGAAGAAACTGGTTTAATTCTCCGATAAAAATGTCCACGACAAAATTAAACTTGCGCGACTGCACGTCACAATATAGTATCCACCTTACACGCTTCAAAGCACACTATACTCAACTCACTATAATCACCCTTCTCACAGGTAGCAACACTGCTAGTTCCCACTCTATCTCTTGTACCGCTAGGCCGAGCGCGTCTACTTTAAATCTCTCGAAATTTCGAACAGCTACGCTAGTAGCGATAATTTTTGGAATCATTTGAAATTTTCAATAGACATGCAACGCCATCTAGTGGCCTTGTGGGTAGTCGTGATCGCGAGTTCACAGAGTGGGTCTCTCCTAAGTAGGTGGCGCTAGCGTCCTCGTAGTGTCATTCGCGAGAGCGGCGCGGTACAATATTTTCCTTGGCCTCTGGGAGCCGCAAGAAGTTAGCACGCGGCCCGAGTGCTGCGGGTTGAAGACCCTTGCTCTAACGAGTATTTCCTCAGAAACGCTCAACATGAAAGTCCTGAATATTATGAAAAACATTCATATTAAGAAAAACTCGCCTGCCGGAGCGTGAACTCTTCGCCTATGCTTTTAAGGCGTTTTTAAATTCGCATATGCGACCTTTTAATTTTTTTTAAATAGAGGTAAAATGTAATGTGTCTCGCATTTGATACTTATCTTTTGGTTTTGAGCTCGTATTTAGAGCCAAGTATTTATGTCGTTAAAGGCATTAATTTATAATTTACTGATATATTACTTTATTTTAAATTAATGAGTTCCTTAAAAAATTATAAAAATAAAGATCATTTATCTTTCCAAATCCATGAGTTACGTTAAATGATTTAACAATATTTTGGTGATATAATATAAGAACTAAATATTTATTTAAAATATTTGAATATCTAGTTTTTTTTACAGGTATGGCGTAAAGTTCTTATGAACTTACCAATACATACGAACGGCAGCCAGTCATCTTTTCGGAGAGCGGTAGGTTGCAGGTTCTCGGGTACACCTTTAGAAATTAAAATGGGCGCCACCTAATTGACTGTGACTTATTTAGGAAGAAATCTATATTGATATTTAAATGCAGGAAAAATAAAGATTTGGAGGGCTTTTTGATAAAACAAAGTGCAGACTGTCAAATTTTAATGATACCTTTGTTCCTTTATTCTTTTTTTAAGAGTTGTTTTATAAAATAACTTTAAAATGTGAAATTTAGTTTACATTTTACAATTTAATTGACCTTAAAATACAAAAATAAATATATCAAGAAAAAGCAAAAATATGTATAAAATATATCAAATATAGTTATTACCATTATATCATCAACCTGTAAACATCTGGCGATATGTCATGACCCAAATATGTAAATATGAAAATTAAATTAAATAGCGCACAGGGAATCAAAAATTCATGAATTTTCTTTTACCACAATGCCGCAAGGAAAAAGTTATAAAAATAAAAAGTAAGTCGCCAAGGCTGTTTTACAAAAAATAGGTTACTTACTTCCTTTCTGCTACCTTATATAAAATTTATAAATATAAAAATTAAGAATTAATTCCTCGTACTCTTACAGGAAGGAACTCCAAAACCATTGTAGAACTCTTGGTTTATGTACCCCAAACATTGCACCATAATTTGTAATTATATCCCAAAACCATATCTTGAATTCTTAATCTGAAACCCTCTAGTCATCTAGAGGGCTCCTTCGACGTCAACGGTCGCCAACAAAAGGAATTTCCAGACTGTAGAAAGGCTTCTCGAGGACCGACAGCCAAAACAAAATTTAGAACGCCATTCTGTTTATAAAAGATAATTGCGAATTAACACACACATTTGAAAATCGACCTACCACGTGGTTGATCAAATGTGAAACCAAACAAAACGTGACCAAAATTTAGGGCCAGATAATGTCCATAAATAGGCCTTAGGATTTCAACGGCACTGCACTTTAAAAAATTACTTAGGACATACTTTCAGTACTTAAAAAAGGTTGGTCCATTAAGGCACTTTTACAAAGCCGGACACATGTTGCACCTCTAAGGAGAGCCAATAGAAAGGGGCGAGAAAATCAGCTCCAGAAAATTCGAAGAAGTTTGACATTCCCCTCCATCATTCTTCCTCACTTCAGACTTATGCCAACCTAATGTCATAAAATAAAATAATAATTACAGTGGAGTCCACTGCTGGCGCCACTAGTAGAAAGGAGTAAGAACCCGATAACATTCGGTGTCCCCGAATAGAGCTGGCGAACTGCCCCTAAGATTGTAAAAGCTGGCTGGATGCCGAAGAATAACAAACCAATGAAACTATAGTGACAGAAGAGAAACGCAGCAAATTCCAAATATTTTTAAACAAAACAAAAACAAAACTCTTTTGTCTTAATTTAAAGAAGTTAAAAATACTTTACAAAATGTAATCCAATGAATTATGAATAAAACATATTAAGATTTGTAAGATGCAATCTACATAAAAGTCTTGATATTTTAAAGGTTATATTTAACTGCAAAGTTATAATGTTCAGTTTTGTTTCAGATTACTAATTGGCATAAAATAATGAAAAACTATTAGCAAAATGTTTATTAAACATTTCATACAAAGCAAACATAAAGAAAAGCAGCTTAGATAAATGAAAACAAAAAGCTATGTAAACTGAAACTTTCTAACAGTTCAAGTGTTCTCAAAGTGTTAAATTGATATTTACAAGAAAGAAGAGAGTAAATATGTTTATCATAAATCATGTGAGTGAAATGGACTGAAAGAAGAAACCAAAAAAACAGAATATTTTATTGTAAATGAATAAATTGTTATTTTCATTAATAAAGAAGGCCAGTATTATATTGACTAAAACTGATTATATAGGTATTCAAAATATGTCGCTTTCAATAGTAATACCCAATTAGTATAGATTCTATTAACTTTCTTTTATGAAGTGAATGATATGTAAATTTGGAAAAATCCAATTCGTAGAGTTATTCGACAGGATGGTGATAGAACACTGTGTGAAAATCAGTAACTATATAACTAGCTAAATTTAGTAATTGTCTCAGTGTTACTATAAACTAAATAATTATACATAAATTTGAAAATGTTATACAGGATGGGGCAATTAAATTTAAAATCCCACGTTTTGTATTCGCTGACTTATTATCTACTTCATTCTTTTTAAATACAAACCTAGTTATTTTCCTTTTTTATGTTCAATATTTCATCGTACACCACTATTCGTTTTGTAATAAGTTATTCAATATATTTTTCTACTATATGGCTTTCAATTTTCTCTCTTTCTTCATGAATACCATTATTTAATAATATTAATGTAGACTAATACAGTTAAAAATATGCAAAACGTGTTGATTTAAAAATTAAATATTTTTAGTTAAAAACAAGTAAATATTGGATGTGTTTTTATTTCCAGGAGTTAAATCCAAGGAACACAATGAAAGTTATACATCCTACGTCAACAACAATGAAAGTTATACATGCTTACCCCTTGCCATCACTAGATAGTATGGCGAAATAGATTTTTCAATTGGAATAGTAGAATGTAATAAAAACTTGACGTCAACTCTAAAAATAATAATATGCGATTTTCTCTTCTAAGGGCTACTGATAGCAGTTGTTGATAGCTTGTTGATAGACTCTACACAATTCTTACAAGTAATGAAATGATCAGGTCAGGGCAAGTTCTTAGAGACATAATGAACTAAAATAGGGGTCATAATCATCTAAACCACTCTAAGATAAATGACGTATAGAGCCCAATGTTATCTAGGTCCTGTTTTAGCTTGTGAAATAAAAACTATTTAAATCTTCTTAACATCTAGAATTCTCTCGAGGATTAAATACGTTTTCCTAGCTAAAATTCTAAATTCTTACATTTCAGTCATTTACCATGGTTAAGATTTTACCACAATGTTCTCTGTCAGCTAATAAAGTTTCATTCCTTTTTGGCACATCGTAAAACCGCACAAAGGAAACAAGACTCAACACAAATTATTTTAATTACGCTAATAGGAGAAAGTACAAATGAATTCACACAAGAAACATGAGGTAAATCTCTTGTAACGTGCATGCAGGTAAAACAAGATCCAACATTTCGGTGTTTGCGTGCGAATAGTGGGTTAAATTATTAAAACACTGATTGTATCACAACGTTCAAGACATGGTTTTCATGAGGCATGGAACTTTCAGGCACAAGGTAGAGTCATTTAGAAAATATGTTTTAAATTGGTAGCGCAATATTAAATTAAGCCAGGATCGTTTATATTTTCCACAACACGTTTTAAAGAATGGAAAATATTCTAATTAAATCTTGATGGAAGTTTCTTTATTTTTATGTTTAAATAGCATTATCGAGAAGAAAATAGATGTTTTCATATCGTCGTGTGGCGGCCTATACACAACACGTTTTAAAGAAGAAAAAGTTTTAATAAAATCCTTTACTATACAGGGTGTTTCTTAATTGAGTGTCAATATTTAAGGAGATGATTTTTGGGTCCATTTTAAGAAGAAAACTTCATATAAATATATGTCCTAAACGGTGTAAATTTTGAGATACAGGGTGTTAAACTTTCAATAATTTCATAATTTTTCGATAATATCTCGAATACCTCTCTAGATATTGTAATGCAATTTGGTATAGAGGTACTATGCATCTAGTGGAATTTTTTGATGTAGAACATTTTTTTTATTTCCAACAGTGGCGTCCGTACGGAATCCGACCTGCATATTTTCCCAGACATTGATGGAACGCCACTGATTTTTTTTTAAATAAAAATTATTTTTGAAATTCCCATTCATTTTTGAGCAAGTTTGATCTCTTGGTAATTTTGAGTTGAACGTACGGTTTTCGTTTTAAAAAATAAAAATCGTTTCTCTGCAGAGTTTTAACAATATCGCTAATATGACAACACCAATCGCCATGGCATGCAAGGAATTTTTTTTTGACTGAAATTCAAGAAATTAAATTTGCTTATGAATAACTAATACCCAAAGATTTCAAAATTATTATTTGAGCTTATAATTTTTTAACACGAAATTATAAAATACTATTAGTTCATCAATAAAGAAAGAGTACTAATAAGAATTCTAATAGGCTTTGGCTGTCAGAATTAATACTTCTCTTGTAACTTAATTTGACAGTTCAGCTTTCAGATTCAGTCGGATTTAATTAATTTTGTGTTCTAAATATCTGATATATCTGAGAAAAGAAATGGTTGAGTTTACCAATGAAGAGTTGGCAGTCATGCATTACATGTATGGTTTGGCTGATGGCAGTTCACCAGAAGCTAGGCGATTATATCAAGCTTTCCTGGTAGAGTCATACCAGATAGGCGAATATTTGTAAATGTGCATAGAAGGTTGACTGAAACAGGTACATTCAAGCCAAATAATCAATTAAAAGGGGCCCATCGGACTGTAAGAACTCTAGAAATTGAAGAGGCAGTATTAAATTCCATAGATGAAAATCCTGAACTGAGTACTAGGAAAATTGGAATTAACCTAAACATTTCGCACATCCTAGTTTGGAGAATTCTACATGATTTTTTTTATACCTATATCACATTCAACGAGTGCAAGCCTTACTTCCCCGAGATCTTCCTTTCCGAGTTAATTTTTGTGAATGGTTTTTGGAAAAAATTGCACGTAATCCCTTATTTGATCGCGAAATAATGTTCACAGATGAAGCGAACTTCTCCAGAAACGCTATCAGAAACTTCCACAATAATCATATCTGGGCCGACGAGAACCCCCATGCCATTGTAGAACATTATCATTAAGAGCAATTCTCTGCAAATGTTTGAGCTGGCATTATCGAAAATCACCTAATTGGACCTTTGTTCCTCCCAGAAAGACTAAATGGCCATAATTATCACCGGTTTCTTGAGAACGATTTGCCGATATTGTTAGAAGATATACCAATTCTGATTAGAAACAGAATGTGGTTCATGCACGATGGCGCGTTCGCTCACTTTAGTATTGAAGCCAGAGAATATTTGAACCACACATTTAACAACAGATGGGTAGGTCGTGGCGGATCCCAACCATGGCCCCCTAGGTTCCCAGACCTAAATAGTTTGGATTTTTTTCTATGGGGACATCTTAAATCTTTTAGTTTACCGCACCCCAGTAAACACTGTAGAGGAGCTGAAGGATCGTATAAGAGATTCTTGCGATATTATCAGAAACACCGAGGGTATCCTTCAAAGAGTTCGCGACAACGTGAGGAAAAGAGCTGAAGCGTGTATTCTCCAAGATGGTGGGCATTTTCAACAACTTATCTAATTTTTTTCTTCTATTTTGTTTCACAAAGTGTGCTGTCAATTTGTTAAAACCTAATTATTTTTGTTGAAATTATTAATTATGTACCTAGTTGTATTAGTATAGTTTTGTAAATAACTTGTTATTGTTGAAGAATATCTTATTATTTTAATAAAATTTATAAAAAGTATTTATGAAGGAAGAGACTTCTGAAAAACATTGACATGGTGGCCCTAGATTGGTGGCTGAAGACTACATACTATTATCTTGAAATATCTCTCACTAAGATAAAGCGATTTCTGATTTTAATAAGAATGGACATAGTAATTACTTTCGCGCCACTGATTTTTCTAAAATAAAGCATTTTTATTGATTCATTTGTTTGTTTTTGAAAACTTTAAGTAGATATTTATTTTCGACAAGATTTGATTTCTCGAGTTTAATACAATAACATTCCTCTGCATGCATGGTGATATCCGTCTTATGACAAGGATTGTTTGGACCATGCAGAGAAACGGTTTTTATTTTTTAAAACGAAAACCGTGCGTCCAACATAAAATTACCGATTTTATTTAAAAACAATCAGTGGCGTACCATCGATGTCTGGGAAAATATGCAGGTCGGATTCCGTACGGACGCCACTGGTGGAAATTAAAAAAAAGTTCTACATCAAAAAATTTCACTAGATGCATAGTACCTCTATACCAAGTTTCATTACAATATCTAGAGTGGTATTCGAGATATTATCGAAAATTTATGAAATTATTGAAAGTTTAACACCCTGTATCTCAAAATTTACACCGTTTAAGACATATGTTTATATGAAGTTTTCTTCTTAAAATGGACCCAAAAATCACCTCCTTAAATATTGGCACTCAAATAAGAAATACCCTGTATTTATATTTAAACAGGACTGTCATGAGGAAGTAGAGAAAATTTTCATTTTTCAGTGATACAGTGACGTCAAAAAAAGCTTGTAAATATATATCACAGTTAATTTTTTTAAATTTACACAAATCTCTGATAGATAGGATAAAAAAAATATTATGTTTGTTATACGTGAGCTTAAAAATTCTTTATTCGTCCATTAAAAGTTTGCGTAAGTGTGCAAATTTTAAAAATTTCACTTTCCCGCACTAGTGCATGAAAGTATATAAAAAAATCACTACTGTTAGAAAAGGAAATTTTCCGAAACAAAATCAATAGGAATACGTAAAAAAACACGTACATTCAACTAACAATTTTGTATTTAGTTTTATTTCATGTAAATGTGTTGAATATGATAATTAATGCTTTCTGTTTTTAATAGCACTAGCAAAGTATTATTTTAACCACATAAATAGGTAATTAATTAAATATCATACCAATTCTCCTAACAAAGAAACGATCTTTAATAAAACATAAATATATACTGTGACGAAAGGATACTTTTAATTAAATTTAAAATTTTGTTATAAATTTAAAATCGATCTTACAAGACAACTAAAAGTTTGTTTTGGCCGCTTTGCATATTTTTACGTTTAAATAGCATTATCAAGCACAAAATAGATGTTTCATGTCGTTGTGTGGCGGCCTATACACAACACGTTTTAAAGAAGGAAAAAGTTTTAATAAAATCCTGGTTTGCCTTACTATTTTTATATTTAAACAGCACTGTCATAAAGAAGTCGAAAGTTTTCAATTTTCCGTATAGCAGACTATATACTATGATTAAAATTAATCAGCAGGCGGTAAGTATACTGTGTTAAGGTATATTTTCTGCATTCTTCACTTGTTTTTTTGCATAAACTGCTCAACAAAAAGACTGATTATTTCTCTTCAAGCTGATTTAACTTTTTTAGAAATCTACCTCTACCTCTAATATCAAAAATACACCTCCCTGAAACTTCTTATACCTTTTTCTTTTACCCAATCGATAAAATGGAGTATTGATGTTCATACTTTTGTCTTGATATGTTTGGTAAAGAGTCCAAAATTGCCTTCATAGCCGCATCCAAAATCGATTGTGATCTGAATAATCCATTTTTACGTTTTTCCGACGAGTTTTCACTTTTTTTTAGTAGAAAAATAAAAACGTGTCAAAAATACGAAAGACGAAAGAAAAATTTGTATTTTGGTTGATATCAAACAGGCTAAATTTGGTTTGGACATCTGCTGGTCTTATTATTGGTATTATTATGATACAGTGACGTTTAAAAAAGCTTGTAAATATATCTTACAGTTAATTTAAATAGATTTACACAAATCCGGGAGAGATAGGATAAAAAAAATACTATTTTTACTATACATGAACTTAAAATTTCTTTATTCGTTCATTAAAAGTTTGCATAAGTGTTTTAATAAATTTGGAGTTATTTAATAAATTAAATGACTCCATTTTTTTGAAATAGCTTACAGATTTTAAATATTTAAAAATATATTGATACGATGATAGTTAGCAAAATGATTAAAAACATAAATTTGCTAGAATCCTGCTATATTTTTCAACAAAATAGTAAAAAATGTATAAAACGTGTTTTAAAAAATTGTTTTCCCCCTCCCTGTATTGTTAACAACCTATTTTGACACTGCTTTGCCAGACGTAAGTGAAAGTTACTAAACAAGGTATTGGTTGTCCTTAACGACAGGATGTAAGTCAACTTACATCCCTAGGGAAATAATAATCTAAAATTATTATAAGTAGCTTTAATTTCATCAACATATTACAAAAATCCGGCGATATTAATTGAAATGAATATTAATGGTACAATTATTACAATTATTCACATTATTAACAAAATTTGGAAACACGTTTTCTCGTTTTTTTCTCGATATGTATTATATTTTCTTCACAGATCCCTCATTTCTAACCAATGTTTCTGTCACTGTTGAACCACTGCAAGAGACTTTTGGCTGGGTCTTATTGTATAAAATTTTATTCGCTACTTCCTTTTTATTATTGAAGCTCTCAGCTACGTAACTTTCCGCAATAGTAGCGAATTTCCATCCACTAGGTTGCTTGATAGCTAATACATCAACTCCGGTATTTGCTAATAAAGCTGCCGACATTCTTCTAAAAGAGTGTCCAGTATACATTTTGGCTCGTTTAAGCACTTTCCATTTTGATATCGCATAAAGAAACGCGGAATAATAGTCGTCATGTGGGATCTTGTATCAATATACTTTTGAATTATTTTGAAATAGCAAACCTGAGTGTCGTCACTTTTTGTCACTGTAAATGTACGTGATATTCCATTTTTGGAGTCAGGAATGGTCACAATTATGACTTCTTGACTTATTTTAACATTGTCCATTTTCATTTCACAGGGTTCATTAGAACAGCACGCTCCAGCAACTCCCATTACCATTACGACCTTCATCAATAAGTATATATTATCGGGGGCTTCAAACATGAACTTATTCACATCTTCCCATATAACCATCATTTTTTCTTTTCAAAAATGCTCGAAGTTTTGGATACTTAGAAATATCTATATTTTCCTCTATAAAAAGGATGGACTTCAACATCGAATACTCATACCATAAGCTTGATGGTGACTTCAATATAGCACTTTTTTCGTGGAAATACGCCAAGAACAAGGATTTATATGCTGCTTCACACTTTTTTTTCGAGTCTTCCGGTAGTAGAGATAAACAAGCAATATTCGCTGATTCTTCTATGTCTAAAACATCCATTTTATCTACATAGAATCAAACAATTCGACTTCTTCAAACTTTTCGCTATGAATTGTCAACTTGACGTTGTTGATAAAATAAAAACTGCTTATGTTGCTCTGGCAACGGATCACGGCTGCCTTCATAATTTAATGAGAATGCTATCGAATGTAATGATAATGAAAATCCAAAAATATATACAGCATTTTCTTGTAAACGTACAATACAGGGAGGGGGAAAAATATTATATACTATATGGGATGTAAGTACATTAACCAGTTTCGAACTTTTTTGCCACACTTCGCTATCGCTCGGGCGCAAACTCGTCCTCGACTGATAAATGTTACTTACATCCCTTATACTATAAATAACTAGTTAAGCAATAATAAATACCTGCTTTTTTTATTTGGCAGTTTGAATCAACATAGACACAAAGTAAAAATACGCGTGTCATTCATTGTCAAGCAAAACCAGTTTTGCTGTCTCTGACTTTTGTCGTAGCAAAAGCTGAGTAAAAGTATTTTTAATGGATTCTTCAGACGAAGATTTGTTGAGAAGTGTTGGAAGCAGCTAGAACTGCAAACTTCAATCTGCTACCACCATATCCCGTCATAGGTATGAGAAAGAATAAAATCTGTTTAAAACCTGGTGTCAAACTAAAGGCATCAAAACTTTGAAAGAACCCATTTTTTTGGCATATTTCGCCGAACTTTCGGAAACACGTAAGCCAAACACGCTTTGCCAATATACTCAATGTTAAAAAGTCTGATCATACTCAATGAAGACATGGATTTAAGCAAGTTTTTCAAATTCACAACCTGTTTAAAAAAACAAAATGTTGGATTTAGACCAAAGAAAGGAAAACATTTTTCAAAAGAGGAAGTTTCCAAATTTATAAATGAAGCACCTGATGAAATTTATCTCCATATTAAAGTAGCTACTATATTTGGATTGGCGGGCGCATGTCGCCCAGAAAAAGTAACAGAATGTCAGTGGATCGTATTGAACACAAAGGAAATATTTTATTAAGAAGAAGCTTTGTACTATCTGAGGAAGCTGAAAGCGGAGAATATTTAAAATTGGTCAGAAAATATGCGATTTTAAGAAAGCCAGAAACCACAAAGGCATTTTTTTGTAAACTACAAGAAAGGAGCTTGCACAGTACAATGCATCGGAATAAACACCTTTGAAAAAATGCCATCAAAATCCTGAACTATATACATGGCACAGTTTCCCACGTTCAGCCGCCACAATGCTTGCAGATTCCGTAGAAGGAATAACAAATATCAAACGCCTCGGAGATTGAAAATCTTCAACCGTGGCAGAAGGTTATTTAGAAAGCTCAACAACTCTTCAAAAGAATCTATCCAATAAAGTAGTGAACTTCAGTGCCATTCCTTCTATTAGCCACCAACTTTCACCAGTGCATTCTACCAAATCCGCTACGCGTCGGTCGGCCAACTTCAATTGCGTGCGGAAAAGTAGCACTTTCCGCACTTGTAAGGTAAACTACTATACATTTTAAAAATTTCACTTTCCCGCACTAGTGCATGACTGTAAATAAAAAAGCACTAGTGTTAAAAAAAAACAAATTTTCCTAAACAAAATCAATAGGAACAGGTAAAAAACACGTACATCAATTGGATTGAACTAAAAATTTTGTATTTATTTTTATTACACTATTTACGTAGGACACAAAAATACATTATGTCCTTTATTATTTTTCCCCACGAAAAGAAGGTTTTATTCCAGGTAATAGAATTTTAGCGAGTGTTCAAATATTTTATTAGACCTCCATTTTGTTCCGCCATATTGGATTTACACAACAAATTTACCAGTTTATCCCTATATCTCACTCATTTTTGTGCAAATTTTGAATTCCATTCTTACTTTGTTAATAATGTTTTTTTCACATTTTGTTCCGTCATATTTGAATGGATTTCTATCAAAATGTAACCTTGGTGATATGATCTTGTAGATTTAACCAAACCTTGAAGTCAATCGGGTAACTAGTTTTTGTGCTATGTCGCACACAGGCAGAATGAGAGACTGACGAAAATTGGAAAACACGGTTTTCGGAGTCCAGGAACCATAAAACGGAATATCGGTGAAAATCTCGAAGGAATGATTTTTTCACTATTACATTACTTCCCTCTAGTATAAGGAAAGTAATAGTTACTTATACTATAAGGGATGTAAGTAACATTTTGCAGTCGAGGACGAGTATGCGCCCCAGCGATAGCGAGGGCTGGCAAAAAAGTTCGAGACTGGTTAATGTACTTACATCCCATATAGAATATAATATTTTTGGATTTTCATTATTACATTCGATAACATTCTCATTAAATTATGAAGGCAGCCGTGATCCGTTGCCAGAGCAACATAAGCAGTTTTTATTTTATCAACAACGTCAAGTTGACAATTCATAGCAAAAAGTCGAATTGTTTGATTCTATGTGGACAAAATGGATGTTTCAGACACAGAAGAATCAGCAAATATTGCTTGTTTCTCTTTACTACCGGAAAAGTCGAAAAAAATGTATGAAGCAGCATATAAATCTCTTAAGAATTGGTGCCAAAGCAAGACGGCTACTGCAGTCTCAGAAACCTTGTTTTTTGGCGTATTTTCACGAAAAAAGTGCTATATCGAAGTCCCCATCAAGCTTATGGTGTGAGTATTCAATGTTGAAGTCCACCCTTTTTATAGAGGAAAATATAGGTATTTCTAAGTATCCAAAACTTCGAGCATTTTTGAAAAGAAAAAATGATAGATATAGACCCAAAAAATCGAATGTAACAGGGAAGATGTGAATAAGTTCATGCTTGAAGCCCCCGATGATATATAATTATTGATGAAGGTCGTAATGGCAATGAGAGTTGCTGGAGCGTGCTGTTCTAATGACCTCTCTGAAATGAAAATGAACAATGTTAAAATAAGTCAAGAAGTCATAATTATGACCATTCCTGACTCCAAAATTGGAATGTCACGTACATTTACAGTGACAAAAAGTGACGACACTCAAGTTTGTTATTTCGAAATAATTCAAAAGTACATTGATACAAGATCCCACATGACGACTGTTAATCCGCACTTCTTTATGCGATATCAAAATGAAAAGTGCTTAAACCAGCCTGTCGGAAAAAAAACGTTTCCGTTAATTCCAAGTAAAATTGCGAAATTTCTAAACTTTGAGAACTTCAAGAGTTTATGTATTAGCTATCAGGCGACATGGTGGATGGAAATCCGCTACTATTGCGGAAATATACGTAGCTGAGAGCCTCAATAATAAAAAGGAAGTAGCGAATACAATTTTATATAATAAGACCCAGTCAGAAGTCTCTTGCAATGCTTCAACAGTGAAAGAAACGTTGGTTAGAAATGAAGGATCTGTGGAGTCAGAAAATGTAATACACATCAAGAAGAAACGAGAAAACGTGTGAATAATTGTACCATTGATATGCATTTCAATTTTGTAATATATGGATGAAATCAAAAATTAAAACTACTTATAATAATTTTAGATTATTATTTACCTAGGGATGTAAGTTGACTTACATCCTGTCGTTAACGGCAACCAATACCTTGTTGAGTAACTTTCACTTACGTCTGTCAAAGCAGTGTCAAAATAGGTTGTTTACAATACAAGGAGGGGGAAATATTATTATGCGAACATAGGAGAAAATACTTTCTGGCTTTCATGACTGCTCCAATTCTTAATGGCATTATTTGTTTCTAATAACCAAAGAGTTCGCAAAACTTATATACCTCGCTGGGTCACCAGAATAACGAAAAACGGCAATTCCCTTTCAATACACATACAATTACTAACGCTTCTTTTCCCACATCGCACTGTGTACTAACTCATTTTCAATATGCCCGCACATGCATGAAAACCAGTTCCGCGCCGTATCGGGAAGATCCGCATCTGATGGTTAATCTGTGGTTGGGCCTTTTGTTTCACGGCTTACTGCGCATGTATTGTGCTTTTTATGCACGGAAGACGTAAGAAATTGTGTCGCTTCGGTGCCGTTAATTCAAGTTTGTTTTGCTGATCCTTAGGCCCACGTAAACTGCCCAGCAAGTCTTAGTTATGTCAGTTGCCATCTGGTCAATAT
The DNA here is from genome assembly GCA_030620095.1 of Kuschelorhynchus macadamiae. Classification (NCBI taxonomy): domain Eukaryota; kingdom Metazoa; phylum Arthropoda; class Insecta; order Coleoptera; family Curculionidae; genus Kuschelorhynchus; species Kuschelorhynchus macadamiae. The sequence goes on from JAUTXW010000432.1 coordinate 782,293, forward strand.
AATTTGTCATATTTCACAAATTATCGATAAATTGATGAAACTATTCGGCCGTATTGAATTGAACTTTAATTGTCAATTTTTTAGAGCATAACAAACATATTTTCAGTTGAAAACAAACATTATTTGTCTATTTTATATCGATATTTTGCTCAAAAATTTCTGGTTTTTACAACACGTTTGGGGCACGTTTCAGTGACAGTCAGGTTTCAATGCCAAATATAGAACCAAATCGACCTCAAGGATTTTACAATAAAGCAGAAGTAAAACGGGCAACAGTGCTAAAATGGAGGTTAATCTACATTTCGCTGCTTTTGGGAACATCGAATAGTATTCCATGCAGCATTTTGCCCACGAAAAACAAAGTTTTCAGCTAGGTCCGTTAGAGAGTGGCCAACGTATTCTGGAATTCTATTAAAAGACTGTATAAACGTAGAAACGATAACAGTTACACATATTTTAGCATTTCAAATCGACGGCAACAGGCCCGAAACAAAGCGAATTGAATTTTAAATGGAATAGCGCAGTATATTATCTCAAACAGACTTCCGTTCTAATTGTAATTTAAATTCAAATAATTAAAATTTGTAAAGGACTGGAACGTAGATTAATCACTGTTAGGTTTGCAAATGGCTTATTTTCTTTATTCAAAACTAGTTGGATATTCAGCTTTTTTAAGTATTCTAATCGTGAAAAAACTACTTATCCAATCCAAACGATACAACATAGAGCAAAATGATTTTTATGTTTCTATCTCAGCTTTTATAAGCTATCGAATGACACTAGGTACATACAAATTTTAGCTGAAGGTTGCATCGTTTGGATTCTCTAGCTTATAAAAGAGAGAAGAAGCTGTCATTATTCAAATATCAATATTTCAGAAACGGATAAAGGCAGACCTGGGGTATGTTATTTCAAATATGTCTATAATTCCACTTAAAAAAACCAAAATTGTCAATTTTTGACATCTTTTCGAGGTTCATTTGTTTCTGTTCTTAGCAAATTCTTAGCATTTAAGAGAAACCTTACCACTTTATTATTTATTAACTTATTTTCTATATATTGTAATAAAATCGATCTTATCAAAATATGAGGAACTACCATCTACGCACTGCACAGGGTGTCCCAAATTCGAGACGTATCATTGGGATCTCGGAAACTATAAAAGATACAAAGTCGGTTAAATTCGGGCAAAGTTGCGCAATTTCATGCCAATCAAAATGGCATAGATTTTCAATATCCGACGTTCCGTTTCTTCGCAACCATCATCAACTTTGTTTTTTTATACAGGAAAAAAATTCCATTTGATGCTTAATTAACTTTAATTTAAATTCTAAATTCAATGACATAACACACTTGACATACATCCGACGTTTCGAGCAGCAAATCCATCATCAGTGCTAGTTGCTAAAGATGGCGATGGAACGAAACGTCCGATCAAAAGTCTGATAACGCCATCTTGTAGAGAAGAAAAAATTGTCATGAAAATGTCGAATTTGTTTTGGTCAACCTCTTTAAGTAAAATCAGAAAAAAATAGTTTGTTAAAATTTATGTTTTGGCAATTAATTGCCAGAAGTCAGAATTTGAAATTTGATTTTATAATGAATTTATTTAAAAAAATGTAGCAAGAAATATTTGTTTTTTCGAGAATATATTTTCATTAAAAACTAAAAAATGTTAAAAACTTAAATAAAAAAAATAAATTCAAATACATTACTGAATATTTAACAAATACATGAAAGTAACAAAAGTATAAAAACAAGTATTCAAATTGAAAACCGTTTGCTTCAATACATTTTTGGGTGAATCGATTAATTTTGTAAATTGCGCGTTGAATGCTTCTTGCTCATATAGCTCTTATTTCTCTCACTAAATCATAACGCATTTCTTCGATATTTTCGGGCAAATTCCGATATAATCGATTTTGCAAAAAAACCCAGAGAGAATAACCTAAGGGGTTTAAGTCCGGGCTTCTTGCTGGCCAGCGTACAACCCCTTGATTCCCAATTCATTTACCAGGAAATAAAAGATTGAGAATCTCTGTCACTTCTCTTCCAATATGGGGAGGAACTTAATATTTCTAATGGTTCATTCGATAAGGCATCCATTATTTCTTGCTCTATTAAATCTATATATTTTTGAGATGTAAGGTGACCATCCAAAAAATGGGCCAATGATTTTGTTACGCCACATTCCCACCCAAATACTAAACGATTCCCTTCCTTGAGGTCTTCTTGATTTTGTCGGGGATTATTCACAGACCAATAATTTTCATTGTGTCGGTTAAATAGTCCGGACGTGGAAAAAGTGCACTCGTCCGTCCAAATTATTATATCTAAAACATCACCATCTTCTTCTAATTAATTTTGCGTCCAACGACAAAATTCTAGAAGCCTTTCAGATCACCAAGTCTTAAAGTTTGACTCACGTGAATTTTGAATGGCTTGTACCCATGCGATCTAAGAGTTCGCCAAATTCTCATGCGTGGTATTTCTAAATCTTCTTCATTTGTCCTAAAAGATGATCTAGGCGCATTTTCAACCTATAATATAGAAATTAGTAAATAATTAGTTACATTTTAGTTCGCTATATTAAGTTACTTCGTTTTTCAAAACCTCCATGCTCTGCTAAAATTTTGTCAAGTCTTGCAAAATAGGAAAAATGTGGCTGTTGTCTTTCAGACAAATGTAGTATATGCGGATCATATCACGTTTTTCTAAACCCGCGAAATCCATTTTTATTGACAACACAAGACTCAAATAAATAAAGAAAAACGTCAAAATACTCCTGCCATTTTGAAACAAAAGAAAATTCAATTCAAAGGGAAGCAATTTTTAGAAACTTACCTATTTGTAATGTTATTCGATTCTTCGATCATATTTTGCAAATTCATCAATGACGTTATTATAAAAACGTCGATGCTCCGACATATTTTGGAGAAGTTTTTTTTCAATGGACAACAGCGATGTATGCGAAAGTCTCTCCTGCCCCGTTGTATTTCTCACGAAATTTTTTACACGTTTAAGTGTTGAAAAATTGCGTTCTACTGATGAATTTGTGGCAGGTATTGTCAATACTAATTGACACAATTTCGACACTTCGGTGTAGGCATCTTCCAGCTCCTTGTCTTTTAAAAATTGCATTAGTTCCTTAGAGTTATTTTTTGCACTAATGTCATCACTTTCGTAAATCACTTTTAGTTCAGATCGCAGTAACACTCTATCGAAGAACTGGCCATAATGAAGAAGAAGAGATTTAAACGCATCTTCTGGACAAGTTTTTCCTTTAAATGCATTAACATTGCAGAGCTCGAGGAAATTAAAAACATTTAAACCGTTAAATCTATAGCTTATTTGTTGCTGAATTTGATCGATTATTTCATAAAAGAGGCGTCGGTATGATATTTGAACATCTCCCACCTTATCTGTTCGAAGACGCTTGGCTTGTGATTCTACATTTAACGTCATCGTTTTCCCCCAAAATAGGTCAAAGTCTTTTCTTTTTTGGCTTAACGTGGACTTAAAATCATCCACTTTTTTTAGGCAAAAAGCAATATCATTTGTTTTAGTTTGTAATATGTTAAAAACATTCGAGAACGGAAATATTTCTGAAAATATGTTCAACAAATAATTAAAATTAAAATCTCGTTTCAAACAGTCCAAAAACCCCCTCGAACTATTTATTGCTTCTGAATCCCACGTTTCATTATTTTCTATTATATTCTCAAATAGTTCAATCAGTTATTCACGATTTTCAGATACTGTTAACACAAGTCTTCCATTACAGTTTCAACTAGTAGGAGCTACTTTGGGCAATAGTTGGACAATGGAATCCAAAGCTTGTGTGCGTTTTGTTGACTTGGAAAAAAAGGCAGCCATGCCATTTACGAGCAAAACAATGGACAAACACAGCACTTGGGAAAGTTTCTCGAACTTTAGCTTGTAGACCCTCTAATTGTCCTACCATCACTGCAGCTCCATCATAGCTTTAAGCAATTTTTTCTCCCCATTAATTTCTTTCGTAACGTTATAAACAACGGTATATACTGCATCTGCTGTATGATTTTCGGACACATTCTTAAAACCTAAAAATCGCTCTTGAATACTTCCGTCTGTTTTAACGTAGCGTATTACTATAGATAATTGGCCAAAATTAGTGATATCAGTTGTTTCGTCCAGAACAATAGCAATGAACCGTGCCTCGCCAATCTCCTGCTTAACTCTTTTTAGAATAATGGTTGCAACGGAAATTAGATCATTCTGGATTCGATTCGACGTTCCGCGAAAAACGCTAGACTGCTCTAAATGATTTTTTTAAGCAGTCATCATATTTAGCCATTAAACTAAGTAAATCTTGAAAATTTCCTCTATTTGAAGAAACCCTTGTTTCGTCATGACCTCTAAATCCCAATTCGTGTTGTCCGAGAAAACAAACAACATCGATAAGTCTTCTTAATATTTGCTTAATTTTATCTACTAGTTCATTGTGTTGGCGGTGACTAATTTCCAACTGTTTATTAAGGGCGTGTTCAATTCTGGTTTTGCCGAAGACTTTTTATTTTATGACGGCCTGCAAATGCACTTTGGACATAATGTGTCTTTTTACAGCTTTATGGAAATTGTTCAAATCGGAAAAACCAGTTTTATTCCCGAGCCCTTTTTCATTTTCAAAAAGTAAGCATGGCCAACAAAATAATTTACTTATATTTTCACACCCTGTTAGCCATTTAAATTGTTCGTATTGTTTTTCCTGAAAAAATGTCTAATAATTTTCATTTTTGTGGTTAAATTTTTCATAGGCGGTTTTGCCTTTCTTTTGGAAATTATTTGAAGCTTATCAGCGTAGTTTAATGTTTAAAATCTCTTTATTATTAAGACACACACCACACATTAACACACACTCTTCTTACTAAATTCTCCAATATTTTCAAACTTATTACCAACAGCCGAAGTTGACGGTATTTGCGTATCCACGTCTGTATTATTGTCTTCCATTACGCACCATGCACGACGCGACGTACGTATCACACAACACACGGATAGCTGTTCAAACAAAGAACCTACTCCAACGATAGCTTCCGCCATGACTTAAAGCACACGACTGACATGTAAAAATTGCAAACAGCCGGTGGAAAGTTCAATAACCTCTGGCTCGATTCACAGGAAATCGAGCATACAGGACTTGGCTGCAGAGAAGCTACCGGCCCGCATAGGTTCTATTCGATATTCTATTGTGGCTGGGTTGGAGTCAAGGCCGCACTTATTATGGGCTTGATAATTAAGATAATATTTTAGCATTTTTAATATAACTAAATTAATGGTTTCCTATTTCAAAAATTACATTTTAGAAGATGTTTTATAATTTTTTTTGGGGAAGCACTGCTTCCCTTGCTTCCATGGACTGCACGCCCCTTCCCCGTACGTATATTACTATGTAACACGAATTGGCTACACATTATAGAAGTTCGTCCTTTCCTGTTTTTCTCAAGCTAGAATACTGCGTTCCTGTGGTAAATCTGAATTAATGTGCATCTTATATAGTATATTAGTTCCATTTTATTTATTTTTTTGAAAAATTATTTAGAAAAAAAGTTTAGTGGAGGCGAGAATACCTAAATAAACACAATGTACATGTAGGCAATTAATTTTAATATAATTTTCAGAATGTAATAGTTCGAATAACAGGTTAAAAAAATCATGAAGAGCTACAAGCAAACGAAAACGCAAAATTCGCAAGCTTTTTTCCAGTAACCATGTATTATATTAAAAATCCTTGTGAGAAATAATATTTGTTAATTCTATATAATAGCTTTTATCCTTATACCAACTACTATGTTCATCATGCAGAGTTTGAAAGCAATTTCTCCAAGATTAGACAAGTTATTGATTTTTGATATGAATCAGACTCATATTTTCAATAGTGCGGCGGCCTGGTCAAATATTAAAAAATTAGGACTTAAAACTGCGTATCCAATTTACCTAAAATGATGCACAATAATCAAATATTACGTAGTTATCAACTAGAAAAATTTTGATTCGAATCGAAGGTTGCGAAACAAAATGGAGGTTTAATGAATTATACGATATATATATGCTGGTAATATATATACATACATACATATATATATATATATATATATATATATATATATATATATATATATATATATATATATATATATATATATATATATATATATATATATTATAAAATTATTAATTATAATATATTATGAAATTACCCAGGATAGAACAAGTCCATCAAGTAAATTCGCTGTTTAAACTATTTTTTCCTATTTAGGATTTTCTCGCAGTTTATAATAAATTCAAATATAAACAGTTCGTGGAATACCAACATTAAACATTTTGCATTTTATCATTGCAAGGAGCTGGATTATGCCGAAACTCTAAGAAAATCCATAAAATGCATAAAAGAGCAAAGCATAACTACTGCAGAGGTTTTAGCATATTAGATAAATCGTAACATTCATGCAAAACAAACAAAGGTCAACTGACATAGCAATACGGAAATGCAGTTATTAAATTTAGTATTTTCCAACCGGGTTCTTATTTGTGTGCATTTTCTTTTTGCGTTTGAATCTCAAGAAAATGTCAGAAGAAATTTGTTGTCAAAAGCGATTTTAGTTAGAGAGTGTTGTTAATTATACTGGGCAACAAATTTTAGTTTATATGTTGTATCTTGTATGAAAAATGTTTTTTTTTTGTTAATTTTAGGGCGCTGAATACAAGAATTACAGTTTTTTTATTTTATTTTTAATAAAGTAATAAAAAATAGATATACTTACACTCTGAAAGTCACTAAATGCGCTGTCTTTTTGTTATTTTTTTGTGAATTGTTGCAAACAAACAAATTGGTTAATAAGTTTTTTAATAATAATTTTTTTAATATTTCACTAGGATGCCATTTTGTTCTTCCATACTGGATTAATGTATTCTATACGTATTAATATAAGTTGCTTTTAAGATTATGTCAGCCGTAAGATAATTACAGTATACCAACAGTGATAAAACTTTTGAGAACTTTAGACTTTTTTGCCAAAACGGTTTTTTAATTTCTACTCTAGATGTTTTATTAGTCTTGATATAAGGTATTCGTTTTTATTTCCAGAAGAATTGTACACGGTGTTATTTAATCTATGGCTAAAAATACATGACGTTAAAATAAAAGTTCATATAAACATGTGTCTGCAAAGCTTTTTTTTTTAGTTCTTTTCATGAATCTCGTATGTTTCTAAAGATAAATCAATCAAATTTGATACACTGTATGCTCTAAGCAGTATCTTCAAAAGGTATTTATTCGAATAATATATTTTAGAATAATCTACAGGGTGTTACTTTTTTTCAGGTTGCAACCACTTTTTCTTCCTGAAATTTTTACTGTGACGCCAATATCCATTTTTACAAATTCTTTATTCTGTTTTGAAACTTGGTTTCTCATATTTTTTCGGTAGCTTGTACCGTTTAGAAATTAATTAACAAAATGGCCATTTAATTTAAAGGTCATAATGCATTAGGATTACAATTTTATCATGGTTTCGCTATTCCATATGCCATGACCATGAATGAATGGACATTTTGCTAAATAAGTTCTAAACGGTACATAATATCGAAAAAATCTTAAGATACCAATAAGTTACAGAACAGAAAAAGAAACTCAAATGGCATGTGGTGTCGCAATAAAAATTTCGGGGGGAGAGGGGGTAAAAGGGTCGCGACCTGGAAAAAAGTTAACATCCTGTAGTTTTTTCTAAATTTCATTATAGTCCTTTCGAAGGCATTGTTCACAGCATACAGTGTATCAAATTTGAATGATGAGAAATGTACTGTACCCTCAACAGGAAAGAGTTCTCCTGCTAGATCACCATGAAGACCTTCAGATGTTTACCTGTGGGCTCACAGCGAAGCGAAAACCTATTTGTTGGTACATTTACAAGTACGATGCCCAAGACGAAGACCTTCAGGTAGCAGGCCTGTGTGGAATATGAGAAGAGAAAAGCCTGCCTGATAGTAAATCTACAGGTACGGTGTCCTAGTGAAGAAGAATTTGACGAAGACCTCCAGGTAGTAGGCATGTGGGGTACATGAAAAGCGAAAAGCCAGCCACAAAACGGTGGTAAACCCGGAGGTATAGGGTTTCTCACCAGGAAAGGGGAGAGTAGTCCCAGACAAAGAATATCCATACCCCGGAGTCCCTGAAAAGTATGCGGGACAAATCAGGATTCAGGGATAAAGAGAGAAAAGAAGTGGAATAATATTCATCACTTTCAAGGGAGAATAGAAGTACAAGTATAAGAAGTCTCATCAGGTTTTCATATCGGGGTAAGTCCGGAATTCGGGATAAAAGGAAGAAATGCGGAAAAACTGTTTTTCTAGGGGAATACATTGAGGACATCCCGAGAATTATGACTTAAGACCCGCAAGATCCTAAAAACCATATAAAACAAGTCAAGAAAGAGGTTAGGAGGAAGAAAAGTAAAAAGCTACTATACTTACCCAGAATTTGTTTTACCAAGACTTAAATACAACGTTTTGAACGAATCTATTCAACCTCAGGGTTAGCACAATGAGTAAAACAGAAGATATCATTGAGGTAGGATAAAAGGTACAAGAAAACGGGGCTGGGCCCGTGGCAAACCGAATGGCGCCCTTGAATTTAAACGAAACTGGTGTTGAAAAAGATATTAATGTTACCCAACACAGGTAAAAGGAACAGACGGGTGCAGGACCTTCTGGGCAGACAGAGGCCAAGGGTGGCCAGCATCTAGAGCATCCTTCAGGTCCCAAGTCTTTTAAGAATCTTCCCAATACCACATCTTTGGGATATACTCGCGATGAGTGCAAAGTTGCCGGAGCCAGCAGGTGCTTAGAGCAAAATCTATAGATACCTGAATACAAAGTTAGTTAGATACAGGTATGAGAATACAGAACAACTAGGGGAAGCTGTGATACCCAACAGACGGGGCACGATACGAAAAAGAAAAGGAACCGACGGTTGACAGTACGATATCTGAAAAAAATTAAAAGAAAATAAAACTTTAATACTTTGCGGACACATGTTTATATGAACTTTTAGCCTTAAATTAGCTACAGAATTACGACTTGCATTTTTAGCTATCTACTAAATAACACCCTCTGAATTTAAAAGGAACACTGTATATTAAGAATAATATTACAGTTGTAAATTTATGTAGACTCGTTTTACTGTAACAAAATGAGTAGACTCCTAATTTGTTGCTTCAGTTCTAGAACATCTTCTCATAGAGCCCTCACATGGACAAGCCTCCCATTTGAAAAAAATAAGTTGGGGAGCCTACAACTTAAGGGGCTGAAAATATTACAAAAAAACGAATAAACATTTAAACCATTTTACATGTTTCAGTGTTTTTGTGAAAAATTACTCATACAAAGGATCAATTTTGTGCGTTTCTTTTGACCAACCCTGTATATCATTCTAAAATTCCTTTGATACTATGTACGTAGATATTCTCCGCTCCTTTTAAGAATTGAACAATGATATTACATGCATAGTGCAATAGGAGATGTTTATTTATAGGCATAATATAGAGAAACACCACACATGCGAGATTCTCAATTCATGTACTAAAACTTTTTAAGTATGAGGACTAACTCCCCTTTCAAGTTAACCGATATGGGTGCATATGAAATCTTATTGAACTATTACTAGTTGCTAAGTAGTTTCCTAACTGGCATTTAGTCAGAAGTGTCAAATCCTTTAATTAAAATTTACCGACGTTGTCAGTAAAGTGATGGACGCAAGTGGAACAACTGAGCTTCTTTGTTCAACTTGCCGCTCCTAACAGCGTGTAAACAAAATACGCTACAAGGAAAATTAGTCGACAACACCAACTTGGCGTAAAGTTTGTGAATAAATCTCGAAGCACCTTTGGGCGTAAACCTGTCTTCTTAGAATCGAGAAAGATAATTACAAAGATAGTTTTAATGTTGAGCATAATCACTTATCTTTCTTAGTTAAGAAAAACTTTATAATATATTCAATTTATGCGTAATTCCGTTTTTCTTTTTACTTCCCTCGTAAAAGGGAAGTATTGTAATAGTGAAAAAATTACCCTCCGAGATTTTTCCAGATCTTCACGTTTCAGGGTCCTTAGATCCCGAAAAACATGTTTTCTCAGTTCCGACGGTCTGTCTGTCTGTTTGTCTGTAAAGTAAGTAAAAAACTACTTACCCGACGACCTGGTAACATTTTAGTAAAAATCCGGTATGGCCAAACAAAATGACAGCCAAGTGAAATGTTAAAAAAATTATTATTTAAAAACTACTTCTCCTATGTATCTCAAATTTCATACAAACGTCAAGTATTAGGTTGGAATCAACTGGTAATATTTTGGTACGAATCCTAAATGGCGCAACAAAATGGCGGCTTAATAAAATATTTGAAAATTCAGCCTGAAAAAACTGCTTAATAAATTTATTTTAAATTATTTATCTTAACTGATATCGGTATAGGGATCAACTAGTAAAATTGTAGTTCTAATTCAATATGGCCGAGCAAAATGGCGGTCAAATAAAATGTTGGTAATCGTTGAAAAATCACAGGTACAGGTTTTAAATATCTTCACGTTTTAGCGTCCTCAGATGCCAAAAAATATGTTCTATCAATTTCGTCGGTCTGTCTGCCTGTCAGTTGCTTTAGTTTGATGATATCTGCTGATGATGCTAACTTGGTTAGCGAAGCGCGCGTCCAGAACATAACAAGTTGTGGTGTAGCGTGGTTAGAACTCTTGTATTTTGATCTTTTCCGTTAGATGGATCTAAGAGTTTCCAGTGGAATTATAAGAATACGGGGCGCATTCACCACATCGTCCAGAAATGTTATTAAAGAAGAACAATATAAAAAATAGTGTTGAGAGGTCTCAGCAACCAGAGAATCATTTCAAAAAAGAAATCATGTAAATTGGTGTAGTACAACCCTCTCTCGAACTTGTTGACAAATCTGGCTTAGGGTGGGTATTTTCATCTCAGTATAATGGTATTCAGTGGATATATTCCATGGTTACAATTGCCCCAACAATCTTTGCCACAGTAAATGTTCTAAAAATAAAGTTATTTGGGGATGAAAATACTGGCCCTTAGTGTTTTAAATACATAGATTTTGTTCAGAAAGCTCACATCGCGCCCATTATATGAACTATTTATCGACAATAGTTCAGCCGTTTCTTTCTGTGATATTTCGTTAATTTCTGAATTTGCAAAAAAAATCATACGCATGATATTTATAATACGTCAGAGAGCTATGAAAATAAAGCGACTAAATTTCAGTTTGCAATATTTTCACAAAAAAATAAAAGCATTGTCAAACATATTAACTAACAAACGTAAAAATGAATGAATCAGTTCTATTTACCTGATTGGAACCATGTATATCATAATGACTCTATGTTAATTTGTGTTTATTCTCTTTCATGTGGTTTTTATGCCGTTTTTTGATATATGAAAGTAATGTGATAATTAACAAAGCACAATGGAAAAGCTGTACCAACTGAAGTTGACTGAACGTTACGCGTTGGATTGTATTTGTTTTTTGGATCATTAAATTTGAAGCACCAAGTTAACTAATTGTCCACAATGAAACTGCTTTAAAATAATATAACTTATTTTACCATTCAAAGCAATACTCTTAACTAAATCTCGTTTAAGTTTTTATTCATGGACGACAAATTGTTTAGAAATTGTCGGAAAAGACAATACGTACATATTTTTTTAATATGATTATTCGTTAAGATATAATAAAAGGTTTTATATTTATATATTTCTAAGTATTCAAACTTATTTTAGATTTTGTTTATTCGTGCCTAGTTAAAACAATTAAAAATAATACTTCAACAACATTTATTTAAAACAAGAATGAATTTAATTGTGATTACAAAATTTGTCTGTACGCTGATGAAATCTTTGCCAACAGAGAATAATTAATAATTAAAATAATTCAATGATTTCGAAATAACAAGTCTCCCTCTCTCTTTCTCTCTTCTTTCTCTTTCATCACACTCCTCTTCCCTCTCACCTCTCACACTCGCCTGATTTTTTGAGCAGTTTAAAAAAAAAGTATTTTACTATTATTTTCTCAAATTTTATTAGTGTTATTTACTAGTGTCTTTATCAGCAAAATTTCGCTACAATTGAAAAAAAAAAAACAGAATTATACGAGAATAAACATAACATAAAAGCATTTATTTCTGAAAAAAATTCCAAGTATGTATATACAATATTTGAAAAAATTAAAACAAACATTGTTTTTTTTCTTATTCAGTAAAATATCTAGTATCTTTCATTTGGAAATATCAAGGCTCCCTTTCTGTTTTTCCTCACACTCCCCTCTCCTTTCACACTAATCTCTCCTCTAACACTTCTCTCTACTCTCACACTCCACACTCCTCTCGCACCCCTCTCTCCTCTCACATTCCTTTCTCCTCTCATACTCCTCTTTCCTCTCTTCTCTCTCGTCTTTCCTCTCCGTTCGTCATTATCGGTAAAGTGGCATTTCCTAATCAAGAAATTATCTCAAAAATGATTTTTTTGGGCAGTTTCAAAAAAGTATTTTAATATTATTTTCTCAAATTTTATTTCGAACTAATGTCTCTGCCAACAAAATTTCGCTACTTGTATGGACGGAGAACTAAATCATTCAAAAGTTAAGTGACTTCAACGTTGTATTAAATTAAATCAAAGTTGAAAAAAAACACAATTATAGGAAAAAACACAACATAAAAGTATTTATTTCTTAAAAAATTTCCAAATATGTATGTACAATATTTAAAAAAATAAAAATAAACAACATCGTTTCTTCTTATTCAGCATCGTAGTCCGAGTCTAGATCTTTCCAGTGGCGGCTCGTGAGTATATTGAAGGGTGAGGCTACATGAGGTTAATTTTGTTTAAATGTGAATAAATTTCCACGTCACCCATGAGGTATTATTCTGCGACGCGTTGACCTATTATTTTTTTTTTTTTAATGGAGGTCATCGCCAATAGCCTTACTAAACCATTAAAAACTAAAAAAATAAACTCTAAAAAAAGTAAATAAAAAGTAAACAAAACAAGTAAAATATGTACACCTATCACTAAAATATAGCGGTGATTGCGATAATAAAAACATAATTTAGTTTATTAAAACTTAAAATAAATAGTTGTATGAAATAAGATAAAAAAACTACTTTTTGTACATTAAATCTATACGTCTGTCTTTTAAGGTTGCAAATTTATCTACAATTTGGTCGTGAAAGTTTTGATCTTCACTAAGTTCTGACAGTAATTCCTGCTCTATTGACATCATTGCTAAACCCAAAAGCCGTTCTTGTGTCATTGTGTTTCTTAGATAGGTTTTGATCCGTTTAAGACATGAAAAATTTCGTTCGGCCGATACACTTGTTGCGGGAATAGTTAAAACTAAATTAAAAAGCTTATATGCTTCCGCAAAAATTGCTTTAGAATCTTTAAATAACAAAGCTAGACTTTTTTCGACATCTAAATTTGAAAATTGTTCATCCCTATACAATACAGAAAGCTCATTCTTTAATCTATCTCTGTCAAAAATGTTTGGATCATTTTTTAATAAATTATTTAATAAGTCGTCTGGAAAGCATTTAACATATTCCGAATATTTTGTGCAATCGGCTAAAGCAAAGAAATTTAAATTATTTAAATTTTCAAACCGCGTCCCTAATTGAAGAATTATACAATCTATTATTTCGAAATATAATATTTTATATTTAGTAAAAATATCAAAGTCGCTAGAACATTGCCCTCGACGTGTGTTAGTTGGCAGAATAGTGGCTTTTTTAGCAATATTGAAAAGTTCTTTGAAATGGTCCTCGTTTCTAAATTCAATAATTCGTTGCTTGGCAAGGTTTATTTGCGAAATGCAATAATTTATATCTAAATGCTTTAACTGTAATATTTGAAACAGTACATCAGTGCAACTAAAAATTTGTTTATAAATATGCGTTAAAAGGCAAAATTCGAAATCATTAAAATGCTTTAGAAATCCTTTTGCACCATTAATAGATTCTGTTCCAGAACTTAAGTCATTAATAATAGTTTCAAATACTATAATTAAATTGTCCCATTCATTAGCCACTAAGTTTAAAATTTTAGACCGTGTATACCATCGCGTTTCTACAGCTCGCGGAATTCTTTTACCTACTATCTGATTAAGCACAAAAGACCGTTTTGGTGATTGGTGGAAATAGTTTGGTATTCCTAATAAAGTGGCAAAAAATATACGACTTTGGGTAATCAGTTTTGTTCCCTGTTGTAAAACTAGATTTAATCTGTGGGCGCAATAATGAGTAAACATAGCTAAAGGAGCAATAGATCTAACTTTTGTTTGAAGCCCATTTATTTCACCTGCCATAACACTAGCCCCATCGTAACACTGCGCGACCAATTTATTTTTAAAGTCATAAGGCTCTAAGCTGTTTTGTATTAAATGAAAAAGGCTCTCTGCTGTTCTATTATCGCTAACGTCAAAAAATCCTAAAAATCTTTCTTTTAAAGATCCGTTGGTCACATACCTAACTGTTATCGAACACTGTGATTTTTCTGTTATATCAGTACTATCATCCGCAATTACGCCAAAAAAGCAACAATCGGTGTCATTGATTTCTTTTGTATAGTCTTAGATTGTCCCGTAAAAATATTACTAAATTTAGCACAATGTTCAGTAAGTTCGGCATTTCTTTTTATTAAGCATGCAAATATTTCCTTAAAATTGCCACGGTTAAAAGAATCTGTTGTTTCATTATGACCTCGAAATGCCAAGTCCTGTTTACCCAAAGTAATAGTAACATCAATTAAATAATTTAATAATAAACGGTTTTTTCGAACATTTTCATTATAAACAATTTTATTAAGACTTGCATTTTCTTGTAGTGCATCCGCAAGTCGCCCTATTTTGCTCCAGTCTTGTAAGTGCTACCGAATTTTTAATATGCTCTCTTGAACTTTCATGCGATTTTACTGCTCGTGAAAAATTTTTTAAATCCGAATATCCGCCCCCTGAACTCCAATTATTTTTGACGCAACCTAATAAAATACAAGGCCAACAATATAAGCTTTCTTTATAAATACTTCCGCATAGCCACCTATAAGTTTCGTACCAAGATATTTGAAAAGTTCTTGAATATTTTTACCTTGCCTCTTATCGTTAAATATTGCTAAAATTTTCGGCGTCGGACGGCTACCTAATATCTGTTTCTTTTCAGTTTCGCTTCTTCTTAAAAAAGGCGTTTCAATTAATGAAGCAATAATGTCGTGAATAGGATTCATTTCAAAAGCAAAAAGCAAATACAAAAAATGGAACGGTCCAACTTACCAAATCAAAAGAAAACAAAAACTTACTCACGCGTATTTATTCACCTTAAAAGACAGAAGGCCCTCATTCAGCGATTATCGCAATCTATTTCCTATTTCTTTCTCAGCCGCACGCACCAAGTAAAAAGAAGCCGTTGGAATATTTCGCTAGTCATGTGATTTAAATAACCAATAAAAGCATATCCAGGCTACAGATTTATCGCCTCAAGAATGCAATAGAAAACGCGTGCATCGGCAATCGCCATCCCGCTCTGTCGTAATCAGGTGACTCGCCGGCATCGGCACCGGCCGTTGATAAATAGGTCAGAAGTCGAAACTTTCCAAGCTAAAATTATTTCGCCTCATTCGAGAGCACTTTCTTTAGGAATGGGTTTGCACGGATTGCACGGTCGGTTTTTTGATGTGATCAGAATTTATTTTCTAAAATATTTATTATGGGATTATATTTTGTTTTTTTTTTAATGTTATTATGTTGTAAAACTGTTAAAAAGTATATTTCTAATTGGTAATAGATAAAAAGTTATATAAAAAAATTCTCTTTTCCTTTATTTTGGGGGTGAGGCGCGGCCTCAGAGGCCTACCCTGACGAGCCGCCACTGGATCTTTCATTTGGAAATGACAAGTCTGTCTCACTCCTCACTTTCCTATCTCTTCTCACACTCCTCTTTCCTCCCACACTCCTTTCTCATCTCACACTCATATATCATCTTACACTCCTCTCTCCTCTCCCCTCAATCCTCTCTACTCTCCCACTCCTCTCTTTTTTACCCTCTTTTCTCTCCCGTCTCTCTTCTTCATTCGTCATTATCGATAAAGGGGCGTTTCCTGATCAAAAAATTACCTGAAAATGAGTTTTTTGGGCAATTTCAAAAAAGTATTGTACTATTATTTTCTCTAATTTTATATCGAACTAGTGTCTCTGCCAACAAAATTTCGTTACCGGTATGTACGGACATCTAGATCATTCAGAAGTTAAGTTACTTCAACGTTGTATTAAATTACATCAACGTCGAAAAAAACTCAATTATAGGAGAAAACACAAGATATAAGTATTTATTCCTGAAAAAAAACCCCAAATATGTATGTACAATATTTAGAAAAATAAAAACAAACCACATCGTTTCTTCTTATTTAGTAAAATAAACATCGTAATCCGAGTTAAGATCTTTCATGTTAATAGTTACACCTAGAATGTCAGTTAGGGTTCCTTGTTGCAGCCTTCATTGCATTATAGTGCATGACTACCTGATAGAATTAGATATTTTTTTGTTTTGTTTTATCTATATTTTCAACTCATCGTCTCAGACCGGTCAGACCACGCCTAACTTTTTCTGCAACTTTACAAAGGCACTTAGTCAAAATACAATGGCATTAGAAATTAAAAAAAAAATAAATGCACCGCTAGGAGTGACCTCATTTGATAAAAGCTCCAACAACATCGATCACGCGCATCTGATTTCCTGCTGTATCCCGCACAATAATCTAGCTCTATCATTTTTTTATCATGCAAAATTACGATCACATATTTATTAAAGTTCCTCTCTATATGTCGAAGGTGCCGTTTGATGGCAGTTTCTCCCCTTGTACGCCCATGGGCTCCAAAACACTTGAGCTGGAAACGACTGCTATACAAATAGTAGCTCGATATATGTTATTTTCGGTTTGTATGGCATGTAGCGCGTTCCCCCAGGCAGCAGAAATTATTATTTGCTTTTATATTTGCTCTCTGGAATTCGATAAACAGACATAAGATTTTTGCCAATGGATTCCCAGATTGGGGGTTACCAAGTTATTTAAATAAACGTATAGGTATGCAAATTTCAGATATAAGGTGTTATCTTTGTCGAAGTGGCATATTACGATTTCTAAATTTGGAAAAATTTTGCTATCTCATTATATTTGACTATATATTTATCTGTTTACAGATTTTGGACGGAAGTGTCACATTTAAACGGTTAAACCGGAAGTTGGTGTCAAAAGATAAATAATTTAATTATTTAATTAGTAATTTTATAATTAATTACTCTAAGAAAAACTGTTTGAGCCGTACAGGGTAATAAAGTTGTCAAAGTGACATTTTTTAAACCTCAATAATTCAAAAACCAACGAATCTTGACGCCTATTGGGTTATTCTTAAATTTCTGTCTCAAATAACAAATATCTATTACGTAACTCAGCCAAAGTGTTGATCTTTCTTCGATATTTTCTATCGCTTCGATTTCTAATTATTTCATGTAAATATTTCCTCTAAATGTCAAAAGAGGAACCCTTTATAGATCGTGGCAATGGCTGAAGAATCTGTACGTTCTCTAAAAGTACGAGTTGCTAAAAACATTTCTTATTATTTTAGATATAGGATTTTAAGATGTCACTGATTTCAATAATCCTACTATTTTATTCATGTTTACGGTTCAACGATGAAAAAGCGATAGCTCAGAGCTGACGTACTTGGGAAAAACGCTTCGCGTTAAACACGAAGTAAGATTTGTTTATTAAATATATAAATTCGTAATTAGTTAAAGGTTTAAAACTCCATATAACATATAGTTTATAAATTAGTCGAGAACTGATAAAGTGTGAATAGCTCACTGTGGTAGAATGGATCAAGCTCAGATCAGTTGGTAAGACTTAATTATAAGTTTTAGATGTAAGGAT
Organism: Kuschelorhynchus macadamiae; assembly: GCA_030620095.1. NCBI lineage: Eukaryota > Metazoa > Arthropoda > Insecta > Coleoptera > Curculionidae > Kuschelorhynchus > Kuschelorhynchus macadamiae. The sequence continues at coordinate 800,320 of JAUTXW010000432.1, forward strand.
CGTCCAGCTTTAATAATATTAAATAATATGCTTTCTTATAAGTACATTTGAATAAATTATTAGAATTATTGAAATTATTCCTATATCCAACAATATGTTTCATGGAAGTTGTATTCTAACCTTCTATCCTCTAGGGTCTGGTCTTCGCCCAACCTGTTTTTGACCACCTAGAGTGACTTCTTCAGATTTATATGGATGCAAAGATCTTTCACGGTAAAGCGGGCGAATTGATCCAGAGCTTGTAATTTCTGGCCTCGTGTGTTCCTGAGGGTTTTTTAGATTGTTCACTTAATAATAAAAGTAGGATCCTTAAGTTCGACTAGGTTTTTTTTTAATATAAATAATATCTTATGATAGAAGTTCATGCTTCATACTGAGGAAATAGAGAAAAATATATTGAAGCAAAATTTACTGGTCGGTACTTTAAGTTATTCAAAACTTTTCGATCAGCAGTGTATCTGTAAAATCATTATCAAATGTAAATTTAAACCTAATTTTATACTTATAAGATGTAAAATTTACCACACTTACACACATGCGCAAAGGGCTTGATAGATACATAGTATTTCAGCCATTTATGTCGTCTTAGGTTAGTCAGCACATTTCATCAACTGCTTCCCGAGTTAAAACCTGTTTTAGTATTAGATTTTTTTGTTATTTGACTAATTTTTTAGAGGTTCTTTTCAGAATATAAACTGTTGAGGTGGCATGCCGTGAATGATCGAAACGTTTGAAATTATTATTTTTAAAATTCAGAAAATCAGGGTTTAATGTTTATCTATAGGAATTATGGCCCGTAGTAAGCAGTTTGCCTTTATAGGCTGAATAATAAAAGTGACTTGCTCCTCCCATGTCCTCTGGGTTACCTGAGATTCAGACTCAAGTCTTCTTACCTTTGTGATCTTCTTCACGAGAATTTTAAGCACCACATAATCTTCTAATTTTCGAATTATCCCAGCAAGCTATACCAACAACTCCTAGAACACAACGACAAAGTGCTTGGACGTGACGTCATCGATCGTAGGTGAAGAATTGCGCAAACGCGGCATACACTATTACTGTACCAACAACTCGTAGGACACAAGGACAAAGCGCTTGGACTTGACGTCATCGGTCGTAGGTGAAGGTACACTATTACTGTTTTTAAGCGAGATCTTTACTTTGGAATTGATTATTGGAAACAAATAAAATAGTAATTAAGAGATAATTCAATTTTCAATACACCAATAAAGGTGTAAAGAGATATTGAGATGAAAAACAGCCATATATAAAGTGCGGGACACGAAAGAAAACCGGGCGGTCCTTAAAATAAAGGTTCATAGTCTTAAGCAAGCGGAAAAGTAAAATTTGTGTACGCAAATAAATTTTATGTTATTTTATTTGTTGTAATAGTTTGCCGCTTCACCTATAAAGTGCGCCAGCTAAGCGTTACGGAAAATTAAACGAGGATTTAGTACATTTCGCACTGATCCACTTTTAATTGGGATGTGCCTAGAGTCTCCATGCACTTGCCGCTAGAAGGTTCAAGCTATTTCCAGTGGCGCCTATACATTTCGAGCGTTTGTTTTCATTTCTGTATAAATTTGTTGTTTTTGCAACATATAAGAGATATAGAAACGCGGTACACGAAAGAAACCAGACAAATATCGATAAGGGTTCATTAAGCATAGTTACATTTTTTTAATTATCTGAAGTGCGTATAGTCAAAAAGGAGTGCCATATTATTTAAAGAACGACGGGACACCACTGGTTTAAAGAGATTTCTTGGCCGACCTTCCTAAACCGATTGACTCTGTCCGGTTTTCTTTCGTGTCCCGCACTTTACTCTAATTAAAGTCACTGTCCATTTGAGGCTCAAGAGCCACATTTATTCTCGCGTCTGAACTTCTAATGACGTTTGGGAAATTTGTTTTTATTGTTGTGAGAACTAAAATACCCTTTGATATAAAATATAGAAAACTTTAAAGACATCTAGAAAAAATATATGACGAATGGCTATCACTAACCATTCTTGGGCTTCCGATCATACAACATTTAATATATAGAAATACAATAATCCTTCATTTCACCGCTCCCTGCCTAATTTGCAGATTATACTGCACACGATTACTAATTAAGCTCGCAGTTGAAAATTAGGTTTCAGCTTTTATTTGGAAACAAAAAAAAATTATTGCTATTTGAGACATTATAAATAATTTAAAGTCCGACAACTATATTTTATTTTATTTATAACTTTCAGTTACACAAAGTCGTACCTTTTTACAAAACCAAAGATTTCTATCACTGAAAAAATGTATTCGCATCTGAGAAGGCAATAACAATCAAAGTAATTCAACCTGCTTATAATGCATCCAGACCTATAAAAAGTTAGTGGCAATCTCCAACAGACCCATGGCAGCCTAACGTAGATCTTATTGCGGTCGAGTCTCCTTAAAACAGGACGAAACATTTAACCCGGGGCGGTAGATTTCAATCTCGATAGGACGCCACTGCCGACAAACAGCTTGCACGGGGGTAGAAGCCTTTTTATCCCCGCTGTTCTTTCTATTTGTCAGGAAACCTTATCTGACCGTGCCCATCCCCTGGCAATCATTTTGTCGTTATCGCCCGTCTCGGTCTTTCTGTGTTCCCATACATACGTCGCTACTTTCCACTCAAGTTCTAAGGAAAAATCCTGCCGGCTCGTTACATATTCCGCGTGCGTATCACCCGCTCCCGGTTGCAGTCCTCATTTTAAACAGATCTTCTTGTCAGGAGAGTTATAATGGCTTATTCAATGTCCCATATTCTCGAGACACATTTTCAGGACGCATCGGGCTGTAGCCGATGATAACTTTTTGTTTTGGGTAATGGAAGTTGGCCTGGAAAACCGGCAACGTGACGCTGTATTTTGCCTGTTATATTATAATCCGTTCTACGGTATATGATTTTTTTTCATGAATTTGGTTGCAGATTATTTGCTTTTTTTAAAAGACTTTATATGTCTGACTGCCTCTCCGTCCGTCTGGGTGTCTGAGTAATATCTTTTTTAATTAATTTAATAATTTAATTTTGAAGCACTTCCATATGACCTATTCATTCAAAATTTAGTACACATACAGTTGTCCCAGATTCACTTCTCTATACAGGGATCTCGGCTCCAATTATACCTACAGCAAAGGTTAAAGTTTTAGAGGAAACTTATTCCATTCGATATCCGGCTTCAGATTTACGATCGATCAATTATTTTTGGAAATATCGGGGAAAATCCGAAAATGGCGGATTTCGGTTTTGGCCAGTATATCCAGAACGGTAAATTTGACAGCTGCCAAAATGTGACATTATTCGGACACATTTTTAAGACAAATAAGATTGCGTATACGACACGTCTTCATTGTTTTTTTGTTAACCCGCAACCCGCCTCAACATTAATTTTTCTTATGGCCGCCATATTGGATTTTTCGATTTTTGGAAAGAGCCTAAAATTTCCAGTCTAGTGATCTCACAAGTGCATTAGAGATTTTAGTATCATCGAAATATTACACTTCGTAAAGTTAGGTTTCAGTTTTTTCTAAGGAGGCCATGATTTAAACCAATGTTAGCTCTCAATGTTTTTCTAAGGAGGCCATGATTTAGCAGAGTTCAGAATTGTGGAGTCTTTAATAGGCACAACCGTCATCATTGGGCTGTGCAAAATCCTCACGAAGTTGCAGAGAGACGTCTACAGATCAGATTTGGAAGTAACGTTTGTTGTGGGATTATTGGTAAGTTAATCTAACCAATCTTTTTTAAATAGGCACCAAATGATGGTCAAATAATAATTTTTTTTTCTTTAGTTCTTTAATGATACTAAAAGAGTATAATCTAATAAAAAAAAGTAAAACGTTCTACTCTAGTCAGTCAACTTACTTTTTTGATATTGTATTACATTTTTATTCAATCATTTTGTATTGTAGTTTCGAAGAACTATAAAAATAGAATTGGGTTCTATAAATTTATTAACACTTTATCTAAATTTTCTGCAGATTTAGCTAATTCTCTAAAATTATTTTGATTGTCTGGATTTAATGATTTATTATTACCCGGGAAGCCTAGTTCTTGCGTTATGTAAAAAATACCATATTAATCAAATGTCGAATTATTTTTCGATTTTTATTATAATTTATATAAAGGCGTTCAGCTGTATTTCTGAATAATTTAAATTTTAAAGCGCAGGGGGTTTATTCTTTTGATATTTGATGTTTTATTAAGGCACGGTGTACTTCTTTAAGATTATTATATCACTTAAATAAATTGATTTAGTATTTCCGAAATTAATATGCAATACCAACAAAATAATTTATTACGGCTATTACTTCCCGCTAACCAAATATGTTTTTCTTTTGCATAATAAAGCTGAATAGGTTTCTACTGTATACAAGCTCATTCATTACGGGATGTTTCGATAATTATTTTTGGAAAGAAAATATCTACTTTTTATTAAAGATAATTTTCCCTTTATAATTTATAGTTTCTAGTACCACCCAGGCGACCCTGCCGCCCTTGACTGTTGGGCACCTATTTATAAATTATTAATCATTTCAGGAAATCGACTTATTGGACCATTTTTGTTTGACTACAACCTAAAAGGGCAGAGGTACCTAGAGCTTTTCCGAAATCAGGTAGTACCAGCCTTACAAGCTATTCTAACGGAAAATGAATTAAGAAGAACTTGGTTTCAACAAGACGGATGTCCGGCTCACAATATCATTCAAGTCAGGACCTTCTTAAGAGAGCAGTTTGACGAAAGAATAATTTCTTTAAATGGTCCAACATCTTGGCCTCCTAGATCCCCTGACCTGTCGCCCATGGATTCCTACCTCTGGGGTCACACGAAGAATGAAATCTATGAATTTGATCCCCCCGTGACCATAGAAATCCTGAGACAAAGAGTTCTGGACACATTTAGAAATATTAACCGAAATACACTTACCAGGGTTGTACGAAAAACAGTCACCAATTATCAAAAATGTCTCGATGCAAATGGACGTCATTTGCAGATTTGTAAATTAATGTTACCCACTTACAAAGTAGTTAAAGCTCATTTAGATTTTTAAGTCGTTATTTACGTTCATGTTGTATTGAAAATGCAATGCGTTCAATACATTACTTGCTTTTTAATGTAATCTTGTGACAAATAAATCATGGCCTGCTTTAAAAACATTGAAACCTGATTTACGAAGTGTGATATTTTGATAACACTAAAACCTTTAATACACTTGTGAGATATCACTAGACTGGAAATTTTAGGCTCTTTTCGAAAATCGAAAAATCCAATATGGCTATCATAAGAAAAATGAAAGTTGAGGCGGGTTGCGGGTTACCAAAAAACAATGAAGACGTGTCGTATACGCAATCTTATTTGTCTTAAAAATGTGTCCGAATAATGTCACATTTTGACAGCTGTCAAATTTACCGCTCTGGATATACTGGCAAAAAACGAAATCCGCCATTTTCGGTTTTTCGCCGATATTTCCCAAACTTATTGACCGATCGTAAATCTGAAGCCAGATATCGAATGCAATAAGTTTCCTCTAAAACTTTCCCCATTTAACTTTTGCTGTAGGTATAATAGGAGCCGAGATCCCTATATAGAGAAGCGAATCTGGGACACACTGTATACAGGTGGAGTGACAATACAATATGTAATATGTTTGACCTTAATCATGACCTTGAGAAATATTTGGAATTCATTTGAATGATTTCCATTTAACTTATTACTTTCAAATTTTGGAATCTGGAAACACGCTCGGACCCGTCGGTTTGTGATTTAAGGGGGAACTATTTTTCAGCTTTTTTTACCCCCGTAGCTTTAACCCCTTAGCGGGGGGGAGAACAACCCCTTGGAATTTAATTAGGGGAGAAGGATGGGACCATACCTCTTTGTAAAGGTCTCATTGAGTTCTCTCTGACCCTACAATTTCGCCTTATTATTTTTATCCACAACGAAATGAAAGCTTTTTAAAATTTGTTAGAGCTTTGAAGATCTAGATAAAAATTAGACTCCGTCTTTTACGTTTTTGTAAAAAAAATCATTCGAACTCCTCGATTTCTGATTCGAAACAACTTGTCTGCTTGCTTCAATTCCCTAACAGCGGGAAGCACAACCCCCTTATTTTGAAAAGGGGTGATGGGTGTTGCGAAACCTCATTTTAAAGATCTCATCGAATATTATCTGACCCTAAAATTTCGCGTCAAAATTTTCATCGATAACGAAATGAAAGCTAAAATAGTGAAAAGATGATGTGGAAAAAATCTCTACTTAATAACCAACAAAAATACTATTTACTTTATCAATTTATTAAACGCTGAAAATTACCACCATTCACTTCCATGCAGTAAAATAAGTTGTGTTCAAAACTTTGCCGTACAATACGCCATATTTTGGGTATAGTTTGACAGTATTCGGGCCTATTAGCAAAAATCTCAGATTTTAGATAAACCCGTAGAAAAAAAGTCCAATGGATTCAGATCAGGTGACCTAGGTGGCCATTCAGTATGTCGCCTTCTTCCAATCCAGCTTTAAGGAAAATTTTCATCTAAAAATTATCGGACAGATTAAACGAAACGAGGTGGTGCGCTATCTTGTTGAAAATGATCATATAACGGCCTTTTTTATTCACCAGTACTTGGACGAGATCCAGATAAATTTCGCCATTGAGATTACCGGATATAAAAAAGTGACCGATCATGTGATTTTGATAAATACCCGCCCAGACATTTAATTTTTGGGGATGCTGTATTTCAGGAAATAATCTTGAATTTTCGTCTGGCCAATAGCAACAGTTATGCCTATTTACAATGTTGTTAAGGTAAAATGAACACTCATCCGAAAAACAGATATTGAACATGTAGTTTTGATTATTGTGTTATTAATTCCATTAAGTAGTTTTCAGGCTGAATTTTTAAATAATTTCATAAACCTCCATTTCGTTACGCCATCTTCAATTCGTACCAAAATTTTACCAGTTGATTCCTATATAATACTTGATTTTGGTGCAAAATTTTAGATACATTAGATAAGTAGTTTCTTAGTCATATTTTTTAACATTTCACAAGGTCGCCATTTTGTTTTGCCATATTAGATTTCTACGAAAATATCACCAACATTAAAGTATACCCAATTGTCAGACAGACAGACAAACCGACAGACGGACTGACGAAATTGATAAAAACATATATTTTGGCATCTAGAGACTCTAACTATTTAACTAAGCCGCCATTTTGTTCTTGGATTCGTACCAAAATTTTACCAGTTGATTCTTATATAATACTTGATTTTTGTGCAAAATTTTAAATAAATTGGATACGCAATTTTTTTGTAATAATTTTTTAACATTTCACTAAGCCGCTATTTTGTTTTGCCGTATTGGATTTTTACCAAAATTTTACCAGGTCATCCCCATATGACCGTTATTTTTTTATAAAAATTTTAGATCAATCGGGTAAGTAATTCTTTAGCTATGCTGCGACAGACGGACAGGGTCGACATCTAGGGATCCTGAAACATCCAATCAGTGGCGGCTTGTGGGTAAAAAAAAAATAGGGGTTAGGGAAAAGTAGGACAGTCAAGGTCTAAAATGGGCACCGCATGCAAACCATTTTTTTGCAAATATCCACTGCTACACAGCCACTTAAATTCAGAAAACCAAGAATTTTTGAAATGAATATTGTAGGATTTACTAGAATTTTCAATGTGTTTTTAGCACAAATTGTCAGCACATTTGTTTATCGACCCGTAATTAAAAGGTCCTTTTTGTCATCTTCTTTCCATGTCGTTAGCGGGCCCAAGCGAATTCATTTTCAACCACACACACGCGCTACTTCTCCAAAGAATAAAATAAAAGACTTCCGATAAAATACCGAATAAAGCGCAACCGTCGCGATCTACTCTACGTACAATCCGAATGGAAGCGTTAAACTGCGGCTCTTCCCTAGAGGCGCGATCTTCATACATGTCATACTCTCGTCGCCATAGAAACGCATTGTTTTCGTTTCTCGCTGGAAGACTTTTACCGAGCTCGCACGTGGCTCTTCCGTTGGTGGATCGACACAAACGAGTTTACTGCCGGTACGGTGGGCGCACATACGGGTTTGCTTAATACGCTCAAGTATATCATTTCATTTTGTGTTTGCCTCTAGGTTTCTTAAATTTAACATTGCAATTATTGATAATTTTTAATGAAATGAATTACATTTAATATTGAAAATGAGTATTGATTTTTAAAGTGTGTTAAAAATAATTTGCCAGTTTTTTTTGGGGAGGAGGCATTTCCCCCCTTTCCTCCGAATAGCCGCCACTGCATACAATAATTCCCTTTTACGAGGGAAGTAAAAATAAATTCCTTATTGCAGTGACAGCTATTTAGGTGAAGTAGGTGAAGTGCAAATTCACCAGGAAAAATAAACAAGCAAACATCTAGCTACATTTATTATATATCTCTTAAAATTTTAGCTTTTACATTCATTTATTCACCTAATTGGTAAAACATAAACTGTACATCTCGAATAAATATTTTACTCGACCGTTGGCGTCATGTCTTTTTAAAACCTTCAATTAAACTTTATTATAACAACTATAACAGTGGCGCAAACCGCTTCGACTTTGCTGGAATTGCTATGTTTAGTTTACGATTTTCCTACTACGTTGCCATGACAACGCGTACGCAATGACGTCGAGCGCATGGAAGAATAATGTTAACCAGCGCCATACAACGCTCTCGGTGAATTGCCTTGGCAGTACACTACACCCACGTGTTGTTCAGGTTGAGGTGGTTGTTTACTTTTATTTTCGCGGATTTCGCTGCAACCGGTGAGTTCCTTTGCAGTTTGCTTGACTGTGTGTTATATTTATTTATGGTGTTGTTACAACTTTATTTGGTGTCGGGTTTATTAATTTGCATTATTATTGTTGTAAACTCCATTTAATCGATGGAAGGAACATGATCAGAGGGATGTATTAAATGTAGGGCAGCCAAGGTTTGACTTGACAATTTCCGCAAAAAAAGAAATAAAAAAAAGTGGCAGAACATGGAATGTTAGTTTTAAGTCATCCTGGTTTTCGGCGTACAAATGGTTATGTAGTAGTCAAATATTACAAAATGTGTTTTGCTGGCCTTGTTTACTATTTTCTAATAAATATTCAGTGTGGAATAAGGAAGGATTTGCAAGTATGTTAAATATATCAAGATCTTTGCATAAACATGAAGACTCGGTGGAGCATGTAAAATGCGAATTAATGCTAAAAACATTTGTAAAAACTCAAAGCACTATAGCTTACGCTTTAAAAGAAAATGCTAAACTGTATAAAATACAGTTTAACAAAAACGTTCAATTAAATAAATTATTTATATACTTGATAATTGACGCAGTTTTCTTGCAAAACAAGAGTTAGCCTTTCGCGGCCATGAAACGGCCAAATGAACGTATGCTCTTACATCTGCATCTACGAGGCGTATACCAACAATTACAGAAACTCGTTGGTTTTCAAATTTGAAGTTAGTAAATGTGATTGTTCAAAACCGGAATAAATTAAAAGACGTCTTTGAATTTTTAGGTGAGATGAACGATTTTGAATTCATGTTTCTGGCATTAGTGTTTAATGACATTTTCTCAATCACGGACATACTATTTGACGTTCTTCAAAAAAATCGCTTGACATTCATTTTTGGATATCCAATATAAAACGCTGTCGTGCGGCGCTCTGTAAAAAAGGAAATGAACATTTCATGTTTGATAAAGCAAATTCTATTACAGAAATAAATCATTACAAACGTGAGCTTGCTAAGCTTTCACCTGAAGAAATTAGGGCTAAGTATAGAACCCCTTTTTATGAAATATGTACCGTATTTTAATGGAAATGACACTAAGATTTCAAGACTCTGAAAAACTTACATTTTTATGTGGCAGATTCTGTTAAATTTTCCGACTGGCCCGTTTGAAAATTTGTTACAGTTATATGGGGAAGTATTTTCAAAAAGTCAACGACTTAAAAATGGGCTTGGTCTTATTTTTACCAATGAGAGTAATTGGAATATATCGCTGCAAGAGCAAATGAAAAAAATTAACGAAAACAAAGATTTTTTTACCGAAGCATATAAACTGTTTTCCCTTATTTTCACAATACCCTCGACAAGTGCTTCAGTGGAAAGCAGTTTTTCTTGCCTCAAACGCGCGTGTAAAAACTTATTTAAGAAATACAATATCTCAAGAAAGACTTACTTCTCTAGGCAATATTTCAATTCAAAAGGAATTTCTGGAGGAGATTAGGGCAACTCATCCATTTTATGGGGATGTTATAAATAAATTTTCTGCTATGAAGGATAGGAGAATTGATTTAGTATACAAAATTTAGGTAGGTAAATTTAGGAGGTAAAAAAATATTCTCCCCTCCACATATATTTGCACTTTACTTACTTTTTCACCCGCGAGCCGCCACTGCCTCATTGGCAAAACGGATATACTCAGAATATAAACGGTAATGTAATAATACAGTAAAGTGCCTATAATTCAACACGCAGAAATCGTTAGTTTTAATGTTTCGTTACATTAACGCACATTTAAAATGGGGGAATGAATATTTTATAATTTGCTATAGCTATAAGCGATCACGAACTATTATTTTTTCTATTTTAGGATAAAGTTTTCAATAATCGGATTTTTGCGTGAAGTTTTATATTCAAGTTTATTTTAAAACTTCCGTAAAAGTCGGTAATATGCTTCCCTTGTACAGTAAAAATCGTGCAAACAATAGAAAATCAAAACACTTTTCAACGCTCGACGTGCACAAAATAAACACATGCAGCCCGCCTCACTGTTTTACAAAATATCGGAATTTTATGGGGCGAAAATATGAACATTTAAACTAAATAATGCGTTTTGTTTTGTGTTATCGCGCTATGTTTTACGTGTCGCGTGTGGATTTTTTCTCAAAAATTGCGCATCAATCAACGGAATTATTTTTTAAATTCCGCTTTTAGCTGCTGGTAAATTCATTTGAAATGTTTTCCTAATGAAATGGTATATTGTATAACCAGTTCTTGAAAACAGCTCGTTTTACAAGCAGGTAAGAGTTTTCTGGTACGGGATTTATATGAATGTCACAGGACATATCAACGTGCAAAGTAGATTTAAATAATTGTACTATACCCAGTATTTATACAGGGCTTTCACGAGTCCGAATAGAAACTAACAGTTACCTTTAAACCTTTAAACAAACATAGCATCATATTTTGGTCATTTCTCGACTCAATGGTGAAGGAGTAAATTTCCTTACCTTTGGTTCTTTCGTTTCGTATAACTTTTAGAACCGCACAGAAATTATTTCTGTTTCTCTTCTATTTTTGCACAGATGTGTCGTCTTGTGCCTCAAATTAGGTCATCTAAACAGATTTAATTCCACCATAGTACCTATATATAGCGCCACTGGTTACCTGTTTCCCTCTTCGACTTTCAAAGTCGAATGACAAGACACCTTGCTTGTTTCAGGGTTCGGGTATTTCGGTTTTAATACTGATACTCCCCAGGAAACTGCCTGATAAGCCTTGTTGGGACAGATACCACGATAGCAGATGGCTCCTTGGCTTTTGAAACAAACATAGCGTCATGTTTTGGTCATTTCTCGACTCAATGGTGAAGAAGTAAATTCCCTTACCTCTGGTTATTTCGGTTCGTATAATTTTTTACAAGTAAAAACCAAACAGAACTTGATATTTCTTTTTCTCTTCTTCACACACACACATATGTATATATATATATATATATATATATATATATATATATATATATATATATATTATATATATATATAATTCTTATATATATATATATATATATATATATATATATATATATATATATATATATATATATATATATTCATATATCGTTCTGAAACGAACAGTTTTGCTAAACGTTTCGCCAAAATCACATTTGGCATTTTCATCTTTCTATTCTCGCGTCCGAATAAAATTATTTAACTCTGACGTGAACGTATGTACAGTAATGGAATATATATATATATATATATATATATATATATATATATATATATATATATATATATATATATATATATATATATATATATATATATATATATATATATATATATATATATATATATATATATATATATATATATATATAGTTATTTATTATTATATAATTAAATTTCTGATAGGCATTTAATAAATCGTGTGTGATGTTTTTCATAGGGGGCTATGCAATAACTTTTCTGTCAATGTCATGTTGCTGTTGTTTCAAATTACAAGATTTTCCTCTGTACAATATTATTAGTTTATGTATCTCTCTCACCACTCTCCAGCTCAAACCACTTGAGGTAAAACGCTGAATTTTGGCATACAGGTTGCTTTTAGAGTGTAGTAGGTGTTCGATAAGAAGCGATTTTTCAAAACTCAAATTCTAAGGGGGTGAAACTACCCTTATATATTACAATATTTTGATTGAACCATGTTTTTTAATAAATTTTTTTAGATATTTTAGGGTGTTCAGAGGGGTCAAACCACCACTTAAGTAATACAATACTTTTTTATTTAACAACCGTTTAGTTTTTCGAAAAAACATTTGAACACGTATTTTTTTATTTATTTTTAAATATTTTAGGATTTTAAAAAAATTCATTTAATGTGTCCAAAGGGGTAAAACCATCCCTTAAATATTATAATATTTTATTTAAATTGTATAGTTTCCGGTCTTTTTTGTGCAAGGTATCAAAGGGTTCCCAATACATCAGACCAAAACAGTGTGATATACTTTTCTTTTATTACGATTTTTTTTATTCAGCAACGTTTCGGCGGTCGTTTACCACCATCATCAGGCTAAAATACATAAATTTTATTTATAAATTTTAAATTGTAAATACAAAGGACAGAAATATGGAATGACACTACAAGTAGATGTTTTGTTTTTTTTGGTGATAGGTTGAAAAAGAATAAAATATTAGATACATACATTTAAATTCAAAAACAAACAAACGTAATTATAGCTAATACACGTTATATGTATATTGTTATTATTAGTAGGTAACCAAGAGAAAGGAAACAGAGACTGAGAGTCTCGTTACATCACTTTCGTTATAGTCATATACGCGGACGAAGTCGTGGGTACTCGCTAGTTAATTTATATTTACATTACTTTACCAACAACTTATAACATAACCTAGCCCATATAATTGACAACTTAAGATTTTGAGAGGCAGTAAAGAAAAACGAAATCCACATTTTTTCCTTGGTTCTCTGTGGTTTTTCTTATAGTGCTACTATTTAAATCAATATGATTTTTTTTAACCAGAAAAACTGTTGCTACTGCTTGAGCCAGAAGATTAAACTACGAGGGTAAAAAACTAAGATGGGGATTTATATATCGACAATATGAACATTTGAAATAAATAATGCGTTTTGTTCTGCACTGTGAAAACTCGAATTGCTCACCGACAGGAACTTCATTATTCTAGAGAACAAATCAGATGTTCAAATGCAAGATAGAGCAGCTGTCCTTAAAAAACGAATCGTCTTTAGAAAAAACGTTGTGGTTAGAAAAAATAAAATGAAATATAGCTGAAGTTTATAAGCGAACATCGTGAAGTCTTCAGTCTTTCAATAGACAAAAGGCAAATTATATATTTAAAAATGTCTTTTTATAATCTTAACGAAAAAAGCAACATAATTTTACTTGGGGACATATCTTCCTTCGACCGTTAACAAGACATTAAAATCTTGCATCGGGATAGAGATTTCTTGACGAACCATGCTAGAGAATAGCCCCAGAAATGTCCAAAAGTCTTATTTTTTTTATTTGAAGCCCTTACAAAAAATATTCTAATATTTCCTTACCTCACTTAGCTAACAGTGTTCAGTAAAAAATTTTACTTTAGTAAACTGTTCTAATTAATATACATTTTGCCCCAAAATTTTACAATTTACAGTATACAACACTGAACAATTGCTATAAAGCTATATATGGATTTTTTTGTGTTGGATAGGTTATATGCCATAGCTACCTGTATTCGTGTTAAAACTGTTACCGCGTATTATACAGGGTATGATACATTGTCGTGTTTGAAAATTTTGACTTCTACTCAATCAAAATTTGTTAACCCTAATTCGTACATAATAAACATGTTCGGGAAACACGATTCCCAAACGGCCAAACATGCCTCGAGTATTTATCTAATTACATGTACATAAAGTAGATACAAAACAATTTAAATAATATTTTTGAACCCACCCAAAATGGTATTTCTCTTCATATACTCCTAACGCAATGTCATAGCGGCTAAGACTTGTTCAATCGCTAAAATTGTTTGAATAAAGATAAAATTCACTATAATAATTGTTGTTCGATTGCTCAATTTACAAGATTTAATTTCTTAAGTGTGAGGCAATTAGATACAGAGTGTTCAGTAATTTGTTCCTTGAAACAAGTCTATTTTGTTTCTTCCTTTAGGTCTATGTCAGGCACAGGTTAATTCATCTTATTTACGAAGTTAGTCGTGAAAGAAAACAGCGAGGTCTTAAGAATAGACAAAAACTTCTTTATCTTAGCTGAGTTGCAGCTTTAGTTAATTATATTAAATTACAGAATTGTTTTGGGTGTTTAGCTTGTTTACTATTAATAAGTGTTATTTATAGTAAAGTGAAACAATAACAGACAAGGACTGGATTTGAGTAAGAATATTTAATCCATAATTTGTAAATTTGTTTATTTTAATACTTATACATTTATTTTGCAATAAATAGTCGCTAAGATCTGTTACGCATTTTTAGAATAAAGATGTGAATGAAAGAGTTAAACTTTATTTGCAGTTAAATAGATGGTATATTGAGTTTTGTTTAAGACTCCGTTTTTCATTATTAGCACAGGCTAAATTTAAATATGAAAATAATCATAATTAGTAAAAATATACCAGTTCACAAAAGACAGACAATTATATTTTATACTCGCCTATAAAAATACCAGCTAATTAGCCGTTCTTAATTAATTGAGTGGTCCTTCGGAAAAACAGAAAATATATTAAAGAGTTGTTTTTCTAAACCTTATAGGTCGGAACTACTAGTAAAAATTACTTTCCTCCCAAACACTAATTCAAAAAATTTTAAATTATCTCAGTTTTATTTCTGTGTATTCCAGTCCATGCTGATATATCTTATTTAAATCTTAATGTATAATAATTTTACCAAAAAAAAGGAAAAGTGGGGTTTTTGCTGTAGGTTTTTGGGGAATAAGCTTTGAACAATAAAGCGTTTTGTCCTTTGTTTAATTGACACAATACCACAGATTATATCTGCCAAATAAGAAACTATTAATATTTGTCATATACTGAAAATGTCGTGGCCTAGAAATGTCTCCCTGATCAATATCATCTGTGACCATAACTGATCTACTAAAGCAAAACTGCATCCAATTTGCTTTATCCAATAATTTGCTAAAAAAATGTAAATTTGTGTTAACTTACCTTATAAATATCTATGTTGAGTTTGCGATTTTGTCGGAAGAGTTAAAGTTACACCTCTTTATAAAAAGTGGGATAAAAATTACTATTCAAATTATAGACCGATTAGCCTGTTATCTAATATATCCAAACTTTTTGAATAGATATTAAAAATCGGAATCACGTAGTACTGAGAGTGCTCTATGTGAATTTCAAATGACAATAGTTAATGCTGTTGATAAAAAACTTTATGTGTCAGGCCTGTTTGTGGATTTTTCTCGTGCGTCTGACATGGTTAACCACAACATTTTCTTGTTTAAACTAGAAAGATATGGAATTAGAGGACAGGCAGGGAAGCTGCTGAGGTCTTACCTGAATAGACGTATGCAATATGCTCTCGTTAACGGGGCTGAAAGTAATTCTTTACTAATAGAGCAAGGACTGCCACAGGGCTCGGTTCTTGGTCCATTGCTCTACCGAATTTATTCTAATGATTTTTGGAGCAAACTTCATCAGGTGTAACAACTGTGTCATATGCCGATGATGCCAATATTGTTGTTGTAAAGAACGATGCTCAATCACTTAAACCAACTACTGATATGGTTTATAAAACTGCTATACTTCAAAGTGTTCTTTTATCGATATATTATGCAAACGTACACAGTCGTCTATCCCATGACATAATCAATTGGGGAGCAGGTTCGGACGTGCAAAGAGTGTTTTTATTGCATAAGTATGCAATTCGAATTATATTTGGACTTTCTCACAGAGACTCTTGCCGAGAATATTTCAAGAAATATAAAATTTTAACTGTTGGAGGAGATTACATTTTAAATATTTGTATCAGAATAAGAACTTTTTCAAATCAAACCGCACTTTGCATAATCATAATACTAGAAATAAAAAAATATTATTGCCTGCTTCTCATAAGACGACGTTTTTTCAAAAAAGCATAGCCTATAATGGTTGCAAATTTTTTAATAGACTAAGTAATGATGTAAAACATGCTGCTACTTTAAGGGAAAACTGCACGCAAAAAGTGAAAAACCAGGCGACAAGGTCTAGTCGAGTTGAAAGTAAGATGAAAAGGTATCTACGCATTAAAAAAAACTTCCTGCACGTCCGACCTCAAAAAAATGTGTTATGTCTAGGTAATTTAAATTACATTTCAAAAGAGTTCACGCGCTGCAGAAATACAAAGACATGAGTACGATTTACCATTTCAAATTTTGCAGTTACGTAGAAAAAGGATCAATGTAAGGCGGTAGAGAGCCATGTTGTGGAAAAGAAATTATATGCAAAGGCATGTGCGTCAAAAAGTGGTCAAAAAATGGTCGAAAATGGACAAATTTACTTTTATTTTATAACTCTAGATTTTATTTTTTCACAAAAATTCGCATTTAGCGCCCAACTATCCTTATTAAAATCACATTGAAGCTAATACATATCTCTTATAGTTTTAACACAATATTGCAGCGGCGGAAGGCTTGCAAATGATCCATATTGCTGCGTGCAGTTCCCCCTTAAGAATTTTTAAAAGTAAACTAAAAAGTGTTCTTATTAAAATGAACTACAATACTGTGCAAGAGTTCTTGAGTTAAATATTTTACGCTAAGTGTCTTGTCTTTTTTTTGTGTATTCTTGTATAGTAATTGTAACTTTTATTTTAGAGTTTGATATGTTTATATTACTCTATACAGATTAGTTTAATAATTATTGGTTTGACGTTTTCTCCAATTACTTATATATTTTGTATGTATATTAGTTAAATTGAAGTAATAAAATTATTATTATTAATATTATTATTATCCCAAACAAAGACATTCCTTGAAATATTCGGTCTTAAAATAGTAGCAAAGTTTTAGTTATTCCTAGTAACTGTCCATTAGTTTATATTATTATTTTAAACCTAATAATATATAAAAATTACCTATAGAATAGACGAGGTATATGTAGGAAAATTCTGCTTTGACATTTTAAAATTCACTCCAACGCATCGGACATTTTAATACCGTATAATATATGCAGAGTTTAAACTTTCGTCGCTGTTATACAGCTTTGATATACGACCCAAGCATGATGTGCAGAACCTTGTACAATTAATTTTGTTTAAAAGGTTAAGTGTTATTTAAGTTTTAATTTACGCTTTTTGTTATAGAATTTAAAAAAATTAATTACGCAATCCTGTAAAAAAATAAAGACGACCATTATAAAATTGCCAAAGTTACTGTTTTGTTTAAAAAAATTATATTTTTTTGAGTTAAATATTAAAGTGCTTAAGAATAGACTTATCTGATTTTCGTCCGTAAAAAAACAGAAGATATTCTAGCATCTGTTCAATATTTTATTTTTAACTACCGGGTACCCGCGACTTCTCTATAATCTTACTATATATCAATAAACACTTTGGGTTACACGTTTTTAAGTATTATGTAGGTATTTGTTACTGCGAGTAATACTTTATAGTAATTTTCCATGTAAAGTAATTACATTATTTACATTAATTATAATAACTACTGCCAAGCAACTACTTACGGAATTGATTCCAAGGTCGTCATGTTTTTCCCGTGACGTAATAGTAATTATTTAAAGTTACTGTGTCTTATCTGTTTACTAAATTACAACTATTAAGTATCAGTACCTTCCTGAACCTTGCAGAGACTAATCCATTACGTTCAAATGTACTCCTATAACGTATTACTATCAAGTAAAACGAGTTGTTTTACATAAGCTCATCTTTCTACGGCAAACGGTTTGGAAAGATCGCAAAAAGTAATCAATGACCCGATTTTTTCAAAAACCCTGTATGAATTTATAAAAAATCTTGAAATATGTAATATAATAAAATAAAAAGCACGTGTTCAAGTGTTTTCCGAATAACTAACCGTTTTCTAAATAAAAAATATAGTATTAAAGGGGTGGTTTTAGCCCCTTGGACACCCTGTCTGGGTTTTTAAAAAATGTTAAAATATGTAATAAAATAAAATATAAAACATATTAAGTTTAAGCGTTTTCCAAATAACTAAGGGTTTTTTAAATAAAATATATTATAATATTTAAGGGATGGTTTCAGTGAGTCAGTCCACTAAGTCTTTTATGTATTAGTACCTCTAAATATATTCTATGAATTTTTTAAAAATCCTAAAATATGTAAAAAAATAAAACAAAAAACACGTGTTCAAGCGTTTTTTTCGAAAAACTAACCGGTTTTTATATAAAAAATATTATATTATTTAAGTGGTCGTTTTAAAAAATCCCAAAAATATATGAAATAATAAATTAAAAAACACGTATTCAAGTTTTTTCCGAAAAACTTACTGTTTTTTAAATAAAATATATTATAATATTTATGGGGTGGTTTCAGTGAGTCAGTCCACTAAGTCTTTTATATATTATTACAGAAGTACAGATTGATGAGACGTATCCCTCGGCCTTCTTGTAAAATTCATTCTATTGTTTACATAATTGTCTGACTTCAAATGTCATTCAAAAATTAAGGCTGGGGTATGACCTAGTAACATTTTGGTAGAAATCTAATACGGCGAAACAAAATGGTGGCCTAGTGAATAAAAATGTTACTAAAAAACTATTTATCTAATTTACCTCAAATTTTCCACAAAAGCAAGTATTAGGTAGGAATCAACTGGTAAAATTTTGATACGAATTCAAGATGGCGACTTAATAAATAATTTAAAAATTCAGCTTTTTACTTAATAGATTGATTTAAAATGTTGTGCTAGAATTAATTGTAGCATAGAGATGAACTGATAAATCATATTCCTAGGTTTAACATATGTATCTTCACGTTCTAGTGTCCTCTCATTGCCAAAAATATATTTTCTCAATTCTGTCGGTTTGTGTGTGGTGTGGCTATCCGTCTGAGTGTTAGCTAAAAAAACTACTTACCCGATTGATTTCAAATTTTCGTCAAAAACTGAGCGTCATATGGGAATGACCTGATAATATTTTAGTATAAATCCAATATGGTGGAACAAAATGGCGGCTTAGTTATTTATTTGGGGCAAGTTTTGTTTACCTGAAATGGGTTATTTGGAAAAAAAATATTTAATTGCCTTCTAGAGGCCCTTCTTAACAACGGAAATGAAAAATTTTCCTGCGGAAATGCGCCATTTCCATTGTACACCCCTTTTTTTTTTTTTTTTAATTTAGAAGCTTGCGGGATCTTGGAGCGAATAGGGGTGCTGGGTAGGGTAAAAATACTTTAAAGGGAAAAGAAATCTTTTCTAGAAGTGTTTCTTAACAACGGAAATGAAAAAATTTATTGCAGAAACGCGTTATTTTCATTTTCATACACAGTTTAGTATACCTGAAATCAGTTACATGAAAACTTTGCTTGGCATCTCATCCCAAATGCTTTCCCAAGCACCAAAATGCCAAAATGTTACTGCGGAAATTTGTCGTTTTAATTTTCCGACAAAATTTTGTATAGTTTAGTTTACCTGAAATCAGTTACATAAAAAAGAAGCTTTGATTTATATTCTAAACTTTTTACTCAAGATAAAAATGTAAAAATTTGTCTGCGGAAATCTGTCATTTACATTTTTCACGGAAATTTTGAGCGCTTTTCCAGGGCGCGGCACGATTGTGGACGAAACATTAGTATTCAGTTTTTCACAAAATGAAGTGAGGGCACGATTGCGGAATGTAAAAATAACGGCTGAACGCATCGTATTGTCAGCGACATTTTATACCCGTATACGTGACAGCCCGAAATTTTTTTTAGATAATCTCAATAATTTGTCTGAGTCACGAAGTTTCATATAAGTATCTGTCTGCATATCTTTGTTCAAGGAATATAAACAAAGAAGGATGATCCTTTCTTGAGTCAGGCAATCGAACAAATATATACGAGCATTCCGCAATAATGCCATCGATTATTTTGCCTCTATCCGCAATCATGCTTTCGTTTTCGTTACTTAAAAAATGTAGAAGAATTTAGAATGTAAATCAAAGTTTTTTTTTGTGTAACTGATTTTAGATATTCTAAACTATACAAAATTTCCGCAGAAAATGAAAATGACAAATTTCCGCAGACACATTTTAACATTTTCGTGCTTGGGAAAGAGTTTGGGATGAGATGCAATGCAAAGTTTTCATGTAACTGATTTCAGGTATACTAAACTGTGCAGAACGGAAATGACGCATTTCCGCAGCAAAATTCTTATTTTCCGTTATTTAGAAAAGCTCCTAGAATATATATATTTCTTGTTTAAACAGTTTAAATTAATTAATACATTTCCTTTATTTCCTTAAATATATTAACCTATTTTTATTTTTATTTCAGGTAAGTTAGAGAATTAGAAAGATCAGGATACCAAGTTTTTAGGAGGGTAAGGATACGTAGTTGGAGATGTAAGTTTGCTTTTGATATTCTTTATTTAATTTATTATTATATAATTTAAATTTTGTCTTTTTATTTTTCTGTAATCTTCCGTTCAAATGCAGTGCTGCTCAGTGGTAGTGTTTTCTTAATTTGCTCCTTTTTGGAAAAAAATATTATTTTAAAAGAACATTTTGCAGTTCTTTTGCCTTAAAATTTATCAGATTAGAATTAACATCATAGGTATTTCCTTAGAAGACGTTAAATATTAAAGCTATTCGTGTAAGTTTTTGGATTATAGTAAAAGAACAAAACAGAACCAAATCAAATTTAGGTTCGTTGCATTGCTTTCCTCTATTTTTGAATTGTTATTTAGTTTTAAACTGTGGTTGGTAATTTGTATTTCGTTATACTATATAGTTAAGACGGTGTTTTACCATTTTTTTAAATTAATTTTATTATGTACATTCGTCGACTTTTTTTTTATTCCTAAGGAATTCACGGCACGTGTAGAAACGTCGGAAATTAATTTAAATAAATAAATATATTTTGTCGAAACAAGCTGTCGATTTTTTTTACTACCTGCTTACTTTTTCTATGTGCCATTTATTGAACATTTTTTATTTATTCACCCATGTGAATCATATATACAGAGTAAAAGGGAAATAATTCCAACGTACAAAATGTCAATTGTTACCCTTAATAAACTAATTATTTTTATATTTGTAAATTCGTTGTGAATTGTTTTTTTTTTATTTCTGGAAAAAATACGTATTGTGTTAAAACGTCGGTAAGTGATTTAAAGAAATAAACATATTTTGTTTTGAAACAAGCTGTCGAGTATTTTTACTACTTAAGTGTGTAATTTATTGATAGTTTTTTATTGCTTCACCCATAATATCAGTCATACGAGGGCCTTTCAACAAAGCCTAGGACTGAATTTTTTACGGTCCAGTGCAACGAGCTACATACCGCCAAAAATCAGAAAATATCATGCAAGTAGGCTTCTTTGACTTCTTTCATTTTGCGAAATGTCAGTTGTCATAAATTATGTATTTGATTTTAGATATTGTTACCGCGCCTCTAAGAATCATGATGGATGAATTGAAAGAACAAAGATATGCGATCAAATTTTGTGTTCGTCTCGGATCATCAGCAACGGAAACTTTTTCGATAATTAATATGGCTTTTAGGGAATTGTCTACGGCAAGATCTGCTTGTTTTCGATAGCATATAAAGTTTAGTAGTAGCAGGGAAAGTTGTGAGTTGCAAGGCGGCCCAGGTGCTCCCATTGTGGCACTAACTGAGGAAACCATCAATACCGGAGCAGTAATTATTCGCACAGAGTCACGTCTGACTATCCCACAGCTCTCATATATTCTTAAAATATCTGTTGGGAGTGTTTTTACTCTTTTACATTACTTATTAGCATTTAAACATGTCTAGAATTTGTGCTCGTTGGATTCTGACAACAGATCAAAAAGCGAATAGGGTAGCGGTTTGTGAATACTGGAAACAATGTTTTGTTCCAGTTGGTGAAGGATCACATCCCCAAAAAATGACTTGTTCTAATTGGAAAGTGGGACCTTCATCATGATAACGATCGCCCTCACGTAGCGAATATAGTGACAGAGTTTTTGAACACTAAAAATATCAGGTCTGTATCCTCAATATAGTCCTGACACAGCCCCATGCGACTTCTGTGAATGGGGCTTCCGCCATGTCTTTGAACAATGGCAGCACCGTTGGGATAAGGTTATTGCAGTATAGGGGGACTATATAGAGCGTGATAAAAGTATTCTTGTTTAAGATTAATAAATAAAGTTCTGGTAGTACTAGTCCCAGTCTTTGTTGAAATATGTATATACAGTACAATTTAGTGCAAAAAAGTTTTATTAAACAGAGGGCCAACAGTCAAGGGCTTTGGAGCTTTTGGACTTCGTCGAATTTAAAATTTTTTTAACAAGACGACAACATCGCAAACCATTGTATTTTTATTTTGTTTTATTTTATTTTCCATTATATTATTGTAAAAACCATAAATAACGCATATGTTATACCCTTCTGTCTTAAAATATCTCATAAAAAAATAATTGTTGCAAGTAAAGGTGTTTTTGGCGAAGGTTGGATATATTACTTGATATATATTTTATGTGAAACTAAATGACGCCAAGTTTTAGATTTTGCTCATTCAACGTGGCATCTAGAGTCTTTCTCGCCTCGTGAAGCTCCTAACTCATGGGCATAATGAAACATATGATACATGAGACATTAAAAGTATAATCTTAACGCAAATACCCGAGATATAACAGAAACAACAATTATGTTAGCTAATCGAACACTGATTATTTGTTTTACTTTCTTACAGAGCCATCTTTCATGTTTTTTTTTCAAATCTTTTTTACAGACCGATAGAAGAAGTTCAAAATCTATCTCGCACCTAAATCAGGCCTGTTATGTTACCTCTTTGAGGCCCTGACAGCAAAAAACTATATCTCAAAAACGGTTCTACCGATTAACGCGAAATTTTTCTTAACCACTTATGACGTCATCCTGCATTTAACCCCAAGCAAACTGTCAGTTGACAGGTGAATTTTGACTTTGGCAGCTGACTTTGACAGACATGTGAGGTCTTCAAAACGCTATCTTTAACAACTAAGCAATATTCAAAGGACTTTCGAAATGTATTTCTAAGAAGAAAACGAAACGAAAAAAATATACCCCTATCGGTCTCAACATCAAACGTTATTTACGTTTTTCTTATAAACATGAAAACTGGACATGTCTCTTTTTGAATGAAAACCCCTCATTTATTTCCAATTCCAGGTAAACGAAGCTGTACAGGGTGGGCCAAATTGGACACTTTTAAAGGGAAACTCCCTTTTCTAGAGGAGATAGGCAAAAAGTAATGTCGGTGTCTGGGGCTCAATTTTGACAAAAAACATAGTGGTGGAAACCGCACATCGATATCTCTTACCGTTTCAGAGTTACAGGGTGTTTTTCGAAAATGTGCATTTTTAACAAGTAGCTGTAATTTTTTTCCTATTGATTTTTTTTTTGTTTCTGTAAAAACATTTTCAAAGCAACTTTTTACGTAGAATTTAATGGTTTTAGAATAATTTAAAAAAAATTAATAGTTTAATAGGTATAAGCAAAAAAAAAATTTTTTTATATGGTACACCCTGTATATTATTGAATAATTGAAAAGAGCTTAAAATTACCTTTCCGAAAACATAGCACACTTGATATTTTGCTCAAGTTCTCTTTGAAATAGAGAGTTTTTTATAGTTTACTCATTTTAAACCAAGTAGGCTTTGGACGCACGCGGCCTTAAATAAGAAACAATTGCGTAAGTAGTTGTCAAATTGTTATTTTAGCCATTTTGGCTGTATCGACGATCGACGCTTTGTTTTAGTTTAGGCCGGTTTAGGCTTTTAATTAAATTTAAAATGGAATTTGACAATTATGAAAAATGGGATATGATAGTGTGTTTTATAGAAGCCGGACAGAATGCACAGGTAGCAAGTAATTTGTACCACGAACGATATCCAGAGAGAAGGCAACCTTTTAAAGACATCTTCGGAAGATTGCGTTACAATTTAATTAATAGTGGCCAGTTTAAGAAAAATAGACCAAAACAGTATGCAGCAAACAGAGATAAAGAGTTAGAAGAAATAGTAATTTTAGGAGCCGTTCAAAATAATCCCAAAACATCCACACGAAAACTGACTACAGTAACAGGACTGGGACGAAGTAACATTCGACGAAGTTTAAAGAAACATAATTTTAAACCATATAGAACCAGAAAAGTGCATCACCTTAGACCCGGAGATTTTGGACGCCGCATAGTTTTTTGCCACTGGTTTTTAGAAAAATGTAATGAAGTACGCGATTTTCCGTTAAATTGTATTTGGATAGATGAAGCATATATAAGCAGTGCCGGTATTTTCAATCGGTATAACTCCTATACTTGGGCACAGGAAAATCCTCATTCAATAGTAGAGGTAAGAAATCAGGGAAGATTTGGATTTAATGTATGGGCAGGTATATTTAGGGGTAGGATTATTGGGCCAATAATTTATGATGGAACTCTCACCTCTCAACGGTATCTACAAATATTACAACAACAAATAGAACCTCTCATTGATGATTTACCCTTAATGGCACACCGTAACATTTTCTTCCAACAAGACGGGGCACCGCCACACAATGCTGAAATCATCAGCAATTTTCTAGCCGTTAACTTTCAAAATAATTGGATAGGTAACCAAGGTCCTAATCGTTGGCCAGCGAGGTCGCCGGACCTAACCCCTATGGATTTTTATCTTTGGGGAAGGCTAAAGAACGTTATTTTTCAATTGCCCATAAATACAAGAGAAGATTTAGAAGTCGCAGTTATGCGAGGGTTTGCATCTCTCACCCCTCTTGAATTAATGAATTCTGCAAAGAGTGTGATGAAACGATGCCGTCTGTGCATAAGAGAAAACGGTCGACATTTTGAAAACCTCCTGTAGGAAAAATCTTTTATTACTATTTCGTATTATTATTTTAATTTTTTAATTTAATTTTTTTTAATTTTAATTAACCTTTTTCTAAATTTGTTATTTGTTTTTAAATTATAAATAATAAATGATTTCGTTGTAAATAATACACTTTTTTGCTAAGTAACTACTAGTAGCAGTACGCAATTGTTTCTTATTTAAGGCCGCGTGCGTCCAAAGCCTACTTGGTTTAAAATGAGTAAACTATAAAAAACTCTCTATTTCAAAGAGAACTTGAGCAAAATATCAAGTCTGCTATGTTTTCGGAAAGGTAATTTTAAGCTCTTTTCAATTATTCAATAATATACAGGGTGTACCATATAAAAAAATTTTTTTTTTGCTTATACCTATTAAACTATTAATTTTTTTTAAATTATTCTAAAACCATTAAATTCTACGTAAAAAGTTGCTTTGAAAATGTTTTTACAGAAACAAAAAAAAATCAATAGGAAAAAAATTACAGCTACTTGTTAAAAATGCACATTTTCGAAAAACACCCTGTAACTCTGAAACGGTAAGAGATATCGATGTGCGGTTTCCACCACTATGTTTTTTGTCAAAATTGAGCCCCAGACACCGACATTACTTTTTGCCTATCTCCTCTAGAAAAGGGAGTTTCCCTTTAAAAGTGTCCAATTTGGCCCACCCTGTACAGCTGATTTTATTTATCCGAGGTAAATGAAAGAAAACTCGCTAAAGTAAAACAATTCATTTTGGTATAACAGGAAACTTAAATTAAATTACTTTTCCTTTATTTACAATAATTAATATTTAGAAAAGTTCTAACAAGGAAAGTTTCGTAGTTCCTGCTGACTAAGTTACATTGTTCTTTTTTAGTTTAAAACTGGCCCCGGGCTTGTTTAAGACTAGTTTAGAATTAATATTTCAAATTTATGCTTCCGGCAAAACATTAGCGTTTTTAATGCGGTGTTTTTTTAATTATCCAAATCGATTAGTCTCTGTGTAATAGTTAAAATAATAAAAACATGTAGTAAGTTATATGAGTCCATAAAATTGTTTTGAATCAAACATTTCAGTTCTTCCTGAACATATTAACAACAGTACTTACATAAAAAGTGTTGAAAGCAGAAGTTTTTAAACTAGGAGGAGGTATTAGATATCCTTCGAGTTTGAAAACAATCACTTTCTCACGAGAAACATAATATTTTTCCTACGACCAAAAATAATTTTTAGTAGGGCTTTTATTTTTAGTTTTATTTACTTTTCAACACTAGTGTTGAAATAGTTATTTTTTTGATAGGTGCGCAAAATGATACTTTCCGGTACGTAAAAGCAGTTAGACGGACAACACTATTTTTTTTGATCATTTAAATTATTTAGCTCCTTACAACAAGCCAAAATAAATTTACATGAACAACATATTTGGTAAATTCGCGAAGTGTTTATACATTTACATTATTAATATTTTTTTTTACATGTAACAGTGTAAAAATACATTTTAATAGTAATACATTGATAACGATTAAGTAAAATTTTAACTAAGATAGAATAACTCATTTATTTAGCTAAAATTATGTAATTTTAACCCAATTTTTAACAGTGTGTAAAATTACACCACTGGGAGTTTCTCTATGTCTTTTGTGGTCGATTCAGCTTAATTTTCATTCAATAATGCTCCTCGATTTTTGTGATAATAGATATTCGATGTTAACTATATGGAATGCGTATGTTTTGTTCTTTAAATGATCCCATAAAAACGCATCCATCGGCGTAAGGTCGGGGATATTCGGTGGCCATTTAATGGTAGCATCTTTTCCAATCAACTGACCAAAACGTTGACTAAGATGGTTTTTAACTGTACGAACATTGAGGGCTGGAGACCCACCTTGTTGAAATACAACGTTTCTAATATCGTTTAATGGCAATAGATCTAAATATTCCTCCAACTCATTTTGTGGCAAAAATTAGATAATTTTCCCTGTTGAGAGTGTTATCAAAAAAAATATGACCCAATTACATTATTACTGTGTATCCTATACTACACTATAAAGGATTGGAGCCTTCGGAAATAAAATTTCGGATAACAGTGTGGATTTAGGATGTATCACGTGGGTCCAGTTCATTTTCTCATTCTTCAGATATTTTTCGAATTGAGGTATTTTGATTTTCTTCGATAGCATTTTCATCAATTGTCGCTCTTTGTGTGTTTCTTTTTAAATTCGAAGTTTCTTGGAACTTTGCGTGTATTCTCTTAAACGTTTGTTTGCATGGAACCTGTATTCGGTGATTATTAGCTCTAAGCTCTTATTGCACAGCTCTGTAGTTATAATAATTTTTTATATAGGAAATATGATTATTAAATTAAATTAATTTCGATTTAAAAGTGACACACTTGATAGCTAACAATAATAAAGTATACTGTCAAATGGTTGTTATGTTTCTTTTGTTTTCCAAGGCACACTATTGTTTTTTTTTCGATTCGCTCTTTTCCAGTGCACTCTATTTGGGGGTACATTTTTGTTTTAGAATTCTAATGTTTCGAAGGGGTTGAAAATAGTGTCGTCTGTATTATAGTGACCGGCAAAAAGGTTGCGATAAATAGAAAAAGTCTCCGGATTTAAAAAAAAAAAGATAAACAGTATTGCCTTCAGTCGAAGAGAATCCAAATAAATCAATTCGTAAAATATCTGAGGTATTACAAAAAATGCTGATATTAATTGAGATAAACATGATTTCTTGATGTGTGCTAAAACTAGAGTAATATGCCAATTTTTTAATTTTTGTGCTATCTTGAATACTCGTAACAAGAAAATTAGAGAGGGGTAACATTATAGCTTTCTGCGGTCTAAAATTTTACACTTTCAACTTTCAATATCTCTAATTTTAAATACAAATAATACATAGAATTTTTAGTACAATCCAAAACAATACCATTATGTACACTTTCGTTTTGAAAAATGCATCTTTTTGCTTCCCCCTGTTTATATTAATAAAAGTTACCTTGATTTCTACGCGTGCGCAAATTCTAGAGTAATAACCGTACATACCAATCTTCAAATCCAATCTCTGCCATGAGGTTGGTGAGACCAAAACAGCTATATTGGCTGTACCTAACGGTTATAAGAACAATGATAGCCTGTGGTTCTGTAGCCTAGTGGGATCAAATTAAATCTGATCCACTGAAAGGAGAGCTGTGCTTATTCATAGACGGTTCCAAAACCAATAAAGGTGTAGGAGCTAGAATCCATGGGAAAAAGCTAAAGGTTGCTCTGTCAGTAAGCCTCGGAAATAACTCCTCAATATTCCAAGCAGAAGTTCATGCTATCGAATTGTGTGCTAGAATGTTGCAGGATCAACAAATAACACGAACGACGATAAAATCGCACTTATCTGGATACCAGGGCATGCAGGTTTGGAGGGAAATGAGTCTGCGGACCTTCTAGCAAAGAAAGGAGCAGAGACAAGATTCGTGGGACCTGAACCAGCTTTAGGAGTAGCCCACGAAATGTCCAAGCGCGCAATTTTGGACTTGGTTGAGGAAAGAGCTAATTTCTATTGGCTTGGAATGCTAGGTCTGTCCCATGCAAAGGCATTTGCCCCCCTTCCTATGAAGAAGAGGATAACAGAAAGTCTGCTAAATGTGAAAGAATTAATCTCAAAATAGCAATAGGCCTATACACTGGCCATTGTGGTCTAAACCATCACATACACAGGATAGAGTTTGAAGACGAATCCGAGTACCGCCTATATATGGAAAATGACGAGACAACCAGCCATGTGCTGGGTGAATGCCCGGCAGCTGCCAGGATCAGGTTCTCTATATTCGGTAAAGATATCCTGCTGCTCGAGGACTTGAAGAATACCTCCCCAAATGCAATGATAAGACTCATTGAGGATTTAGAGTTGCTTGGGGAGGTGTAAGCATAGGTCTGAGCCACAATAGACCCCAGAGTCGCATTGAAGGGTTGGTTTGATCCACTCACTTTTAAACTAACCTAACCTAGAGGAGATCACCACTGATAACTTTACATTTGAGGGGTCACTATTATTCTATTTTAGTTTATAGTTTTTCTCGATGGCTGGAAGTTTGCCTGACAAAATATATGTCAAGTCAAACGAGAATTAGTATTTTTCGAGAAATATTTTTTAGATTTGGCATTCCCAAAGATTTGGTCAGCGATAACGGTAATATCAAAGGATAATTGCCAGCCGGACAACTTATTATAACCAGCAGATTTAAAAAGTTCAAACATAATATGGGACAACTATCAACAAGGATTGGGATATTCATTCTTCATTCAAGAGATAAAATGCCGAATTGAAAAGACCAGAAAGGTTGCATTTTTTTTAATTTCTTTTCGTTTCCCCGGTTGCCGAGTTCGCCAGTTATGTTTCGCTTATGTCGCTGTTATTTTGTAATTCTGGCATTTAGAAAAAGTGTTTGTCCAATTGTTAAAAATGTCATCTTAAACCTATAACTGTCAAGTTAGGTCTGGTCTAAATTTAAACCTTTTTAGTGAATATAGGTTCAGAAGATCTTTTAAAATAAATTCTCGAGTGAGAGTAAGAAACTACTCCAACAATGCAAAATGGGGTTTTCGTCAGATTCAACAAAAACAAGGACATTTGCATTATTTAATACCGTTAGATCACGGAAAAAAATTTAAAAGACATGTTTGTTACATAATATCATTTTTTCTAACTAGGTTAACATTAAATTAATAGTTAAGGATGACTATTGGAGATTATATGTAAGAGTAGCAATTCAAAGACACATATGGCTTTCTCTGGTTGTCCCTAATAAGTAGATTTTTCTATTTTGTACGTTCTTTATTCGATATAAATAAACGACGATATATTATGTTGTATTTTCTAAATTACAAACTCTTTGGTTCAGTAATTTTTATGAACTTGCAAATTATAGTAATTAAGTATTTCATTAAAGTGGACTTACGAAAACGAAAATGATCGCTTTTGTTCTTCTCGCTATCAGATCGCAGGATTAATTCGGTCTGGAGATTAATTTCCAATTATTTCAAGAACTGACCCTTTATCTGAAGGAATCAAATTTCTTCTCCTCATCTAGGGATTAAATGCTTGGTCTGAAGGAACGTTAATTATTTCTACTTCAGAATAGCCGTTGGTAAAAATAGAACTTTGAAATTATTTCGTATAGAGTAAAACACCATTAGATTGAAATCTGGTCAGCGGTTTAAATAAAATGTCATAAGGGAAATAGAAAAAAAAAAAGACTATAACAACTGATAATGGTTTACGACTTTTTTACATCAAAAAGACGTATTAGTTCGTTAATGCTTTTACTAAACAGATAAATAATAACAATGTTTTATTTTAAACTATTTTATTTATTATTCACAATATTGACAATGATTTTTTATCAATTGATGGCAATGAAGTTGATAGTTTTAAATCGAAATTGGGTGTGAAGCAAGTAGTGTGATAGATTCATCGTTTTCTCGAAAATTTTGTACTTCTTATTCTAAATCTAGATGGAGTAACGTTTGATGATATCAGCACTGGAATTTCTTGTTATAGACCGGAAAACGGGCTATTATATATTATATAAGACTGCTTACGTTTTTTGACGTTTAGGACGTAGGTGTGTGAATTTTGGTACGTTTACAGTGGACATTGTAGGACAAAAATCTCGAAACTTTGTAAAAGAAAAGTTTATTTTTGAAAACTGCCAAACGGATTATGTTACATCTACGAAACTTTTTGGAGGACTGTCTGATAATGAGAATTAGGTTTTAGGATCGCAGGGCGGATCGCATGTCAACTCTATTTCGAAAAAAAAATAAAAGGAGAGTTAATTTGATCCTCCGGCTGTCACAACGGTACGTCCTAAACCTTTCGACAGGTAAATTAATGGAGACTAGGATCCTCAATAGACCTGTTTTAATTATTATAGTCGGTCGAAGAGTCGAGAAACAAATTTGCCGAAAATTTTGGTCATTTCGCCTATTGACTTGACTTTGTTTTTATATGCGGAGCGGAATAATCTTGAACTAAAAATTATTTTTTGTTTTCACGCTTTTCACATTAATTATTTTCTTTTACTCAGAACCCAAGAGTAGTAAATCAAAAGTAGTGTGGCGACTGAATGTCTCCCACATTTGTCTGTCAAAGTTAAAATTTGCGCATAAACCACTGATATATGCATTTCGTCATAAAAAATTCACGACAGACTTTCGGCATATAGCAGGGAGCGATAATGTGATTGCAGATGCCTTATCTAGGATTGATGAAGTTCATAAGTCAATCGACTATGACGCTCTAGCAACATCCCAGAACAGTGACGAGGAACTGACCAGATTTTGTCAAGACGGTTCGGACTTGAGAATGAGACAAATCCGAATTCCTTTCACTAACAACACAATCTGGTGCGATATGTCAACTTCAGTAGCTAGACCATTTATTACGAAGCCATTCAGGAAACCAGTTTTTGACAGCATACACCAACTAAGCCACCCCGGCGTCAGAGCCACAGTGAAACTAGCAACTCAGCGCTATGTTTGGCCATCTATGAAGAGTGACTGCAGGAAGTGGGCCCCTGTCCTGAATGCCAGCGTTCGAAGGTCTCGCATCATGTCATTAGTCCAGTCGGAACGTTTGCACCGCCCTCTAGGCAATTTGAGTCTTGCCTGTTCAAACAAATTAGTTGTCTAATGGGCACCAATCATATTCGTACAACGGCACACCACCCCGCAGCTAATGGCATTCGATGTCATCAGTCCAACTAGACCGAGAGCCTACCCACAGTTTTGTTCGGTATCCGAATGGCTTGGAAAGAGGACCTCGACGCTACAGCTGCAGAGATGATATACGGCCAACCCATTCGCCTGCCTGGAGAGTTCTTAGCATCCCGCTCACTGAATATCCAAGATGATGACAGCCACTCATGTTTTTGTTCGCCATGACGCTCAGAAGAAGCCTCTGCAACATCCTTACGATAGCCCGTACCGCGTCGTTAGCCGGGAGATTACGGCGTTCGTCATTGACAAAGGGACGCCACGTCACCGTCAGTATCGATCGACTCAAGTCAGCGTATATCATCGTATATGAACAAGGACCCAGAGGACATGCCACTGTCACAAGATATGGAGACGGAATACGTCATTCACCCAGCAGGAATCCCTAGAAACGATCAAGTCGCTCTGCAACTCGCAGAAATTACTAGAACCAGATGTGTCTCGCAACGAGAAGAAGAAGCACACCAGCCACCAGATGGAAACCATGATCCCGCATCAGACCCCATCAGCAGGTCACCAGAGCGACAGACCAGATCGGGCAGACATGTCCGGTTTCCCAATCGCTTGCAGGCTGGATTGTCGTGAATCTCAATCACTGGCAGGGGGGTGTTGTGGCAACTGAATGTCTCCCACACTTGTCTGCCAAAGTTAAAATTTGCGCATATCACACTGTATATATTTGTTTTTCTTTTCATTGTTACTGCATAACATACTGTACATATTTATTTTATTTTACATTTACTTTTTTAATCTAGGCTAATTATCTATTGCTATTGAGAAATGTAACAATTTGTAGGTACTTAGTTTTCTGTACATAATTGTGGGAATTTCCATCGGCATTTAGAGTCTAATTTAGTTTTAAGGTTCTTGTATGCTCTCCGTTAATTTTTATTTTTACAACTTTTTATTGCATTTAGGGTTTATGATAGGAAAATACCGAAACGACCCTTCTTAGTAAA
Organism: Kuschelorhynchus macadamiae; assembly: GCA_030620095.1. Classification (NCBI taxonomy): domain Eukaryota; kingdom Metazoa; phylum Arthropoda; class Insecta; order Coleoptera; family Curculionidae; genus Kuschelorhynchus; species Kuschelorhynchus macadamiae. The sequence continues at coordinate 833,364 of JAUTXW010000432.1, forward strand.
GCTTTCTCCAAATTCCCATTTTACTATCTGTAATGAATGTTTTTATTTTGACCATGGGAAAGTTTACGAAGATAGAAAAAAACCCCTTTTGTGCTCCGGGGGTTTCCGGATGCAGAGCCATGAGTATTTTGGCAAAGTATGCACTAGCACCATCAGGAGGGGAGTAGATACTAAAAGCGATAAAAATGCTCTTTCGCACATCTTTTCAAAAGTTCTTGTAGCATTTGCAGAAATATGTATTTTTGCTATTCTACATATATATATTTCCGGACAAGAACTTTGAAACTTTGATAAAGATGTGTGAAAGCGCATTTTTATTAATTTTAGTATCAATCAAACCTAAATAATGTCTTGAGAAAGCTCAACACAAGCAAAACGTCCACTTGATATGAAAAATTGTGTTTCACTATTAACTCAGGCCCAAGAAAATAAGGTTTCCAAATATAAATATAAGGTTTATATATATATATATATATATATATATATATATATATATATATATACAGTTATTATCCATCTAATTAACACTATACAAGCAAAGATTAAAGCCTGTTAAATGAGGCGAAAATAAAACAAAGTAGAAAGTTAATTGAAAAATGTCTATTAACTGGTTAAACATCCGCTGGTGCAAAATTAATTTAGATTTGAAACTTTGAAAATATTTTCAGCGGGCATAATAATAAGCGTTCATTCGGCCGTACTTAATAAATAGTCGATTTTTAATTACGCCAGCGGTTTAAAAATTGGATTACCGATTTTTTTTGCATTTGATGTTGAATATTATTCATGGCTTGCCTTAATTAAATTGCCGTTTATAATTCTAGATCAAAGTTCTTTGTTTATATATATATATATATATATATATATATATATATATATATATATATATATATATATATATATATATATATATATATATATATATATATGTATATATATATATATACATATATTATATAATGTTTAGGAATGCATAGCCGACCCATTAAGTCTTTTCTCTACTGTTTTTCGATACAACATAAGTTGGAACCACCCTGCGGTATTACTTCAACATACTACTTTGTCTTTTCATCCAAACAGTTCTCCATTGTTCGTTTCCACTACCCATTTTTGAAAGATAACATTAACCGCGAACTTTGATACAGCATTCCAAGTTGCTCGATCCTTTAGCCTCAGCTGCACTACGTTGTCTGGTCTTAAAAACTGTCCAATGTCCATTTCTACTGTACTGCAATCGACATGCTATCTAAGGTATCTGTAGATTATCTTCCTATCTTAACTCGGTGAAAGTAAGCCTCAAAGCATCCATGACCCGTCACGAATTGGCTAAGGAAATAGTTTAATTCTCCATGCTGTGTTTTGATCCACGACTTCACATCTGAAATAAGTTTTTTTGTTCAATGTGCGACGGTTTGCGTTTCAATCCATCTTCTTTGCCACTTCACTAAGGCTACTTCTTGTGCCTCCGTTTTAGTATTCCGGTCTCCTCCATGTCCTCGTGTCCTTTCTTGCGCCGATAAGTCGATGGGTAGCAAACTTAATAACAGCGCCTCAGATGATGTGGTGCGGAAATCACTACATATACGTTTTTTCGTTGGACTTCAACATCATTTTGTACTTCTTATAAATCAGAACCTCTTGCCACACTATGGTATAATACAGCAGGATTGAGTGTGAAACAGAACTCACTAGCCTACGTCTGCAGGATGATGTTCCTGTTTGGTATGGCATTACAAAGCTCTGCTTTCTTGCAGGTGTTTATAACATGCCATTTCATTGTTGCGCTCTGGTCAAAAAACACTTCAAGGCACTTAATTTCTTGCATGGTTTGAATCATTGTATCCAATACTGAAACAGCAATCCGTTTGACTGGTTTGCGGTCAACCAGTAACACCGCCTCGGTTTTCTCTGGTGCTAGTTCAAGCTTTTTTGTCCTCAATCATTCTACAACTTTTTGGATGACAATGTTGGCTTTTGTTGATATTTCAGTCTCCGCTTTTCTTGAGATTATCATCTCGAGTCGCAGTATATCATCATAATATATGTTCCATAGGAGCGGACCAAAGAACTCTGCGGTACTCCACATGTAACTTCCATGTTTGTGCTATCTGTTACCATCAATTTCCTGTCGGAAAGGTAGCTCTCTATCATTTGAACCCAGTAAGGCGTCACATTTCTTTCCTTTAGCGCTTTAACAATCCCTATCCAAGTTACAGAGTTAAACGCGTTTTTAACATCAAGCGTGAAAAGCACATTGCTTCCTGTTTATCCACGCAGTGTTCTTAATCGCTTTCACCTCTTTCATGACCGTTTTCACCTCTTTCTGTATATTTTGACCGTTTCCACTTCGGCTACAAATCTGTTTTTCACCAGGTGTTCCAGTAGATTCCCCATAAAATTTAACAGACATAGCATGTATATATATATTTTATTAAAAAAAAGAAAATCCAGAAATGTTGACATGTTTGTTTTACGCATTGTTCTTAATCGCCTCTTCCATCGTTTCCATGGCATTTACTTCGGCTAAAGCCAAACTGTATCTGCTTCTTCGGTCCACTTCGGCTTATATATATATATATATATATATATATATATATATATATATATTTTATTAAAACATTTCTACATTTCTTCCGAAAATCTTTCAGAAATGTCGCACATTTTTGGTGAAATTTTTGAAAGCCAAAAAAAGTTACAAATATTTTCCTTGCAGCTAGTCATAAAATGTCAGCATATATATATATATATATATATATATATATATATATATATATATATATATATAAACATATCTCGAAAATCGTAAAAGGGACATATTCTAACGTGAAAAATTCAACCTCCGAGATTTTATCAGATCTTTACGTTACAGGGTCCCTAGCTGTCGAAAAACATGTTTCCTTAATTCCTTCGGTCTGTCTGTCTGCCTATCGATCTGTCTGTTCGCGGCATAGCTAAGCAACTGGTAACATTTTGGTAAGAATGCAAGATGACGGAACAAAATGGCGGCTGAATAAAATTATTAAAAATTCAACCTGAAATACTACTTGGTGGATTGATTTCAAATTGTACGTCAAAACCAGTTGTGGTGTAGAAATGAACTAGTAAAATTACGGTATTAATTCAAGATGGCGGCGAAGTAAAATGTTCTCGTTTTCAGGTTTACATATCTTCACGTTTTACTGTCCCTAGATTCCAAGTCCTGTCTGTCTGTCTGTCAGCTAGCGGCATAGCTTTAGAAGTATCTACCAGACTGACTTAAAATTTTAGTTAAAAATTAAGGTTTCTATGGGGATGATCTTTTTTTACCAACATTTCAAGACAATCTGTTAAATAGTTCTTTAGCTCTGCCTCGAACAGGTAGACCGACAGATAAACAGACAGACAGACAAACCAACGGACTTGAGAAAACGTGTTTTTCAGCATCTAGGGACCCTGAAAATGAAGATCTGAGAAAATCTCGTAGGGTGATTTTTTCACGGTTACAATATTTACCTTTTTTTATACTTACACTTAAACATTCGTTTGAAACCTTTTGTTTTTAATAAGATTTGCACCAAACTACTTTGATTTTTCGTTTCACCTTAAGAAGTTTTGATAAAATTACAACAATAAAATTGATACGAAAATGTGGAACCCAACTTTTAAGGAAATTAGTATGTTAATAATCACCCTACGTAAATCTCTTGCTAGGAATATATGATGATTATGAGTAAAATGTGTCACACTATACCTTGAATAAATTATAAGATTGTTACTTAATATGCTAAACAAATTTGGGTAAAGTTTTGAACTATACCTGAGGGAAAACCTCGTAAATTTTATTTGCTGTAGAAACGAAGTTAACCCTTACACCCTTAGGGAATTTTCAAAAAACAAGATCTAAAGACGAGATATTATATTGCCAATGTAGGACTTTTATGCAAAAATATTTTAGTTACAGAACAATGTTGGTTAAGGTAGACAATTTTAGTCTACTTTGACTGATTATTGCACCGATGTTTTTAATTAGACTTGGAATATTATAAATAAATCTATAATGCGGCTGTCGTTCTAGATTTTTCAATTATTAATGTTAATTTTATTTTATAGACGTAATTACCGGTATTTTTAAACCATGTGCAATAAACCTAGGTATAATCAACCTAGCTAAAGCAAACAGATATAGTAATAATAGTAAGTCCAAGCCTAAATTATCGCTCTCGACATATCCAAAGCATTGAATTAAATCTGACGAACTTCTTAGCAAATTTCCTGCTTATGGTGTTCCCCCAAAAATGTGTACTTAGATTGCCAGTTTCCAGCGTAGTCATTGACAGCCATTCATCACATTTTCATCAAATCAACGCAGGTTTTCCACATTCCTGCTGCACATCAATGACTTGCTTTCTCCACTAGCAATCCTATTCGCAGTTATGCCAATGACGGTATCCATATACCGAGGATTTCATTAAAATCGTAGAATGGGGAGAAAATAACCTTGTCCATTTTAACGCCACTAAGAGAAAATCAGACTATTCAAATGAATAATTAAATGCTTGGAGCCAAAGATTCCTTTATCCTAGTTGCCAACTTAGCCTTAACGCTGTACCCAAATGGGTAGCAATCTCTCTTTCAATCCTTAATATTCTTTACTCTATGCACCACAAGGACTCCTCACAAAAAGTAGTCGAGAGGCGTCAAGTCCGGAGACCGAGGTGGCCACATTATGGTACCCCTAAGTGCAATCCATTTTCCAAAAAAAAAAACATTGTTTAAATATTCCCAAACATTCATCTTCCGGTGCACCATTACCTAAAAAATCAGCTTTGAATACTGAAAACAGCAGGTAAAGTTAGGAACTTACGGTTATTCGGAAATAGTTATTCAATTGCTGGAACAATTTTGCACCCTTTATACCATTGGGTATGAATTTCATGTATCCAATGTAGATTTTCTCTGGCCCATTATCGACAATTATGCCCGTTAACTTTTCCATTAAAAAAAAAAGTTGCTTGGTCAATAAAAATAATTTGATTGACAAAATTTAGATTAGTATTGCAAAGTTCGATCATGTTTTCACAAAATTCCAAGCGCCTATTGTGACATTCTGACAGAGTTCTTGCACCAAAGTAATTTTGTATGGATGAAACTTTTCGGTTTTTGGAAATCAGTCTACGGACATGTGTGAGACGTCATTTTCTTTTTCTAAGGTTCTGGTAGAAAGGTGCGGATTTTCTTCTAAACCGATTAAAACATTCAGAGCCTTACCACAATCTGTTTCGCTTTTAGGTCTGTTAGAACGTGCAGCATCTTTTACCTTTTCAGCTTCACGAAATCATACATATCATCTAGCGATTGAAGTGAAGTACAAAATTAAATATGTTCCTCCAATTAAAAATTACAATTAAGTGAGTGTTTATCAGTTTCATCAAGCAAATTTCTCCAACTTACATCATTTTTATAAGCAGTATGACTGGTCTTTCTTATCGACTGAATCGGACATGGACAGAATGGTTGGTTTGTACGTAACTTAAGAAGAGACTCCACTGTGCCCAATGTCATGAGTTATAAAGGTGAGAAAATTATTGGTCAAATAACATCGCAAATGCTATTGGTCAAATAAAACCCCAATCTGGATTTTAGTAAGATCAGTCCAATAAGTTGTTCGGGAAAATTACTATCAACGTATTGTTTTACCGAGGCAAAAATCTGTAAATAATATAAAAGGCCTTGATCTCTCCAAGAATGCTAGTCCCCACTATTCTATTGGAAAGATGTTGTCAGTCATTTTCTCAGCCTCTGTGTATCTTTCAGAGATCCTTCAACCTAGGTTCCTTTTCTGAAATTTGGAACTTTTCTACTCTCTTGCCAATCTTTAAATCTGGTGCTAAAGGCGATTTCTTTACTTTCACACATACCAAAGCTATTTGAGGCAATTATCACCGATGATATATTTGAATCATTAAAACACTACATTACGAGTATGCAACATGGTTTCTATCGGGGTCACTCAACGACTACAAATCTTGCAATATTTCAGAATTACCTAATGACATCGGGATTGAGGCTGGCCAACAGATTGACGTCATTTACACTGACATATCTAAGGCTTTTGACAGTGTTTGCCATCAGCTTCTATTATGGAAATTGTAGCAAATTGGTTTTTGTGGAAACTATCTGGAGTGGCTCAGATCATAGTTGTTTAATCGTCGTCAGCAGGTCAACTTGTCTGGCTCAGCTTCCAGGGAGGTTGTTGTACCGTCGGGTGTTCCGAGGGTCTATATATTGGACCAATTTTATTTTTACACTTTATAAACGATATAGTGCCTTGTTTTAAAATGTCTAAATGACTATTATATGCAGATGACTTAAAATTCTTTTCACCGGTTTCCTCTGACTCTAATCCACTGCAGTCTGACATTGAAAGGCTCGTCAAATGGTGTCACACTAATTATCTGCATCTTAACATTTCTAAATGTAAAGTGCTTCATTTCCATAAACGTATTAATCCCATGCACTTCACTTACCTCATAGATGATGTACATCTTGAAGTTGTTACTTCTTTCACCGATCTGGGTGTTATTTTTGATGAAAATTTAACTTTTAATCAATCTGCATATTGATAGCATTGTACTTAAGGGTTTCAGATTGCTGGGCTTTATAAAACGACATACAAAGCATGTGACTGATACCAAACCAATTGAGTGTTTTTATAACTCATTGGTTAGGAGCGTTTTGGAATGCTGTTCTGCAATATGGAGTCCTTCATATCAGTGTCACATTGATAGAATCGAAAAAGTATGAAATAAATTTGCAAAAAACCTCTTATATAAATTTAATTTTCCATATCAAGGTCTGACGTATAACACTAGAGCTCCTCTATGCGGCCTGCAAACCCTAGAGTTTCGGAGAACGTAAGGCACTTCTTGTTTTTCTACACAAATTGCTCAATGGAGGGATTGACTGAAATATTACTGGAGTCTGTCTCATTTTTGGTTCCTATTAGGAGAACGAGACAATGTCAACTATTTTTAGAAAGATACCACCGTACAAATTATGGGCTTAGCGCATTTGTTGACCGGCTAATATGCAACTACAATCATCACTTCCCGGAGTATGACATTTTTAAGCTCAGCACTTTGCAGCTAAAAAGGCAGTTAAGCGGATTGATTTTGTGATGTTTTCTGCTTGTCCTTGTTCACGTCGATTCTGTGTAATTTTGTTATATTTATGTATTATGTTACTTTTCGACCTGAAATCGTTTTATTTATTTACCTGTTTGTCCCGGGGTTATTTGACTTGATACTTTTTGACGTTCTTTGCAAATTCGTACCATTTGGAATGTTTAGCATACTGTAATATACGTTTCAGAAGGGCCACTTTTCCGATGCATGCATCGGCTACGTCCTTGCCTTAAAAAAAAGAAATTGTTTGTCAATTTTACATACGGTAGATCTAGATATTAAATTTCTGTTAGGATATTTGTCATTAAAAATATTACAAAACATCTTGCAGATTTCGCATTCTATTCCCATGACTCCAGTATAATTAAAATTCAACAATTCTGTGGGTTTTAGTTAAACGATCCACGTAAATTATAACTGAACTGACTCTGTCAAACATATCAGGTAACCTTCTGTGTGCAGGTATTTTATTAAAAAGTTAGTACATTAAATTATAAATATTAGACCCTTATTCTCGCAAAAACTGTTGCCTTTTATAAAAAGTCTTCTTAATAAGAAGTATTTTACGAAGATTTTTAAAAAGTACTATATTATAGGTTATCCCAATAAAAAAATCCCTTTATAGCAGAAAAACCGTAAACTTGGCAGCAATGCGAAACTAGCCATTGGATCCAGCATAATTTCATACTTAAGTGAACGTATTTTCATTAAATTCAAGTAAGCGGTACCTATGATATTTCGCCGTTTCCTTATTTTTGTTACACTCTGTATATATGCAAATTACTAAAGAAATGCATAAAATATACAAAACTTGCCTTTTTCATATTTTTTGCATTGTTTTAATTGTAAACTTAAACAAATATTACTTTGTAAGTTTTGTAAAGTGCATGGAGCAGAATCTATCGATGTTCTTTTAGTCAACACTTCTATTCGGCGATCTCAAACGATTCAGTAGAAATATAGAAATAGTTATCTCCTGCCCAAAATATTTTCCCTACAACCGAATACTCATTTAAGTTTATGTTTAGCAGGCGGCCCTTGGCCATTTTAAACCGAACCGCAACACCAGTTTCAAAATAGGTTCAAAAATAAAAGTATCTTTTTTTAAATAAAAGTTTACGAATGTCTGGTGTTTTAGGCATTGTCGAGAATAGCTACAAATATTTACTTTTATATTTATAACGATAAAAGCGTTTTATCGTTAGAGTAAACTGACTTTTATGTCCGAAACTTACTCTTTTATTGATCATTCAATTTTATGTTCGCTGAGGGGATATGGTTTTAATGGAGATAAAGACAATATTGGATATGAAACAATAATTTCCTAAAGATTATCACTTTAATTACGTCTTTCAGGTGCGGTCTAAACCCTGATGGTTTTCTAATAATTTATGGCAAAATTTACGCTGCTCCAAAAAAAGTTCACTGTATTTTTTTTCATCTATGAGCAGACCACGAAGACCGAAGGCCTAAGTACTAGGTACCGTGGTTGCTTTAATTGAAGACAGGGAAACTTTATTGTTGCAGAATTTAGAGATTTCTAGGTTAGCAGTAGAGGAAAAAGCATTTCCAAGTAACAAATTCCATAATCGGGACCGTCTGGAAATAAAGGCGCAAACAAAGTGGGAGTTCCTTGATTTTTGTAGACGGACGGTGATCAAGGACGTGCAGTCCATGGAAGCAAGGGAAGCAGTGCTTCCCAAAAAAAAATTACAAAACATCTTCTAAAATGTAACTTTTGAAATAAGAAACCATTAATTTAGTTTATATTAAAAATACTAAAGTATTATCTTAATTATCAAGACCATAAGAAATGCGGCATTGACTCCGACCGAGCCACAATAGAAATCGAATAGAACCTATGCGGGCCGCTAGCTTCTCTGCAGCCAAGTCCTGTAAGCTTGATTTCCTGTGAATCGAGCCAGAGGTTATTGAACTTTCCACCGGCTGTTTGCAATTTTTACATTTCAGCCGCGTGCTGTAAGTGGGGGCGGAAGCTATCGTTGGAGTAGGTTCTTTGTTTGAACGGCTATCCGTGTGTTGTGTGATACGTACGTCGCGTCGTGCATGGTGCGATATGGAAGATCATAATACGGACTTGGATATGCAAATACTATCAACTTCGGCTGTCGGTAATAACGTTGAAAATGTTGGAGAATTTAGTAAGAAGCGTGTGTGAGTGTGTGGTGTGTGTCTTAATAATAAAGAGATTTTCAACATTAAACTTCGCTGATAAGCTTTAAATAATTTTCAAAGGAAGGGCAAAACGCCTATGAAAAATTTAACCACAAAAATAAAAAACTGTATTAGACATTTTCATCCGGAAAAACAATACGAGCAATTTAAATGGCTAACAGAGTATGAAAATATAAGTAAATTATTTTGTTGGCCATGTTTACTTTTTGAAACTGAAAAAAGTCTCTGAAATAAACCTGGTTTTTCCGATTTAAACACTTTCCATAAAGCTGTAAAAAGACACATTATGCCCAAAGCGCATTTGCAGGCCGTCATAAAAGAAAAAGTCTTCAAAAAAACCAGAATTGAACACACTATTAATAAACAGTTGGAAATTAGTCACCGCCAACACAATGAACTAGTCGATACAAACAGGCAAATATTAAGAAGACTTATCGATGTTGTTTGTTTTCTCGGACAGCACGAATTGGGATTTAGAGGTCATAACGAAACAAGGGTTTTTTCATAGAAGAAATTTTCAAGATTTACTTAGTTTAATGGCTAAATATGATGATTGCTTAAAAAATCTTTTAGAGCAATCTAGCGTTTTTCGCGGAACGTTGAATCGAATCCAGAATGATTTAATTTCCGCTGTTGCAACCATTATTCAGAAAAGAATTAAGCAGGAGATTGGCGTGGCGCGGTCCATTGCTATTGTTCTGGACGAAACAACTGATATCACTAATTTAAGCCAATTATCTATAGTAACACGCTACGTTAAAACAGACGGAAGTATTCAAGAGCGATTTTTATGTTTTAAGAATGTGTCCGAAAATCGTACAGCAGATGCATTATATACCGTAGTTTATAACGTTACTAAAAAAATTAATGGAGAGAAAAAATTAGTTGCTCAAAGCTATGATGGAGCTGCAGTGATGGTAGGACAGTTAGGGGGTCTGCAAGCTAAAGTTCGAGAAACTTTCCGAAGTGCTGTGTTTGTCCATTGTTTTGCTCATAAATTAAATTTAGTTTTATCCCAGTCCATCAATCACATTAAAGAGTGTAAAGTATTTTTCGTTACTTTAAGTGGCATGGCTGCTTTTCCCAAGTCAACAAAACGTACACAAGCTTTGGACTCCATTGTCCACAAACGATTGCCCAAAGTAGCTCCTACTAGGTGGAACTATAATGGAAGACTTGTGTTAACAGTATCTGAAAATCGTGAATCACTGATTGAACTATTTGAGAATATAATAAAAAATAATGAAACGTGGAACTCAGAAGCAATAAATAGTTCGAGGGGGTTTTTGGACTGTTTGAAACGAGATTTTAATTTTATTTATTTATTGAACATATTTTCAGAAATATTTATAATATCGAACAATGTTTTTAATATATTATAAACTAAAACAAATGATATTGCTTTTTGCTTAAAAAAAGTGGATGATTTTAAGTCCATGTTAAGCCAAAAAAAGATGATGTTAAATGTAGAGCCACAAGCCAAGCGTCTTCGAACAGACAAGGTCGGAGATGTTCAAACATCATACAGACGCCTCTTTTATGAAATAATCGATCAAATTCAGCAACAAAGAAACTATAGCTTTAACGGTTTAAATGATTTTAAATTCCTCGAGCTCTGCAATTTTGATGCATTTAAAAGAAAAACTTTTCCCGAAGATGTGCTTAAATCTCTTCTTCTTCATTATGGCCGGTTCTTCGACCGAGTGTTACTGTGATGATGACATTAGCGCAAAAAATAACGCTAAGGAACTAATGCAATGTTTAAAGGCCAAGAAGCTACACCGAAGTGTCGAAATTGTGTAAATTAGTATTGACAATACCTGCCACAAGTTCATCAGTAGAACGCAATTTTTCAACACTTAAACGTATAAAAAATTTCGTGAGAAATTCAACGGGGCAGGAGAGACTTTCGCATACATCGTTGTTGTCCATTGAAAATAAACGTCTCCAAAATATTTCGGAGCATCGACGTTTTTATGGTGACGTCATTGACGAATTTGCAAAAAATTATCGAAGAATCGAATTACGTTACAAATAGGTAAGTTTCTAAAAATTGCTTCCCTTTCTTAAAATTTCACCGCACGCCCCTGATGTGGGTCGATATTAGTGTCTCCCTGGTAGAGATGACTATGATGATGAAATAATTCATCAGACTAGCATAATTCGACGATGACCTAGTGATGCAAGATTCCTTGTGATGTTTAGATCATCAATCAGAAAAATATTTCTTCTTTCGGCAGAGTCAACAATATTAAGGATTGAAGGAGAGGCTGTTCCCCATATGTACGAACTGTACTCGAGGTTGGGTATGATTTGCAAAGTAAAAGCTAGTTGGGAAGAGAAAAGCCTATTTTACCACGACTGCTGTGGAAATTGGGGTGATATGATCATACCAGTGAAGATCTTTCTGAAAAGTGTTACCAGCTAAGCTAGACGAACCAAGCATTTAATTATTCATTTGAATAGTGTGGGTATTTGGAAATAATGTGTGAGATAGTAAAATATAATTGTGTCTTACAGGCATCAACAAGGTTCTTTGCACCCTATTTTAAGATTTCAATGAAGTCCTCAGACATTGATTAAGTCATTACTCTACGACTATCATTAATTTTAGTCTTAGAGAAATTGTATATTGAAGTGGAGTGTACTATTTTCAGCATGGCTGTGAATAGGATTTCTGCTAGAAGAAATCAGATCATTGATGTGAAGTAGAAATGGGGTAGGTGCTAATACTGAAACCTGGATGAGTGGTCGTCTACCACTACAGTAGTACTTCTGTTAGAAAGAAAACTGGTAATACAAGTACAAAGTTTTAGAGGAGGACCATAGGAAAGAAATTTCTTAATAAGAGCGTTGTGCCAGACTTGACCAAAGGTTTTGTATATGTCAATGGCAATAATGTGGGCTTCTCCGTGGAATTCGATGGACTTATTGCAGTTGTGAGTTACCAAGGTAAGAAAATTTGCTGTGTGATATTGCCTGTCGAGGATAAGTTCATACCTTTCAAGGTAGTTTTAAAAATTATTATCAATATACTTCTTGGTTGCCTTACACATAACTGGGGGGAGGGATATGGGTCTGTAGTTAGAGGAAAGAATTTTACATCCTTTTTTGGGAACAGGCTATACTTAAGCAGATTTCCAGCTTTTACGAAAAATGCCCTTGACACAAGATCTTTGGAATAAGTTGGCAAGGATAAAGGCCAGTTCAGGAACGCATTTTTTTAGGCCTATGCAGGAATACCATCAAGGCCAGAATTTTTTTTTTGGTATTAGGTATTTTGAGAATACGTCGTACTTTTAACCCTGAAGGTAATTTCGTACATATTGTATAGCAGAGCTGGCACTAAGAGAAGTGAAGAGGTGGGATTAAAGTATTTTGTATTGTGTAAGTAAACCTGCGGCAAAATAATTTGTAAACTGCTTTAGACGTGGAGACGTTTTCACCACAGGAAGTTAGGGGTAGAAATGAATTTTTGCAGAAGTTTTAGTTAATATTTTTAACAAGCGACCAAAAGGATTGGCTCCCATTTTGGCAAGAAAGAGCTTAGTAAATTGAAGACATTTTTGAAGTCGAGAGTTATGCGATTGTAAAGCTTTCGTGGTATGGAGTATGAGTATGAATTTTTTCTAGTCTGTTATTATCTCAGGATTTTAAAAGCCAATATTTATTGTTAAGAGGTTTTGAGGTGTTAGTAGGGGTAGGGGTAGGGAAACAAAACATCATTCCAAGAGAAGTGAAAGTAGAAATCAATCCCAATCGGCCGAATTATAGTGCCAAATAGTACGAGGTGGCATGAATTCTACAACTTCCTGTTATATGGGACATGAAACAACAATTAGACCGTGGTCACACGAACACAGAAAAGCGGAAATGGAAGACTAGTAAGGTTCTGAGTGAGTGGTAAGATAAATGGCAAATGGATTTCAAAAGCTAGCAGCGTCAGGTAAGACTTTACCAGTCCTTGTTGGTACAGGGAAAGAAAACTCCTGCATGCAATTTTAGAAGGTTCTCGCGTATCGAAGAAAGTGCTGTAATGTGGAAAATATCCCTCTGATGTATGTTTCGTCATCGAACGAATTTCTTTGAACTTTTGTAGTGGGAGTTGGGGCGAAATATGTGAATGCAATTTTTTTTTCTTGAAATAACAAAATATTTTAGTTGGCATTTTCTTGCCAAAACAAAAACTTTCAAATGAGTTAACTATAGTTTTTAGATATGTTAAGCAGATTTCTTGACGGTACTGATTCAAGATCCTCAAACCTATACGGCGCAGATTGTTCTGCGTCCTTCTTATCAGTTCGTCGTTTATTTGGGCGGAGTATAAACAAGTTTTATTGAATTTTCAGTATGAGCTTTCTGGTTAAATGGTCGGGTTCTACTTATTAAAACAATCAAGGGATATTTTTTTTTATTAACAAAGCTTATAATTAATAAAAATGCGGGTTATTTATTTTTTTTAAATTAGGCTAGGTTGGGATTAGCTAGGTTTGATGTAACGTTACGAGGGTTAAACTAAATGCCGGGTCTATTATTAAAACAATGATTTTTTTAAGCAAAAATTTTACTGTTAGGTAGATTTGACCCGTTGTCCCAGGTTCGTCGATAAAACAATCAATAAAACCATAAACCATCATAAAATCACATGATAAGCTAACTTTGAATCATCGAAAACCGGATTTGAAATACCCGAGCACTCTAAAGTGCTGTGATTATCGGACGCTATATGGGATTTATGGTTATTTATTCTCTTTATATTTTTGTCTTTTTTTGAACCATCAGAATATCTAGCACTATTCTTCTTTTTTACTGTTTTCACTATTTCTACTTATTTCCTTGATTTTTTGCATTCTGACTTATTTTTCTGCTTTGGTCTTTAAATATTGCGGTTGTTTTAATATTTCGTATTGTCTATGTTACATAGTGGTTTCTCGATTTTTGGTCTTGTGATAATTTGAATTTTTGATAGGTTGATCTCTTTATAAGCATATTATGCTTTACTTGTACAGGGTTATTTTTTATAATTTGCCACCCTCTGAGAGGCTTATTTTTTCGAGATACAAAGAAATGAATCCTACGAAAGTTATAGGGAATTTTCTAAAGATTTACATGGCGGCAATTTTTAAAACAAAAGACTATCGGAAAATCGCTCAATCACCATCAGCTTTGTTATTTTAAATGGGACACCCTGTATTTCTTGACATTTTTTGGATTCTCCTCATTTTTTCCTTTCCAAAAATAGATAATTTGTCTATATTCGGAACAGTAGTTTTTGGTTTATTCCACATTAAAGTTACCACATATGACAATTTCACAGATATGTAGCCGTACTTAAATCGCGGTACCCATGAAATGGTGAAATGTCAACTAAAAACAAAGGAACCCGTGGAATATAATCGACAAAAACAAAACAATAATTTGCAAAAAAAATATATTTAATGTGATTATATATATATACTAATACAACGATAACAAACCAACAAACAAACAAAACAAGAACTAAAAATTAATATTTTTACAGCCTATTTACGTGACCCCCTCCATTATCCAAGCAATTATGAAACACTCCTTCCAGTTTCCTTATTGCTTGGAAAAGGAAGGTGGGACATTTTCTATTTAAAATCTTAATTTCATACACTATTTTTTATCGCACCTTGACAACACTGTCCGTTCTATTATGATACACTTTATTCTTTAGGTATCCCCACAAAAAATTATCCAAAAGTGTAAAGTCGGGACTGTTCGCGGACCAATGAATATGGACATATTCCACAAATTATATCGAGCATTTAAAAAATCTGGGAACTCTCGAATATTGGGTGGTGGTGCGCCATCTTGGTGCCAAATTATTTGGTTATAATTGTTTAAAAGAAGCTGCTCCAAAAAATGCTCAACTTCGATATTTGATAGATTTAAATATCGTTCCCCCGTTAATTTGGTGTCCCAAGATGCCATTTATTGACTTTCGCTCTTCAACTATATGTGGATTTCTTGTTGCACAATGGTGCTTGTTTTTTTCTATTAAACGTTCCGGCTATGGTAAAACAAGCCTCATCAGACCACAAAATTCTTCTGAATAACAGCATATCTTGCCTCAGTTTGGTTAGCATATCTTCACAGAAGTGGAGGCGTTGGTTAAAATGATCGTTGGTTAATAGTTGCACTGGTCTAATTTTATACGGGCGGTATCGAATTTTTTTAGCGCTGAACGGATGTAGAACCTCGATTTTCCGGTTATCCGAGCGATGTCCGGAATCGATCTGCTTGGATTTTCTAAAAATTAGTTTTAATTTAACTTTTAGACTACCTAAAGAAATAATTTTTTACCTTCAAAATATAATAGTATGGATAATTCCTCGTCCAAGTCAAAATTTGCTAGTCTTCTTCAAGAATTTTCGTTGTGCGTGGTCTTTTACTATATATGCAACAGATTTTCTTGAGGGAACCCTTGACCAGGATATAGCAGCCTGTATTGTCGCCCTGCAATTGACGCATTATTAGCACTTGCGAAATAAAGTTTAAGAATTTTTAGTTTTTCTCCTTTGGTAAATTGCATTTTAGATTTTATTAATTTTTTTTTCGTAAAATCAATAAAATATTTTACTTACGAATAAAAGTAAGTGTTTTGTTTTTATTGGTGACATTCCATGGGTAAAGCGATTTCATCATTCCATGGGTACCGCGATTTAAGTATGGCCGCATATGTGTGAAATTGTCATATGTGGTAAATTTAAAGTGGAATAAGTCAAAAATACTGTTCCGAATATAGATAAATTAAATATTTTTGGAAAGGGGAGAATGACGAGAATCCAAAAATGTCAAAAAATATAGGGTGTCCCGTTTAAAATAACAAAGTTGATCGCGATTTAGTGATTTCCCGATCGTCTTTTGTTTTTAAAATTGCCGCCATGTAAATCTTTATAAAATCCCCTATAACTTTCGTAGGAACCATTTTATTTGTATCTTGAAAAAATAAGTCTCTCTGAGGGGTGGCAAATTATAAATAATAGCCCTATACCTTTTTTAGTTGTTCGTTTGTTTTAGCAGCTCATTTCTTGGTGTTAGATAGAGTCAAGTTTTACAAATTTTGCTTAATTTTGAAATAGGACTCCATAGACAGCTATTTTTAAATGTCTCTTCCGAAATATTTTTTGAGATTCGTTAGTGAGAAAATTTAAAAAAATTTCATTTTCACAAAATCGCAAGAAGAATTTCTAAATGCATATTGTGTTCGCTAACACCTTCTTTAAAAAACGATTTCAGATTTTTTGTTTTATTGTAAAAAATGCTAAAGCAAAAACTTATTTTGAAAAAGAATATTTTACCGATTTTTTTACCATGCGAGATGCTGTATCTGGTAACATGAGGGAAAGCTTCTCAATGGGAACCGCTGACCAAATTCTAAAACATTAGTACTGGATTGAAGCTATCGAAGAATTACTTTCCTAAACGCCCAACACCAAAGAAGACAGTTAAACTTTGTCTATCTAATAGCCATCTTTTACCTATTTCTTCTGTGAGTCTTATTACCCCACTTTTCCTGTCGTCGCCGCTTCGCCTATTACCTAACTTTTTTATCCACGGATCCATACGTTTACTTGGCTCCGTGGATCAGTTAAAGCAATCCCGTTTGAAAAATAAAAGTCGGTAAACCTCAAACAATAACCCTTATCACGATCGAGTTTTCCATTATGGCAAAGTTCAATTGTTTCGAAAGTTTTAAAAAGGTGCTTTCGGAGGTATTACATTATATTTTAAAATTTAATCTTACTTTGAAAGTCTTTGTCGATGTGTGCTCTGAAAAATACTTACCATACAAAGTTTCCATGGAAACTTTTACATTTTTATGGATACTTCCGAAACAACTGTTACTGGAAGGCGCCATTAAGAAACACGTAATGTCAGTACAAACATTCATATCGACGGTAAAACGAAAACTTTAATATAGCGGGGCTTTATACATTTCGGATCCTTATCCGAAGTTGTCGAGTTAGAACGTTATTTTTATCCTTGATCAAGGGGCGACCTCATTAAAGTAATTGCATAGATAATTATATTATTACACAGGGTGTTTCATAATTAAATCCTGACCTCGAAACCAAATAAATGAATATTTCCAAAACTAGGCAAGCAATAATGAAATTACTTGAAGCACTATAGTCTGTTTCTATATTTTAAACTAGGGAATTCCGGCCAGTTTGGCTAAATTTCGGGGTCGTCCATAGGTGTAGGTCAGCCATGTCAAACATGCGGTCCAGTGAGCACTTTTCTGCGGCCCAAATCAGTTTTGAAAACAGCCAGATAATGCGGCCCTCGAACAAGTTGAAAACTGTTTTTAAAAGTGCGCGCCGCTGCAACAACGATTGGTATAATAAAATGTACAATTGTACATAGTGCCATCTATGTTTAGGAGGATGAACTACACATATTCAACCCAAAACCTAAAGCCAAACGTTATCTGGCTTGCTACATGAAATTCTATCGCGCAAAAACACAGATGACGCTATCTGAACATTCTGGAAAGAACTCGAGAAATCACAATCCGCAAGTCAGTTACGAGTCAGTTGCGATAGAGTTTCGAGTTGAGTTGCGCAGTTATTGTTACAACACTTAACAGTACTTATTATAATTTATTTCGAATACAGGTTTTAACATGTCTCTTTTAAAACCAGGTGGAAGTAGTATTTTTCAAGAAAAGTGGGAATTAGAGTTTTTTTGATGTGAAGTGAAAGAAAAAATTATTTGTTTGATTTGTAATAGTACAGTCGGTGTCCCAAAGTTATATAATATAAAACATAATATAATATTCATAAAACTATGTTTGACAAGTTTACAGGCATGGTCAGAAACGAAAAGTTAAATAAGTTAAAACCACGGTTGAAAGATCAGCAGCTTATGTTTACACGTCCAAAGCAAGAAAATGAATCTGTCCTTCAAGCTACGTACTGTCGTAGTTGATCGCGAAACACTCAAAACCATTTGTTGAAGGTGAATTTATAAGAGTGCCTTGTAAAGGCCGCTGAAAGTCCCGGAAGCGTGAAGGCATTTCAAAATATATCCTTGTCCCGAAATACTGTCGCTGAAAGAGTTACTGAGTTGGCTGCCAATATAAGTGATCGCATGTGTGTGGTGTGGCGCAACTCGATGTTTTTCTTCGTGCGGTTAATACATATATCAATGTGTATGAAGAATTACTGGAATTAGTACCATTGCATGATACAACATTTGGGAAGGATATTTTCAATGCTATTTACGGACTTCTGCAAAAGTACAATTTAGATTTGTCAAAACTGTGTTCCGTTGAAACAGACGGAGTAAAAAATGGCTTCGTTATAATATTACAAACAAAGATCAGAAAAACGGGCAGTGACAAACCAGATTTTCATCACATTCATTGTATAATCCACCAAGAAGTTTTATACTCAAAATGATCAAGTTGGAAAGTGTTTTAAAGTCAGTGAAAAAAATTGTAAACTTCATAAGGTCACGAGGCCTTAATCAGCGACAGTTTTCCGCATTTTTATGTGATTTAGAAAGTGAGTTCACTGGTTTACCATATTATGCAGAGGTGCGAGGGATTTCGGGTTCTATGGTACTCGACCAGTTTTGGAAACCCAAAGAAGAAATACGCATTTTCATGGAAACAAAAAGAGAAGATGTCAGCTTATTATGCGATGTACCTTTTTTACAAGGTCTTGCATTTATGATAGATATCACAAAACACTTCTTCAAGTGCCGTACCCATATTCGGGCGTTGGCGATGGTTAGTAAGTGCCTTGAAACCTATCTTATATCAAGATGTATACGGTTTCTTGAATGCACTACACTAGACCATTAAACTAGGGAATGTGTTCTACGTAGTGGTTTCCCGTTGCCTTCTACGCAGTTGTGTCGTGTAGAGTATGTGTTGAGTAAGAGGCCTTGTTACTGTTCCCAGTCGACCTCAAGTCTACAAACAGAGTCGTTATTTTATTATCCTAACGACCAAAGGCTCCTCGGGAAGGTACCGGACCAGGCATATCGCGCACTCTTTATTTAAAAAGTGCCGGCTACGCCAAGTCTCGAACCCGCGTCTTCCGGGTGGAAGCCGGCTCTCTTACCACTGAGCCACCAAAACACTTGTCGGACTTAAATACGAAATTGCAAGGACCACGTCAAGTTATTACAGATATGCACGATCATGTGAAAGTTTTCAAGTGTAAGATGATGTTGTGGGACAGCAGAGGATAATCTGTCACATTTTCTGACTTGTAAGGCATATCAGGAAAGCACACGTGTCCCAATATCATACAAAATATATTCAGAGAAAATGAGAGGCCTTCTGGCAGAATTTGAGAAGCGTTTTCAGGATTTTAAGACACAAGAAAACAATTTTTCTCTATTTACTGGTCTTTTCACTATCGATATTGATAAAGTTCCCCCTCACTTGCAAATGGAAGTAATTAGGATTCAGGGTCAGACCCATTTAAAACAAAAAATTGATAGTGTTGGTACATTCGAATTTTATAAGTACTTGCCTGTTCAATACCAAGAAATGAAAAAATTTGCCTGTAAAATCCTGTCAATGTTTGGAAGTACCTACCTATAAGTGTGAACAACTATTTTCTTTGATGAAAGGAAACAACTGTCGCAGTTTTAAAAGTTATTTCCGCCGATAAATTCGCGCCACAAATAGACAACTTAATTAAAGACAAAAGATGTCAAATATATGGCATAAGAATTTAATGTTTGTAGTTTTTTGTAATGTCCTTTTTATTGGAAATTTAATAAACAGACTTGTCCTATAATAGTACTTTTTCTCAAGATTTTCAGTAGTTTGTCTTCTTTAAGATAAGGTTTTGTCGGCACACCTAGTCGATGGTCTTCATGCTTTTGGCCCACCAGTGACTTTGAGTTTGACATGGCTGGTATAGGTAAATTTTCTTTATAGAAATAATAATAAAGATCCTTTTAAATCCCTGTTCTTTTCATATCTAATGGGGATTTAATACTCTATAGATTATATTTATTACTCAATGGGGCAGGTAATAAAACACAGATTATAAATACTTCTTCATTCTGTTTCAAACATGTTAGTATTTGCTGTTCGAATGATGTTTTAATAAATCTCCACTAACAGTGTGTGAAAAAAGGTTCTATTTTAAATGTATACGATTACCCTAGTTCTACTGTACAAGAAATTGTTGAACGATGTTCTCGAATGACTGGAATTGGATAGTCCACCGTTTTCAAATTATTGCGGGAGAGAAAAGTAGCAGATCAAGTGGAATCCCTCAAAAAAATTCCAGGAAGACCAGCAAAAGTACTTGATCCTCTTGTTATTTTAAAAATCGGTAAATTTTTTTACCCGTAACTTCCCTCGTTATGATTTTTTCCATTTATTAGGAATAGTGAAGGGTGAATGTAGTTCAGTACATAGTCACAGTATATACCTGTTACATATACTGTCTGTTCTTCATTTTTATTTGTTCCATCATATTGGCTTCCTACCAATATTTTACCATTTTCTTTCTACCTATGCCACACTTTCAATAAGTAGTTTTTACATTGACTCATACCTCCATTTTGCTACGTCATTTTGAATTCGTAACAGTTTATCTCATTTTTACATCTAATTTTTCCGCAAAATCAATTGAACAAGATTTTTTTACGTTGATTTTTTAAAAATTTTATTGCGCGCAATTTGGTTTCACAATCAATTGAAACCCATATTATCACTCTTTACCTACTCGATTGGTCCGCAGATACTTCCCAGATATTAAGTTTCTAACTGGTTTTCGTTAACGACCCTCTTGTTGTTATGTTAAAGTTGTATATTATTTGGGTTTGAAAACCATTTGGAAAACTTAATATTGGAAAATATGTGGACCAGATAATAGGTAACTTTATTGTTGCACCCTATGGGTTTCACAGATTTAGAATTTTATATCCTACATGAAATCCATATTATTAGTCTTTACCTAATCCGTTTGTCTACAGTTATTTCCTAACCATAAATAATACACCACTCTAACAACAAGAAGATCGTTAACAAAAACCATTTAGAAACTTAATATCTGCGAACCAACGGAGTAGGAAAAGACTAATAAAACGGGTTTCATGCAGGATATAAAATATATGTGTTCTGAGAATGCAACAATAAAGTTGCGAAACGTCGACAATTTTAAAAAATACTTTAGTTTTTTTTACTGGGTCCTATCTCCAAATAATACACCACTCTAACATAACAAGAAAGGGATCGTTAACGAAAACCACTTAGAAACTTAATATCTGGAAAATATCTGCGCACCAGATAATAGGTAAAGCCTGATAATATGGGTTTCATGCAGGATAGAGGATCTATATATGTGTCCTGAGGATGCACAAATTAAGTTGCGAAACGTCGACAATTTAAAAAAGATTTATTTTTTTTTACTGGATCTTAACCCCAACAAAATGTTTTAAACATTTTTCACGCATATTGGATTTTTTCCAAAATATTACCAGGTCATCCCCATATGACCCTTAATTTTCGGACAAAATTTGTAGTCAATCGGGTAAGTAGTATGTAAGCTATGTCACGAACTGACAGACAGACCAAAAGACGGACCGACGGAATTAATAAAACATGTTTTTTGGCATCTAGGGACGCTAGAACGTGAAGATATGTAGAACCTGACAAGGTGATTTTTTCACGATTATAAAAATTTTATTTGACCGCATTTTTGTTCCGCAATCTTGAATTAGTAACACAGTTTTGCTAGTTGAGCCCTATACTGTAATTGGTTATGGCACACAATTTGAAGTTAATCGGGTTAGTTTTTAAGCTATGCTGCGAACTGACAGACAGACAAACAGACGGGTCGACGGAATTGATGAAACATATTTTTTGGCCTCTAGGAACAACGTAGAGATATGTAAAACCTAAGAGGGTGATTTTTTTACGATTACAAACATTTTATTTGGCCTACATTTTGTTTCGCCAGCTTGAATTAGTACTACTATTTTACTAATTGATTCCTATACTGTAATTACTTATGGTACACAATTTGAAATCAAACCATTAAGCAGTTTTTCAGGCTGAATTTTTAAATATTTTATTAAGCCGCCATTTTGTTCCGCCATCTTGGATTTGTACCAAAATGTTAGTAGTTGATCCAATAATCCCATATAATACTTGATGTTTTTGCAAAATTTGAGGTAAATTGGATGAGTAGTTCTATAATAATAATTTTTTTAACATTTCACTAAGCCGCCATTTTCTTTCGCCATATTGGATTTTTAGCAAAATGTTACCAGGTCACCCCCATATGATCCTTAGTTTTTACCGAAAATTTCAAGTCGTTCGGGTAAGTAGTTGTTTAGCTACGTTGCGAACAGGCAGACAGACAGACAGACCGACCAACGGAGTTGAGAAAACATGTATCATTTAGGGACTCTGAAACGCGAAGATCTGAAAAAATCTCAGAGAGTGATTTTTTCACGAATACAATACTTCCCTTTTACGAGGGAAGTAAAAAGGAAATACTTACTCTAGATAAAATTTTGATGGAGCTTGACCTGCCTGGGAAAAGCATAACCAAAAAGCACTTTTACTGGAAAGCGATGAAATTGTGTTGACACGCTCTTTCTCTGTTTGATAGCCGAGAGTATGTATTTATTTTAAGATAATATAAATCTACACTAAGTGGTTGATTGAAAGAGAGGCAGTAAAGTTAGTGTGCAAATCACCGACTGCTCAGGGAGATTGGTTCGTTTTCTATTTATAAGGGCGCCAACAGTTCTATACCAGTTGACTGTTAACCGCTCTAGATGTTATGAGTACCACTCCTCAAGACCACTAAGATAAAATTAATTAAAGTTAATAGTAAAAAAAAGAAAAAAAAAAGCATATTCAACAAATAACATTTATTAACCAGTTCAGTGCTCCCCAAAATATTTCAAGAAATATATATCTCCTGTAGGTTGTTTTATATAACCTATGAAAGAAATTGGCCTTAATTGAAGTTTTTTTTTTAAATGACAATTGACTGTGTATTGATCCTATGTTAATCAGTTTTCATACCTCATATGCTGAGAGGAAAATCTAAAGTATATTCAAATAGAGATCACTATCCAAATATTAGATCAACTGTGTAAAATGTTTTATGAAAATAGCTAAAGAATCACAAAATTCAAATACAATTAACAATAATAGAATAAATGAAAAGAGTATTATGTGAATCTAAGAGCAAGCAACTAACAAGAAAAATGTATATAACTAAGTTTCAAATCCAATCACCAATATTACCTAACAAATTGACACCATTTTTTTATATCAAAGCAAGTAAATACAATAAATCATAAATATCATCTCATATTCCAGTAGTGTTACCTGTCTATAACACTTCTTATATACCTTTTATAAACTAACTAGATCTTATAAGTTAAAATTTCAAGATGTGATCACACTTTACAACAACACTGTATCTTAAAGTATATTATACTATCAAATGTTGGCAGAAACCTATAGACTATTGTGTCATAAACTTATACTGTGGTGTTCTGTATCTTAAAGCCTACTATACGGTCAAATGTTGACAAAAACTTATAGATTATTGTGTCCTAAACTTATAATGTGATATTTGACTATCAGCATGAGTTATAAAGTAAACATAAACTTACTGACCACACCAATAATCATGGTTTATGCACACCAGCAGTAGTTAGAACTTTATATCAAAAAGTATACTCTACACTCAAAAGAAATAGAAAAAGTCATAAAGTTGATCAGCAATAAACAATAAAGTCAATTCAGCCCAACTATATCTAAGCTAGAGGTTAGAACATAACCTATGAAAAAATAATATGGCAAAATACAAGAAATGTATGTACAGGGAAAATATATCACATTTTAGTGAATATAAAATTGGGTTATCTTACCTTATTTGATGGTAAAGGGTTTCTTATTAGTCATTTCGTAAAGTTTGTCCCATCAAAGAGATATGGTAGGTGGTCAAGTGCAGTTAAATCCTCACAAGAGAGTAATAAAAGGTTCCTCAACCAATAATATTAAGGTACAACGTAATTAAATACACATAGGAGCCTTTTTAACAAAGTTGCCGACGTAAATCCCAAAAGATGGCCTGGATTAAAACAGGATCAATTCGCCGACAAACTTTCACACTTAACCTTCCAGAGAGACAAGCTTAACCCACCTCACCACCAGGTCAAGGCAGCAGTAGGGGGATCACAATCCGTGAGTGGCGCCACTTTACTAAAATCAAACTGACCAAATCTGGGCAATAGATCAGCCAATCTCTGAGCTGGATCACAGGAAAGAAAAAATATTTAAAGGAGAAGAAAGTAAAATTACTAATTGAACAAAACTAAGGCGCCATCTACACGAAGTCTAGTGAATTGCCTCAATATGAAGCGGAAGGTTTCGCTAAGCAGAGACCGCGAGCACCTTACAACATCGATAGGAGACTTACAGTACCGGATTTACGGATTTTTATGCATTAAAATGTAGTGACGAAATTAAAATGTTACAGTGTGCTGACGATGAAAATACTTGGGAAGTATAAAGTAGTACCGCAGGGCACAAATGACATTTTTTTATCTTAATGAGACGTGGATCAATGAAGATTATATAGTTCAAAAAAATGTGGCAAGATATAAATATATCCAGTGCCTGCCAAGCTTTCGACGAAGGCATGTCAACGGGTATTGAAGCGCTTTCGGGAAAAGGGAAGAGACTAATTAATGCATACATTGGAAGTAAAGAGGGATTTTTAAAACAAGGTTTGCTGCATTTCAGTTGAGCCGGATGGGAGATTACCATGAGGACATGAATTCGCATGTTTCGGTAGTGGTAGTGGTTATGGATATCGCAAGCTATCATTCACGGCGCATAGGAAAGACACCAACTTCATCTTGGAGAAAACAAGAAATTATCGACTGGCTAACCACCAAAGGTAATGAGTGTGAACCCAATTTGATAAAGAAAGAACTACTAGCTATAGCAAATTTACACAAAAATCGTTTTATGAAATAGGCCGTGGAAGGTATAGCAAAAAAATATTGTGTAACTGTGCTTCGCTTACCGCTATATCATTGCGAACTAAATCCTATAGAACTTATATGTGCGCAAGTGAAAGGATTTGAAAAAGCTACTGTTTCATCAAGCCACTAAAGAAGTGACACCAGAGAACTGTATGCAGGGAGCGAGGCAAGGAGGCAATTTGTAAATTTTCCACAACACAAGGTAATTCAATACAAGAAATAATATTAATACATTTTATATAGGGTTATAGATTTTTTTTATTTCAGATAATATGTAAATACTCTCCATTTATAGAAAAACGAATATACGAAAACAGCTCAAAGACAAGTAGCAGAGCGCGAAGTCTTTTCATAACAATAAGTCCCAAACTTTATTTAAGTTTACCCGATGTTTCCTGAGATAATTAAAATTTTCCAAACTTTTGGGACACACTAATTGTTTCTTAAAAGCTCTTATATTAGATTTTTTTTCAATGTATTGGAGTAAATTGTTTGTAAATTTTATATTAGTTTTTTATATTTGCGCTATACAAGCTTAAAGTTACAAAATAAAACTAAGTGTTTACAAACGTTATGTTTAATGTTCCTATCAGCTAGTTTTTGGGAATAGTCATCAAAATGCTGTTTACATATTCTGAATAAATGAAAACTAATTTACAGTTCTGTAGTCTGTATTAAAGTATTTAAATGAAGTATAATCTATGCCATGCTTAAATAGGTTTCTCTAAAAAACTATGCAATACGACCAACTAATTATACAATCTAAAAAAAAAAATGTAAAAGAAACTATTATATAAGATCCTTAAGAGTTGATGATAAACATTAGTTATTTGTTCTTGGTATGCTTTCAACATTCTTAAATAAAACTACCTATATTTAATTGGAAGTATATATAGGACATTAAGATATCTTAATTGTTAAAATATTCCAAACATTCTGAATTTATTCTTGCATTACTTATTGTTATGTTAATCATCTCTTAAGATATTTTTCATTGATAAATAGCTTATATTCATGTTTTTTTTATATTTTAAATATACACCATTGTTATTCTATCGCTCAACTGTCAGATGATGGTTTTTCATCATACTACACAAATCCACAAACGGCAACAAAAAATTATGGTAATTTTAATTAAGAAATATGTAATTCTAACCCCTAATAACACTGGCCGACAAAAAAATTTTTTTGTTGTATCACAAATCAGAATAGCATAATCAATAGAATGGACCTATCCAAATACGAAAATGACAAATAGAAAGTTGTAGAACGTAGGGTTTTCTTGTTAGAGTTGTAGAACCATATCGAATGTTACGATACTTAATACCTATAGAAAAAATGATTTCAGAAAATTCTTAACCCTGTTTATTGACTATATTTACAGTTTTCTCCTATTAAACATACCATACATCTAAGACGAAAAGGAAACGAGAAAAATATAAGCTTACAACACTAATTAAACTTTATTATTTCTGTTTATGAGGTGTCCTATCTTCTCTCTTCAAGAACTAACAGTAGTCACCCATCATGGCTGGATCCCATCGTCCTTGGTACCGAATTTCCATTGTTCTGATATCTTGGTGAAACCTTTCACCCTGCTCGTCACTAACAGCTCCCAAATGTTTAGGAAAAAATGATAGACGGGAATGGAGGAAGTGAATTTTTAATGACATTCTGGCACCAAGCGCTTTATAGGCATCTAAAAGTTCAGTAACTAATTGTTCATAATTTTCGTTCATATTGTTGCCTAAAAATCCTCTTACTACATTAACAAATGAATTCCATGCTCTGAGTTCCTGTCTGGTAAGCTTTTCCGTGAAATTGACATCGTCCAGCAATTTTCTGATTTGTGGCCCAATAAAAGAGCCTTCTTTTAATTTGGCATCACTTAACTGGGGAAAGACTTGTCTTAGGTATTTAAATCCATCACCATCTTTATTCAAAGCCCTCACAAAAGTTTTTCATCAGCCCAAGTTTAATGTGAAGAGGAGGCAAAAGAACATTTTTGGGATCAACAAGAGGTATAAATTTAACATTTTGAGATCCCGGTTGAAATTCGCTTCTTTCTGGCCAAATTTTTGTTACATAATGCTGATTTCTTGCACGACTGTCCCATAAACAAAGAAAACAGCAATATTTTGTAAATCCCCCCTGAAGTCCCACTAAAATCGCTATAACTTTTAAGTTCCCACATGTCTGCCATTTATACCTATTGTAGTTTATTTTATCCAAAATCGTGGGCATATTTTCATAATTTTCTTTTATTGCAACTGAATGGGCAACTGGTATAGAGGGTTTTAAATTTCCATTATGCAATTACACAGCTTTTAAGCTATATTTCGATGAGTCTATGAATAAGCTCCACTCACGGGGAGAATGTTCAACATCAAGTTCCTGCATTAAACTGTCTATATCAGTACACGCGCACAACGAATTTTCCATACTGTAGAATTCAGAAAACATAGCATTTCTTTTTCTGAAATTCGTAATTTTTGTTTCTTTGACCAATAGGTTCCATTTCTTAAGACGGGAACTCAGAAGTTCTGACTGTTGCTTGGATAACCCCAAATCACTTACTAAATCATTTAATTCCCTTTGAACAATCAAATGTGTCTCAAAGGAACTGGGACCTGTGGTAAAAGTGGGATCGGTGCACTGTTCTTCTGAGCTGCCTGATGATACGTTATCTCCATTATCTCCCAAATCAATAGCTTGCCAATTTAAAGGCGCAATCGGCACTAGCAAATTTGCATTATGAAGAACAGGTCGTATGGCAGATTGCAAATTTGGATATTTTATATTGTGCTTCCCCTTTTTGGAATAACCTTCAGTCTTTGTCAGGCAAAAATAACAATCGTCAGAATGATTGGTCGGTTCTCACCATACCATTGAAACTGCAAAAGGCATACTTTTTCTCTTTCCCTTCATCCACTGCACCAATGATACACTACAGCTAACACAGCACACATGGGGAGCCCACCGCTTATTTTGATCCCCAATTAACACACCAAAATATTTAAATTAGGCTTTTTTTACATTTCCGGAAAATGGCCTGGCTTGTGATTTTACCAGAAATTCTCCACAAATATAATAAAATTTGTCAGGAGAAACGTTGCAACTTCGATGCACATCGATACACAGAGAACCACTCAATTCGAAACTCACCAGAAGAGTGATGTTTAACGTTTATTTTATGTCTAATGTTGTAAACAACCCAGTTTAGATAATTTTTCCGTTGTAAAATGGACCCATTTTAGCCGCCCCACAATAAAATTGTTTACCTGCCAATATAAAAGATTCTAATTAGGCTATTAGAAAATAGTAGGTAATAAGGCTTTCCGAATATTTTTTTTTATTATTTGTGTTTGAGGCCCTTTAAGAAATAACTCAGGTAAAACACAAGTTGTTTTACCTCAGTTTACAGATTTTCAATCATTTAACTCAATAATAATGAAAAGTGTTTTAGATAATTATAAAGGCGTTTGTAAAGTTTTCACCGATGACTCGAAAGGTGAAAAAGGTGTACGACATAATTCAACAATTTAAATGTAATGACATGGCATCAATCTATCCAGCTGAGGCTTTTGTAGTATTAAATTCACTAGAGTATATTCATGTTAATAATTACATAAAAAGACTTACAATTTTGTCGAATTCACAATCTATACTGTTATCCCTCAAAAAAAAGTCACATTGTAATCATCCAATTGTCGCAAACATCCTAAATTACCTTTTAATACTTTATTCCAATGAAGTGGAAATAATTTTTATATGGGTGAAAAGTCACACTGGTATAGCTGGCAACGAACAAGTTGATAAGGCTGCAAAGGAAGCATGTTCCTCTGGATTGATAATTAATGATATCCCTTATTCTCATGTATTCAAGTATATTAGAAGTAAAAACTATCAAGATTGGGAAAGTAATATTCTAATAATACCCAAAATACATTTGCATCAATATACCCTGAACTCAACCAAAAGGCTTTGATTCACTATATAAATATACAAAGACATTTATCTGTATCTTACTTTCGATTCCTAATTGAGCATGCTAATGTCATTAGTCACCTTTTCAAAATGAGTCTCAGCAATAGTCCGATATGTTCTTGTGATAATAAAAGCTACGCCGATCTAAATCACTGTTTATTCAAATGCAAGCTCAACACACAAGCTGCATCCTATATAATTTCAAAATTAGGCCAATTAAAATTACTGCCAATGTCAAACTCAACATTAATACAAAATGTAGTAAAATATAATAAATTAGAAAGTATATACTTAAAAAGATGTAGCGTAAGAGTTTAGACTTTGAATATTTAGTTAATTAGTACACTAGTTAGTTTTGTTACCTCTGTTTTTTTCCTTATATGTACATTATACCTATCCGGGCCGCATTATTATAAGTAACCGACAATTCGTCCAATCGCAATTTTCGATGTGAACGTGTTGATCTGGTATTAAGAAACCGACGAGTAAGACTCGTTTGACAGACAGATATAAATGTTTGGCGAGTTATTAAAATGGTATTGAAACCGAAGTTTTTGTCTGATTCATCGGATACATAGACTCAAAGACATGCTTTGTCTAAGCTGGCAACAATAATTTAATAAATATACAAGAACACTAAAAAACGTTTTTTAAACGCTATTTTAAAAAATTACACAAACTAACCTAATTAATATAGTTTACAAGTTGGTTAGTTTATACACTAGCAGAGTAACAGCTTTAGCTTTTAGATTACGACACGACACTCGGCGTGTCAATAGCTACTACCAATGAAATATTTAAATTTGACAATGATGCATTTTAACAGCCTATATAATTATCATACATTATCAGATAAGAAAAGGCTTTTAAACTTACCATGACATCTTCCCTTGAATAAATTTGCAATTTGTAGGTGTTATCTGATACCTCTTTCTATTTCACGGGCAGGGTCGTGCAGTCCATGGAAGCAAGGGAAGCAGTGCTTCCCCAAAAAAAAATTACAAAACGTCTTCTAAAATGCCCATAATGCGGCCTTGACTCCGACCCAGCTACAATAGAATATCGAGTAGAACCTATGCGGGCCGCTAGCTTCTCTGCAGCCAAGTCCTGTATGCTTGATTTCCTGTGAATCGAGCCAGAGGTTATTGAACTTTTCCACCGGCTGTTTGCAATTTTTGCATTTCAGTTGCGTGCTTTAAGTGGTGGCGGAAGCTATCGTTGGAGTCGGTTCTTTGTTAGAACGGCTATCCGTGTGTTGTGTGATACGTACGTCGCGTCGTGCATGGTGCGATATGGAAGACAATAATACGGACGTGGATATGTAAATCCCGTCAACTTCGGCTGTCGGTAATAACGTTGAAAATGTTGGAGAATTTAGTAAGAAGTGTGTGTGTGAATGTGTGGTGTCTAATAATAAAGGGATTTTCAACATTAAACTTTGCTGATAAGCTTCAAATAATTTCCAAAGGAAGGGCAAAACCGCCCATGAAAAATTTAACCACACAAAGGAAAAACTGAATTAGACATTTTTATCCGGAAAAACAATACGAACAATTTAAATGGCTAACAGGGTGTGAAAATATAAGTAAATTATTTTGTTGGCCATGTTTACTTTTTGAAAATGGAAAAGGTCTCTGGAATAAAACTGGTTTTCCGATTTAAACAATTTTCATAAAGCTGTAAAAAGACACATTACGTCCAAAGCACATTTACAGGCCGTCATAAAAGAAAAAGTCCTCGGCAAAACCGGAATTGAACACGCCTTTAATAAACAGTTGGAAATTAGTCACTGGCAACACAATGAACTAGTCGATAAAAATAGGCAAATATTAAGAAAACTTATCGATGTTGTTTGCTTTCTCGGACAGCACGAATTGGGATTTAGAGGTCATGACGAAACAAGGGTTTCTTCAAATAGAGGAAATTTTCAAGATTTGCTTAGTTTGATGGCTAAATATGATGATTGCTTAAAAAATTATTTAGAGCAGTCTAGCGTTTTTCGCGGAACGTCGAATCGAATCCAGAATGATTTAATTTCCGCTGTTGCAACCATCATTCTAAAAAGAATAAAGCAGGAGATTGGCGAGGCGTGGTTCATTGCTATTGTTCTGGACGAAACAACTGATATCACTAATTTTAGCCAATTATCTATAGTGATACGCTACGTTAAAACAGACGAAAGTATTCAAGAGCGATTTTTAGGTTTTAAAAATGTGTCCGAAAATCTTACAGCAGATGCATTATATACCGTAGTTTATACCGTTACTAAAGAAATTAATGGAGAAAAAAAATTAGTTGCTCAAAGCTATAATGGGTCTGCAAGCTAAAGTTCGATAAACTATCCCAAGTGCTGTGTTTGTTCATTGTTTTGCTCATAAATTAAATTTAGTTTTATCCCAGTCCATCAATCACATTAAAGAGTGTAAAGTATTTTTTGTTACTTTAAGTGGCATGGCTGTTTTTTTTTCCGAGTCAACAAAACATACACAAGCTTTGGACTACATTGTCCACAAACGACTGCCCAAAGTAGCTCCTACTAGGTGGAACTATATTGGAAGACTTGTGTGTACAGTATCTGAAAATCGTGAATCACTGATTGAACTGTTTGAGAATATAATAGAAAATAATGAAACGTGGGACTCAGAAGCAATAAATAGTTCGAGGGGGTTTTTGGACTGTTTGAAACGAGATTTTAATTTTAATTATTTGTTGAACATATTTTCAGAAATATTTCTATTCTCTGACAATGTTTTTAATATATTACAAACCAAAACAAATGATATTGCTTTTTGCCTAAAAAAAAGTGGATGATTTTAAGTCCATGTTAAGCCAAAAAAGAGATGACTTTGACCTATTTTGGGAGAAAACGATGACGTTAAATGTAGATCCACAAGCCAAGCGTCTTCGAACAGACAAGGTGGCATCATGCACGCCTCTTTTATGAAATAATCGATCAAATTCAGCAAGAAATAAACTATAGATTTAACGGTTTAAATGATTTTAAGTTCCTCGAGCTCTGCAATTTTGATGCATTTAAAGGAAAAACTTTTCCAGAAGATGCGTTTAAATCTCTTCTTCTTCATTATGGCGAGTTCTTCGACCGAGTGTTACTGCGATCTGAACTAAAAGTGATTTACGAATCTGATGACATTAGCGCAAAAAATTACGCTCAGGAACTAATGCAATTTTTAAAACATAAGGAGCTGGAAGGTGCCTACACCGAAGTGTCGAAATTGTGTGAATTAGTATTGACAATACCTGCCACAAGTTCATCAGTACAACGTAATTTTTCAACACCTAAACGTATAAAAAATTTCGTGAGAAATTCAATGGGGCAGAAGAGACTTTCGCATACATTGCTGTTGTCCATTGAAAATAAACTTCTCCAACTGTAACTCATTTTAATGATGCGTTTCACTGACTCTGGCTCACTTCACTGAGTCAGCTCACTGAGTCGGCTCAATTGAGCTGCGAAACGAAGGAGCGAAATACACTCCTAACGTCGTTTGACAAGGCTTCTAACTTATGAATTGACTCCCGGACCACGATTGTGCCACCCTAACGGCTTGTAATTATAAAGGACAGAGGATGGGATATCGTGCTCGGCTAGTACGGCGAAGAATCACCGCGACGAATTGGTCAAGTTTAGTGCTTTAATTTTTAACGTTATACAGCCTGACTATGCAGAATTTCGGTTGGAGATTTATTAAATAAATTAGGCTTTTATTTATTTCGTTTAAGGTAGGTATTAAAACTTATAGATATTTGTATAATTAATATTAAAAATGACTTCACGATATTACCGAAAAAAAAACTCATCATATGCTCTTTTCCATAATGTTAGAATTAATAATATTTAGGTTTATTGCATTTTTAAACCTACATTATTTTCTTAAATAGTAAATTGCCTTATTTTGTATGCGTATTTACCAATAGGGAGTTCCAACCATATCGATATTTGTATTTATTTAACATCTAAAGAGCCGAAATAAATGGATTAAACCTAAAGAGTTAACACCGCTAAGTCGCGCCGCATCGAGAATGTAACAAACAGCACATATTGCAATGCAATTCGACTCTTTCGGCGGTCGGTGACTATCCGGCTCTTCATCGTCGCAAGTCGTTCCCGCTCCGTTACGCTTTAAGTGAGAGGCGAGTCAGAATCGAAAAAGTACAGGGTGTCCGGATTTGGTTGCAAAAGCAGGGTATCTCGCTTATTTTTAAAGATAGAACCTTGCGGTTTTCACGAATTTGAGCTAATTTTTTGTGAAACTCATGAAGCCGTAAACAAAATTTTCATAGCCTTCTTCGTTTATGAGATACAGGGCGAAATAGAAAATTTTGCATTTTGTTATCCTTTAACTTCACGCAAAGGGAAAAATTGCTGCTTATGCAGTTTTTTACGCTGGATCCAGTGGCGTAGTCATATTTTTCATTTGAGTTGTTATTTTTTAGATATGACTCAAAGTTGTGTTTTTTTAAATGGGGCACCCTGTATATTTCTCTAGAAATTGATTTGTCCTTTTAAAAGCTTCTCAAAAATATATAATAGTATGGGGTCTATTTTAATAAACAACAACAAAAATCTTAATTTTTATAATTATCATCCCAAATTTTGCAGTAGGCCATGCAAAACAATGCCGCTTCCTTTTGTTTTCTTGGAAACAAATGATATTTCCCAATTTTGTACGCGTATATAAAATATAGCGCTAGTTTTTTGTTTTTATTTATTATTTAAAATATATTTGTATTATTATGGAAGAAAACCAAACTTTCGAACATTATGAAAAGTACGATATGTTAGCTGGTTTTATATTAAGTAATGAAAATGTTGAAGCGGCTTCTGAGATGTATTTTAACAGGTAAATAGTTAATTTTTAGGTATGTTGAAATACTATTGCTTAATTTTTATTTAGATATCCAGAAAGGAGGCAACCTAATATATTCACTTTTTATCCGATAAAAAAGAATTTACTTAATCACGGATCATTTATCAAATCTCGTTCGAAAACATATAATAAAGAAAACCGGGAGGCTGAGGAAATTACGGTTTTGGCTAATGCAGAAGCTTACCCTACAAACTCTTGTAGAGCCAGTGAAAAGAGCGTAGGGATTCCAAAAACTAGAGTTCAAGACATTCTAAAAAAGCACAAATACCAACCATACAAATTTAGGCTCGTGCAGCACTTACAGCCAGGGGATGCAAAGCGTCGGGTAGTCTTCTGCAATTGGTTTCGAGGAAGATGCGATATGGTTAGAGATTTTGAAAGGAAGGTTTTTGGTCAGACGAAGCACATTTCAGTAATTCTGGTATACTCAATAGGCACAATAGTAGATTCTGGTCCCAGGAAAATCAACACCAAATATTTCCCAGAAGACAGCAGGGCAGGTTTGGTCTAAATGTGTCCTGCTTCATATTAGGAACACATATAAAATTTTATATATTTGAGGGAAATCTAACAGCCAATCGCTATATAGAAATTTTAGAGGCAGCTATACCTGAATTACTTGACGATGTTCCTCTAGCGCAAATTAACGAAATTTATTTTCAACAGGACGGTGCTCCTGCACACAATTCTGGAATGACGAGATTATTTCTGAAGAATAATTTTACCAATCAATGGATCGGAACAAATGGACCTATAAGATAGCCCCCTAGGTCCCCAAATTTGTCGATTTTAGATTTCTTTCTATGGGGATATCCGGAAAATAGAATTTACAAAGACCACTATGATAATGTCCAAGATTTAGGAAATGCAATAAGAGAAATTTTTCGCTACTTACAAAATCATCCCGTTATTTTGCTTAATTCCCTAAAACGAATACAAAAATTGTGCGAAGCATGCATAGAACAAAATGGAAATCAGTTTGAACATTTCTTTTGATTTCCTTGGTTACTGTAGTTCTTATACGACAGTTGATTTTTGCTGGAAGGCTTGATAAATAGATTTAATTACATATTTATTTTGATTTATTGTTAGGGTGTAGATATTGTTAACAACTTCAAATAAAAGGCAGCATTGTTTTGCATGGCCTACTGCAAAATTTGGGATGATAATTATAAAAATTAGGATTTTTGTTGTTGTTTATTAAATTAGACCCATACTATTATATATTTTTGAGAAGCTTTTAAAAGGACAAATCAATTTCTGGACAAATATGCAGGGTGTCCCATTTAAAAAAACAGAACTTTGGGTCATGTCTAAAAAATAACAACTCAAATGAAAAATATGACCACGCCACTGGATCCAGCGTAAAAAACTGCATAAGCAGCAATTTTTCCCTTTGCGTTAAGTCAAAGGATAACCGAGATACGAGGGGGGTCCCAAAATGCAAAATTTTCTATTTCGCCCTGTATTTCATAAACGAAGAAGGCTATGTAAATTTTGTTTACGGCTTCATGAATTTCACAAAAAATTAGCTTAGGTTCGTGAAAATCGCAAGGTTCTATCTTTAAAAATAAGCGAGATACCCTGCTTTTGCAACCAAATCCGGACACCCTGTACAGAACCGCGGAGCTGCTTCAGTGACTCACTTAACTGAGCTGATTCTTTGAGCCAGCTCACTCCTGAGTTACACATCTCTATTATCCATCGGTGTCAACCTTTCGCAGATGATATGATTCAAACATATTTGCAGACGATACAAACAGGTGTGGTAGTTACGACTCTATATAGAAAATAATAACACGGAAATGTAGCAAGATATAAATAGAGCAGCGTCCAAAATACTCGATAAAAGCGGCGAAATAAAACAAACTCAAAAGGCATGGGGCAGATGTTTAGCGCTCCGCTTATGGCCGATCAATATTTTGCATTTATTAGTAGTTGGCACGGACATTGATGGATATAAACCAGTTTTCTTTACTTCTACCGACTGAGTTTGGATATTAGAAATTTAAGGTGTAAACAGGAGGTCGTGATTGATGACTCTATTTTTCAAGAAAAGTTAAAAAAATTAAATGGAATCAAACGATTTACTTCGAATTCAAGTCAGGAAGTGACTAAGTGATGGATTTCGTTGTTGATGTATATAAATTGTATAAATTGATACGGAGCGGTCTTATGTGTTAAAACGGCGATGATCAAATACAGGGAATGACATTATTCAGGAAAAAATATAATTATTTTACAATTGTTTTGACCAAGCCACAGTGGCGATTTCCCTATACCGAGTGTCAACGAATCTATTAGACAGGCCATAAATTTTAAAGTATTTTATGTATCAAAACGAAATTTGGTATGCGTAAATGGTACATAAGGAGGAGAGTTTTCGCATATCTTTCACTTTCCGGTCACTTCCGGTTTCACCGTTTTTTTAAATGGAAAACTCTGTATATTTTGACAATTTTGGATTCCTGAGACAATTCTAAATCAGAATGTGGCATTTTAAAAACTTTTTACGCCTACTTGATTTTTTATAGCCATTTTTAAAATTGCATTTAGGTGGCCATGACTTGACGCAAATTAATCTAAGGACCTGAAATGATGACAGAATAATACAATCGCTAAGTTTTAGTGATTAGTCTGATGAAATCAAATTTTTGTGTCTAACTATTTTTTTTCAAATGGCGACCTTTTTTAGACAAGCACTTTTTGAAAACAGGATTTTTTGCGAATCTAACGGTACTAACTTTTTTGCGATTGGATTAAAAATAATCTCAAAAATTAAATATTACTAAGAAAAATGACTCGATAATCAATTATTTACTTTTATGAAGTGTACCATGGATAGCTATGCTGGTTATTAAGTATGATTTTTTGTTTTGACAGTAAGGCTTACCTACTTTTTCTGAGTAGACATAAGATTTCTTTATTTTTCTTGACTTTCAGTATTATTTTTGTTTTAAAAAGTCAAAATAATGTATACTCAACGTGAAAAAGTTGATATGTTATTAATATTTGGAGAATTTCATAAAAATTCAACGAATGCTGCTGAATTGAATCTCAAGAATCATTTTAGGCCTAAAGAAGGAAATCAAGTGGCGGAAGGCAGATTTATTATAAAAGAAGAAATGGAGATTAACGTTCTTACTATGGTTGAAGTTGATAAAACTGTTTCTTTAAGGAAAATTAATCACGAACTGGTCATGAATCAGCTAGAAAAATACTACAGAAACACGGATATCGAGCTTTTAAGTACCAGTTACACCAACATTTGTATCCTGACGATGGCGATAGATGGGTATTGTTTTGTGATTGGTTGCTGCGAAATTGTAGAATTGACCCAAATTTTATCAACTTTATCTTATTTTCTGACGACTCCAGATTTACTAATAATGGTATGTACTAAAAATCGATAAAAATGCGCTCTCACGCATCTTTATCAAAAGTTCTTGGCCGGAAAAGATATATGTATAATAGCAGAAATATATAATTTCTGCAGGTGCAAAACGGCCTACAAGAAGAATTGTTTTCGATTGTGTCACAGGGTACCCTCCTGCGATCATGATTTCTGGGCCTCTACCCTCATCAGGCAGGCTTGTACCCAGGGAGATCTGAAATAACAGATTGCTTGATATGACAAAATCGAAAACGAAACGTCTATCATACTGAAACAGTACTACAAGTTAATGATGATGGTGCTAGTGCATACTTTTCAAATTACCTATGGGTTTGCAGCCGGAAATCACCGGAGCCCCAATAGGTGGTGCTAAATGTTACATTTAACTTGTAGTACTGTTTCAGTATGATAGACGTTTCGTTTTCGATTTTGTCATATCGAGCAATCTGTTATTTCAGATCTCCCTGGGTACAAGCCTGCCTGATGAGGGTAGAGGCCCAGAAATCATGATCGCAGGAGGGTACCCTGTGACACAATCGAAAACAATTCTTCTTGTAGGCCGTTTTGCACCTGCAGAAATTATATATTTCTGCTATTATACATAATAATTGTATGTTTAACAAGCAAAACACACGTTACTGGGCCCAACAAAATCAACATGAAATGAGAGTAGGAAATTTTCAAGAAAGGTTTGGTGTCAATGTCTGGGCTGGTGTTGTTGGTAACAGAATAATTGGGCCAATTTTTTTTTCAAGGTCAATTAACAGATGTTAAGTACTTAGGCTTTCTCCAAAATGAAATTGAGCAACATTTTAATGATCTACCTTTAGAAGTTTTACGCCGAATTTACTTCCAGCAAGATGGCGCACCGCCTCACAATACCAGAGAAGTTCTTAATTATTTAACTGAACATTTTAATAATAAAGTTATTGCAACCAACGGATCTCACTGTTCTCGATTTATTTATTTGGGGATATGTTAAAGAAAGAGTCTATGTAGCAGCCCCAGCCACTCTTGAAATCTTAGAAGAAAGGATTGTACGTGTATTTAGAAGTATTACGCCTCAAATGCTGCACAACGTGTTGAGAGAAGCAACTGAACGAGCGGAAATGTGTCGTGAACAGGGAGGAATGCACTTTGAACAACTACAGTGAACTCGAATATTGTGCTTTTACATTTTATAGCTTTATTGAAGTTAGTTGAAGTTATATTTTTGTTTAACACTCTGAACTATTTGTTAGGCAAAGATACAGATTTGTACGCCTAAATTTGTGGACAAGATCTGAAGACCCTTAGGCGTGCATTCTTTTCATCAACAGAGATAGGCTGAGCAGACTTTACGTGACATGACGCATAGATAGATCCAACGTAAGTAATCTTGATCAACCAACTGTCACAATTAAAAATCCTACTTAATATCCAGCATGGATATCCATGGCACACTTGATAAAAGTAAATAATTGATTATCGAGTATTTTTTTTAGTAATATTTAATTTTTGAGCTTATTTTTAATCCAATCGCAAAAAAGTTAGCCCGTTAGATTCGCAAAAAAGTCCTCTTTTCAAAAAGTGCTTGTCTAAAAAGGGTCGCTGTTTGAAAAAAATAGTTAGACACATTAATTTAATTTTAGCAACTTCTTTTGTTCCTAGCTATCAGACTAATTACTAAAAGTTAGCGTTTGTATTATTCTGTCCTCATTTCAGGTCCTCAGATTAATTTGCGTCCGGTCATGGCCACCCGGATGCAATTTTAAAAATGGCTATAAAAAATCAAGTAGGCGTTAAAGTTTTTAAAATGTCACATTTTGATTCAGAGTTGTCTCAGGAATCCAGAAGTGTAAAAATATACAGAGTTTTCCATTTAGAAAATCGAAACTGGAGTAATTTCCTGTGAAACAAAAAGTGACCGGAAAGTGAAAAATATGCGAAAAGTCTCCTCTTTATGTACCATTTAAGTATACGAAATTTCGTTTTGATACATCAAATACTTTAAAAGCTGCTTCGTAAAAAATGATGTGTTTTAATGCAATTTAATAAATATTTTTTAGTGTTTTTTTTTTTTACACCGCGACAACAATTACGGTTTTTTTAAATAACTTGTAACACAATACCTACTCATTATAATTGAGGTTAACCGTAATCCATATAATTACTTATACGTGGCTCCCCCAATTCCCGTGAAAGTTATAGCCACGGGATAGAACTTCCTTCTTGCTCTGCCCGCAATTATTGATATGCCCCAGCCGTGAAAGCCTTGCGGAAAAGGCCTTATAATTAAACTTCAGGTGTTCGGGTTCGTTCGGATTCGCATGTTTCTTAGCGGGCCTGGAAACACCATAACATAAAATCAAACACGTTCGAATATAATTTTCTTGAAAAGGTATGCTAAAATAATGTGCGGCCTGTAACAGATAATAGAACTGGAAAGTAGTTCGTTTCTGTTTATTATGAAAGTCACGCAGGGCTTAATTTGCCGGAATTAATTGTAGGAATAAAACTAGCATTATATCTTTCGTTTCCCTGTACCCTTTACTTTTTTTCTGCAGAGCTTATTGCTGACATTAATTTGAGGTGGGTTTATACAGGCATAAAATTAGTGGCGCCATATTAAACGTCCCTTAAACTTTTTCATGAGTAAAAAATTTTTCAGAAATTAAAAATTTAAGCTCTCGTCTTTTAAAGGTGAATTTTTAGTGAGTATAGAGAAAATGGAAGAATATTGATTGAAAATATATTTAATTTACTGCAAACTCCATTTCAGTAGAATGTCCACGGGTACGATTTACAAAGAGACAAATAGTAATTTTAGCAAAAATTAAATTACCTTAATTTCCGAATTTTAGAAGAAAATGATATCTGATAAAAATTGTTAAATGATATACCATCCTTAGTCAGAATACAAAATTCCATTTAAAACTTTATTTTCGTAAAATAACGCAATTTTCCTATGGCTTTATTTTTTCACGACTTTTTCTTACCTTAGGTCAACTGAATCTGTAATATTTGAAGTTAAAAATATAGTACAAGAACACCACAGTACACAGACCTGCGGATAGTTCAGTAAGAAAATGGGCGTGCCGTTGTTCTCTTAATTTATAAGGTCAGCCGAAGGATGGCGCTGATTACTGGCTCTGACTGTTACCGTTTTCAGTGCCTTATACTTCTCCCTGTACGTCAGAGATAACTAAGTTGACAGGAGCGTAGCATCCACGCTAAAAAATTTGTCCGATATATCAACCTTTTTTCATTTCACGTAATTTACTGTATCTTCGTCTTTGTCTCTCATTCTGGGAAGCTAATAATCAAAGTACTTAATTTTTAGACTCTCGAAGAACCTCACCAAAGAACCAAAACTTCCCATGCCCCATATCAATCTCTTTTGCTTTGGTTCAATCTGTCATTAAAAATATAAATATTAAGAAAGCCCGCGGCCTAGACAACATTACAAATATGGCCATTAAAAAATCTCCACTGAACCTTTTTAAATACTTAACTTTAATTATTAATACCATTTTTAAATTAGGCTATTTTCCACTCTTGTGGAAACAAGCAAAATTAATATTTATTTGGAAAAGAGGTAAACGTGCATATTTAACTAACAGCTATAGACCAACTAGTCTCCTCCCTGTGCTAGGTAAAATCACGGAAAAAATTATTTTAATTAAACTTCAAGTCACAAACCAAGGCTTCTTCCAGATTTTCAGTTCGGCTTTAGAAACACGATTAGCACCATTAATCAAACAACTAGACTAATACCTGATATTATTAATGGTTTGAACAAGAAAAAAAGCTCTGGCGCCGTTTTCCTTGACATAAGAAAAGCCTTTGACAGAACATGGCACTCAGGCCTTGTGCTAAAACTCATTAGGGCGGGTATCTCAAACTATTTAGTTAAAGCAGTTCACTCTTTTTTACTGAAAAAAAACGTTTATGGTACATATAGATGGCGTCACCTCCACTCCTAGGCTAATAAGGGCGGGAGTCCCACAAGGGGCTCTCCTCTCTCCGCTATTATTTAACGTTTTTATTTCTGACATTCCAACCAATAATTACACCAATCTCTATCTTTTTGCAGATGATACCTCTCTAATGTCAAGGACAGAATATTCATTGGTCTACGCAAATTAAATACTTGGGAGCAATATTTGACAGAGGCCTTAGGTAGTCAGCGAATACTGACTATATTGTTAAGGAAACCGGAAGTGTTGTAGCTCAATTGTATTTATTATTGCGGCAATAAATTAGTCCTAATATTAGAAACAAAATCACACTTGTTAAACTCTATATTAGACCAATGCTAACCTACGCTTCACCCACGTG
This sequence comes from Kuschelorhynchus macadamiae, assembly GCA_030620095.1. Lineage (NCBI taxonomy): Eukaryota > Metazoa > Arthropoda > Insecta > Coleoptera > Curculionidae > Kuschelorhynchus > Kuschelorhynchus macadamiae. Next base: position 875,336 of record JAUTXW010000432.1, read on the forward strand.
GAGTACTCATTATAAAAACCAGTCAAAAAGACTTCAATCGCTCCAAAATAAAGTAATCAGGATCATTCTAAACGCGGACAGATTTGTCAGAAATTCAGTTCTCCACAGGGATACAAACCTTGAAAGCTTGGGCGACATTAACAAATTTAATTCAATGTATTTCATAAGGGCCGAACTTGCTAACCATGACTTCATTACCAAAACTTGTACTTCTCCCAACCACGTAACAAATACAAGTTCCCTAAAGACTGTCTTCTACCTAGAATCTAAACAACCTCCCACCTCCCCAATTGGGATCCCCCTCTTATGACTTTTACCCTATCCTTACAATTTGATTGTTTTTCCGAGGAATGAAGAGATGTAATAGCCATTCGGCTGACATAAGAATCGAAGAGGACCCCGAACACTATACCGCAGAGACAACCAACTTGAGACGAGCATAGCATCCAGGCTGAAAAATGTGTCCGATATATCAACCTTTTTTTATCTCGCATAATTTACTATATCTTCGTCCTTGTCTCTCATCATGGGAAGCTAACACAGATGTAGCTGTAATCGCTTTCAGCACTATTGCCAAACTGTATTTTTTTCTTTAAAGTGCATTTTTTATATCCGTCTTGCTCAGTTATGTTTGTGCCACAGCTGTCATTTTTTGAAATAGTTTAACTTGACAACACAGACGTCCGTCCATTTTCCGTTTAGATATTTAAAAATGGCCGATTTGCGCTTTCTCTGGATTGTGTTGTTTTACGTCTTACGTTTCGTTATGTGTTTTATTCAGTTTTCTCTAGACTATTTTATTTGACTTTGTGTAGTATTAGTGTGTATATTATAAAAGTGTGTGCTTATTTATTATAAAACAATAAAAGGTAGTAGTGAAATAAACGGTGAGCTGTTTACAATTTTATAGGCTAAATATGTTATATGTACCTAAAAATCTGTTTTTTTTTTAACTTCCTAACATCGTGTTGAAATATTGGCATTATTGATACTGACAACATACTCACAAAATGAAATCTGCTAGGATATAATTATATTTCCGGAGGTAAATGTTTTCCCGATAGCATGGCGGAATTTGATTGAATGATTTGACATGGGGATGTTTTTTCACTAAGATACATTTCGGTGAATTTTCCTTTCTGAAGTTACCCTTTTTTATTTTTTTTAAGCGACATGTTTCGATATTGCCCGTTAAGGGGGAACTGCACGCAGAATTGTGGATCATTCGCAAGCCGCTGCAATATTATGTTAAAACTATAAGAGATATGTATTAGTTTCAATGTGATTTCGATAGGGAAATATGTATAGTTGGGCGCTAAATGCGATTTTTTGTGAAAAAATCTAATCTAGAATTATAAAATAGAAGTAGATTTGTCCATTTTCGACTATTTTTCGACTACTTTTTGACGCAAATGCCGTCGCATTTAATTTTTTTTTTCACAAAATTGTTCTTTACCGCCTTGCATTGATCCTTTGTCTACGTAACTGCAAAATTTGAAATGGTAAATCGTTCTCATGTCTTTGTATTTCTGCAGCGCGTGAACCCTTTTAAACCCATTTTTAAAGGAAATGTAATTTAAATTGCCTATACATAATACATTTTTTTGAGGTCGGACGTGCAGGAAGTTTTTTCTAATACGTAGGTACCTTTTCATCTTACTTTGAACTTGACTAGACCGTGTCGCTAGTTTTTCACTTTTTGCGTGCAGTTCTCCCTTAAGGAACTTGTCCAAAATCTTTGACAGGAAATCCCAAAAAAATGTCCCTACTAGAAAAATTAACCATAGCGCCTGTACTTTGAACCTTCGGAGGATCAAAAAGAGGGTCCCATCGGACGCTTCTGATCGCCTGTTATAGTCTCACAGAAATTTTGTTTTTATCAAAAGAAGCACCCGGTACAATCTATTCAATTCACAACGTATTACGTTCAATAGTAAATCTATTACTACCAAACAAATTTCATTTAATATAATGAATCGATATAAATAATGTACTGTACAATAAAACTCTATGTTAACAACCTGATTCATTTGTCGATTGAATGTAATTAAGCTAAGTGCCGCAAAATAAATATACTTCGTTCTTGAATTTTTATATTAAATGGTGACTTTTCAGTTATGTTATAGGTTACAAAATGCTCACTAATAACTATACAAGGTAGACTTTAATACTAATAATTGCTCTCTGTTTACAACACATCACTCATAGAAACAAAGAAAAGAAAATTGTTTTTTTTTTAAAAGAAAAAAAAAAGCACAAAACGTTTTCAGGGAGTTGTTTTATCTTCCTAGGGCTAACGTATATTGTTAAAACATATTTTAATACACATAACGATTTGACCAGGTTCCACCATGTTTTAAATACATTTTTTTTTTTCGTTTGCAGGGTTTATTTAATATCTTTAAGACTACCCCTAAAAAATATATATCGATACACTCGGTAAATTGGTACCAGGTTAGGCACTGAAGACTTGGTCGTTAAACACAAAAATGTTATAGCGAAGGCACCGGTTGAAACGGTACCATGTCAGCGCCCGATTAGGTGCCGAAGGCATCATCATTAAATCCATAACATAAAAAACGGTATAGATTCATCAACAGCAACATAGAGACAGTAACTAAATCGATGCTATGTTACCACCAGGTTAGGTATCGAAGGCAGTGTTTTTGCATTGCAGTGTTCTGAAAATTGTAAGGAATTTGGCCAGTTTAATTTTTTTTCTTGGTCAAATTTACTTCATCCGCAAATTTTATTTTTTTTAGTTTGTACCTTAGGGCATAGGCTTTCGTTTAAAATTTGAAAAGAGAAATAGGTAAAATGTTAAGCGAAATAAAAAAAATGCAAGAAGAAGATAATCTTTTGCTAATTAATTTAAGAAAGTTTTTGCCGCCTAGTTATGGAGAAGGGCCTACACGAAAATCAAAGGACTCTCAGCTAGAGGAGGAAATACTGGATAAAATTGCTGAAAATCCCACCAATAGTGTAAGAAACTTGTCGGTCCAAAAACATGCGACAAAGTGGGTTTTTCATGAGGCCTTTCGAGAACAACTGCTACATCCTTATTACGGCCAGATGGTCGATGCATGTGTCCGGCTAATTATCTAAAAATCTAAATTTTACTAGTCTTGTTTTGTTCACGAAAGAAGCCGGTTTCAGTTGAGACGAAGTAATAAACTTCCGTAATACCTGGCGCCATGAAGAAGATCTCCAATGCAGTAGTACCGACAAATCACCAACAATAGTTAACGTGTGGGTGGGGAAATTATCGGGAATCACATCATTGGACCGTTCTTTTGTAAAGACTGATTAAATTAAAGAGTTTATTATAAAAATACTCTTGGAAATTATAAATCAGATATGGTTTATCACATCATTGGACCGTTTTTTTTAAACTGTAAGAAAGCGTCTATATTCTGTAAGAGACCAAGTTTCAAATGAATAAACTAGAAATAAGACACAAAGTCTCGGTCTCAGTCAAAAAGAGTATAATGCGGTTACACGTGTTTCGCCTTTTCAGGCATCATCAGACCTACAATTAATATAACAATCAAAAACTATCACCATAAATATACAAAATTTAAACAGACCTTCGACATTAACTAAAATCACAAGAACAAATCAAACAACTATAACGTCACATGTTAAAATACACACTGAGATGAGGTTAAGAAACTAAGGTATTGACACGCGCAGATAAAAGTTGAATCAAATAAAAGACAAAAAAAATATATAAATTAAAAATATAAAAAAAAGGTTATTGATATACCCAGGAATTGAAACCGAGCCTCCGGCGTGACACACCGAGATACTGACCACCACTCTACCAGCAGGTCCAATGAAAGGTTTATACATTATCTTCCTGCCGATTAATATTAGTACCAAGATGATTAAAAATTAGTTGAGGTTCGAAATTGAAGACATCATTAACACAATGTAAAACTGGACTTCTCTTAGCCCTTGTAATTTCCATCTTCTCTAACAAATCCAGTTTTTTACTCTTTGGACACTCGTGTAGTATCTTTACATTGTTTGGTATAGAAAAATGGTGTCCAGTTGTTAGCAAGTGGCTAGCAAAAGCCGACTTTGTCTCAGTGATATCAGTGTTTTTATATTTATCGAAAAGGCTAAAATGTTCCCGGACCCTAGTGGAAATCCTTCTCCTTGATTGTCCGATATATACAGCAGAACAATCTCCACAGCCCAATGAGTACACCCCTGATTTTGAGAGATGTTCAGTCTTATCTTTGGTCATTACTAGATGTCTTTTAAGTGAGTTCACTGTTTTAAAAGCAATTGAGACATCTAAATGTTTGAAAAACTTCGCCACCTGCATTGAAATATTACCAAAAAATGTTAAGCCTTTGAGGCATGTTGTTGGTTTAGAGTGAATAATATTAAAGGAAAGTTTGTATTTATTGAAAAACTTAAAATAAAGTCTATTGATGGAGTGGATAGGAAAACCGTTGTTGAAAGCAATTTGTTTTATAATCTGCAATTCCTGATTGAAAGGTTCCCTGGAAAGAGGTATTTTGAACAACCGATAGATTTCCAATTCTATTTTGGTATTGTTCCTGATTAACATTAAATCTAAGAAAGGTAATCTATTCTCATTCTCCATCTCTAGAGTAAAATCTATTTTGTTAGGAAGGGAGTTAACAAAATTTAAAAAATCGGTCAACTCCTGATTGTTTCCTTTCCACACGATGCATATATCATCTACGTACCTCTTGTAAGCTAATAAATGATTGGCAAAACGGCTTTTCATAATCTTTGCCTCCAAATCGCTCATAAAAATCTCATTAAGAAAAGGGGAAAGGCAGGAACCCATCGCTAGACCCGTTAACTGTCTAAAAAATAAGCCATTAAATTTGAAAAAAATTTAGTTCAGTACGGTGGAGAGCAGAGAAACGAGATTCTCCTTTACTAGTGCTGGTAGGGCAGTTTTGTCTAATAAACTCTTTACCAATTTAATGCATTCGTTGGGGGGTATGCCGCGTTTTTTTTTAATGACAGATTAACGATGTAGCGACCCATATACCAATTTAGTTTGTCAACAATTATCAAGTACCATTGATGATCGATGGAGGATTGATCGAGGTGGTTATGGCCACTGAAATGAACCGAAATAACCCCATTGGATTTTTTTTAAGAACATTTAAAGAGACTTGTGAGCGGGTTTGCACTAGGGAAGATCTGACCGAAAGAATTCTAGAATATCCTCGATTGTTGTTTCAAGTGCAATAAAACAGCACTTTTACATTCCTAACATTCTTGCGTTCCCTTATTCCGAAATCACAAAAGACGCTAACTGAGCAAATACGAACCATAAATCGCTTTATACAATAAAATATGAAGAAGGCAGTAGTGTCCACATGGGAGCTGACCAGTAGCGATCTAGTTTAAGCCGTGGGAAATAATTTCCCGCGATATGCGAAATAAGTCGTTTTCAGACCTTGTAGGTCGTGTGTTTTTTTTTGGATGATTTTATGGCAATCGTAGAAAAATATTTAAAATATACAAAAATTAAGGAAATCAACATACACCTCTTAATGAAATATTTATCTTTTTAGATCGTGAAAAGGTGTAGTAAACTCTATTATATAATTAAGGTTCACGTGCTTCGGTTTATTTGGGATTGCATGTTCTTCGGCTGGTCTTGAAATATCACCACATAAAATCAAATACGAATAGACTTAATTCGTCTGAAGTGGTATGCTAAAATAATAAGCTATTCGGTCGGAACAGATAATTTGGCATGAAGTCGAGTGTTCGTTTTTGTTTACGATAAAAGTCACGCAGAGGGATAGGTTTTACGGAAGATCGTTAAAATTTAAATTACCGAAAACGTTCTATTGCGGTCGTTTGTTTTCTCTTTAAAAATTTATTTTAAAATTCTATTTTTGTGCTTGACGAGACGTTTTCGACTATAAACATTAATTAATTGTTTCTTAGACATGAAGTAAAAGAATTTATTTTTTTTTATATTTGGACAAACCCATGGTTGTTCTAGATAGCAGTATTTTATCAGTTTGTTTTTAATTTAAACTGTGAAATATTTTTTTTTAGAAATATTTATCAAAATACAAGAGTTTTAACCACACTACACCACAACTTGTTACGTTCTGGGCGCGCGTTTCGCTAACCAAGTTAGCATCATCAGCAGATGATATAAACTAAAGTAACTTATCCTAACCGAGACTATTTATAGGTAAATGTGGTCACACTTGGTTGTACCCGACTGCACCGTTGTCAAGTAAACAATAGAGGGGACTATAGGGAATAGGCCCTCTGTCTTTATTTAGTGCTTTCTTACCACATTTAACTATTTCTATACTCTCAAATGCATCCAATAATCTATTATTAGATACATTTTTAATCAACTTAAGATTATTTATTCCTATTCGGTGATTGTTTTCCAAAGCATGTTGGGCAACGCTCTCAATCTCCTTGGAAACCCCAAAGACAAAGTCGACTTGAGGGAGAGGAGTGGCATCTATGAAATTAGCTGTAATGACTGTGATCTAAAATATGTTGGGCAAACTAAACGCTCCATAAACATTCGTTTTAAAGAACACATGGCACATTTAAGATACGGAAGAACAGAAAAGTCAAGCGTTGCCCAACTGCTTTGGAAAACAATCACCGAATAGGAATAAATAACCTTAAGTTGATTAAAAATGTATCTAATAATAGATTATTGGATGCATTTGAGAGTATAGAAATAGTTAAATGTGGTAAGAAACCACTAAATAAAGACAGAGAACCTATTCCCTATAGTCCCCTCTATTGTTTACTTGACGACGGTGCAGTCGGGTGCAACCAAGTGTGACCACATTTACCTATAAATAGTCTCGGTTAGGATAAATTACTTTAGTTTATATCATCTGCTGATGATGCTAACTTGGTTAGCGAAACGCGCGTCCAGAACGTAACAAGTTGTGGTGTAGTGTGGTTAGAACTCTTGTATTTTGATCTATCTTCCACCACAGGTTCCAGTGTTAGGAGAAATATTTATAATCAACAGCAAAAGTTATGGCACGAGCGGGGATCGAACCCGCGCCTCTAGATCACTAAACAAACAAAAGTATGCTTTATTGCCGCAGAAAAATTTTACAATTTTATGGACAAAGCAAAATATACCTAAAATAAGACATATCAAAACATTAATCGAAAAGAATTTCGATAAGTCAATGCTTTTTAAAAATGTAAATTATCAATTTACCAAATCGTAAAACACACGTTAGAATATAACATAACATTGCCGCAAAACAGTTAATGAATCCTAATAACCTTATAAAAGTAAAAGTAAACTAGCTCTAACCAATTGCGCTTTATCTTTATTATCTTGCCAAATATTCGAACCTTATGACGCGGCGTTCCTGACTGGATGTCGAATCTGACATCGCTATTAGGTACCGTCCATGTTGGTAAACTTACAAATAAACAAATAAATAAATAAATAAATGACGCTTTATATTACGGGTTTTTTTTTTACAAACATTAGTTAAATATTCACAATTTTTTTTTTTGATGAATCGAATGTAGTTGAAGTCTAGCATAGCTATTCAAACTCAACCTTCAAGCGATTCGATAAATGTTAAGATTGAATCAAAAAAAAACTTACAAATACTAAGAAAGTAGATAGCCCTGCGCTATATCTAATTCCACTTCTACAAAGCACTCGTATACTTTCTCAAGCACACAGCATCCTCAGAACCAAAATTAATGGTAAACTTATTTTACTTGTACAGTAGATATATTCCCAAATGATATTAAATTTTCATTCATTTAGCAGTTTAAAAATTGCATGATGTTTTAAAATTAGTAGCAACAAAAAGAAAAAAAAACATAGCTATTATGTGATGAAGAAAAAATAATGTGGTACCAGAGGCCAGATTAAAAAGTATTTATTGTATTTTTTTTAATTTATATTTAAATTCGTTTATATTCAACAACTTAAAACTTTGAGGCAGTTGTAATTAAATCTTGTGGTTCTAGAATGGACACTTGAATGACGCAAGAACCTGTTTTTTAGATGTAATGGAGCGCAAGGGTCAAGAATAATTTTATGAGTAAGAGAACCTAAATGCAATAATCTTCTAAACTTCATCAACAAGCTCTTATCTTCCTTGATTTTATAGGTTATAGGTTCATATTTTCTTATTCCATGTATAAAACGATAACAAGATTTTTGAATTTTTTGTAGTCTATTTCTATCATTATGAGTTAGGCAAGGTCCATATAAAAATTATAATAATTAAAATGGGACAACACCAGAGATTCACATATCATTTTTTTTTATCCAAAATATTTTTGTTATAATATATAAACCTTAAATTAGAGTAAGCCCTTTTCAAAAGTGATTTAAGATGATCAGAGAAACGCAAGTCAGTATCAAGAGTTAAACTCAAATTCTTATTATGTTCTGTAAAGAATAAATTCTTATTATTTATTGTAATCAAGAAGGTTGTTTTTCATAAAATCTCTATTATTTTTATTACTAAAGCACATAATTTTTTCGGGGTTTAAAAGTAAATTATGTTCAAAAGAAAGACGATTAAGGGTGTCAAGGTCACTATTAATTTCATGGTTTGCTTGTTCATATAAATCTTTAGGAAAATGAAAATGAATTTGTGTGTTATCAGCATAAGCTACAATTTTACAATAATTTAAAGATTTCAATATATCTGAAGTATAGATAATAAAAAACAAAGGGCCTAAAATTGACCTTTGTGGGACCCCAGATAAAATATCTACACAATTTGATAAAGTATTATCGAGGGATATTTGTTGCTTTCTATTTGTCAAATAAGATTTAATGATTTGAACTGCAAAACCATCAAAACCAAAATATTTTGATTTGGCACATAATAATTTATGGTTAATAGTATGGAATAATCAAGCAATACCAGGACAATGACTAATCCAGAGTCATAAGCCTCGATGATATCGCTCGTGACTGTAGCTGAAGGAGATGGCGCACTATATCCTCTTCTAAAACCACATTGCATATCAGGAATTAAATGATTATCGTTAAAATATTCCGTTATTTGATTAAATAAAACTTTTTCAAAAATCTTAGATAATAATGGTAATAGGCTGATTATCCGAAGATCAGAAAATTCTTTTGGATTACTATTTTTTGGTAACGATTTACCTAAAGCGATTTTCCATGCATCTGGGAAATATGTGTTTTCTATGCATTCGTTGATAATATGAACAATATATTTGTCGATAAAAGGCCTGCAATAATTAATCATATTTAACGAAATTTCATCAACGCCCTGAGCATTTGTATTTATATTGTTTAAAATATCACTAACCTCCTGGACAGTTGTAAGTGAAAACGAAAAAATGTTGTTTTGAGAGTAATTATTTTCATTATAATATTTTATTATCATAGTTATTATTTAGATTTCGAAAGGAAATTGAAAAATAATTATTTAAATCTTCAGCATTCGAAAGCGATGAAGGTAGACTAGTTTCTTTGGATTTACAAATATTTAGACTTCTTAAGAAATTCCAAGATTTTTTAAAATTATTTTGTGAATTAACTGAATGCAAATATCCCCTTTTTTCGTTCCTAACTACCGGAGTAGCAAAATTACGCATTTCTTTATAGGATTCCCAGTTTTCATTTAAACGTGCTTTTAAACTTTTGAAGTGCAAGGTCTCTTTGTTTCATTAGAAATTTTAAATTTTCTGTTAGCCAGGGAGCAGGCGGTTTGGTTACTCGTTTTTCTACTATTGGTGCATGCCTACCAAATGTATTCAGAATAAACAAGTTCATTATTTCTATTTTTTTATCTATGTTACCTTCACTAATTATGTCAAATCATGGCAGATTTTTTAAATCACGTAAAAAAAATTCTAACTGTAAGCTTCGAATACTACGAAAGCGAATAATTTTCGGCTTCATTTTATGATTTTTAATATTTAAGATAACATATACTAATCTATGATCTGAGATACCTTCTGCAGGTAAAGTTCCCACTTCAGAAACACTACTATTTTGAGCAAAAAATATTGGATCAATCAGTGTGGCGGTATTACTCGTTATTCTTGTCGGTTCATTCAATAGTTGCAATAAACCATACGATTCAAAACAAGTTAATAGAGGGTTGTGAAAATTAACATTTACAACACCATACCATTTACATTATAAGTGACTGATGACCCAGTTTTATTCTAAGAATAATAAATTTTGTATTTTCACTTACACGATCAACCAGCTTCTTCAAATGTGTGTGTGTTTTTTATATATCCAGCTACGCCACCACCTCTACCCTCCCTGTCCTTTCTGAGTAAATTGTAGCCAGGTATTTGTACAGGGTGATCAGTTAAGGGTAGCGAGCGGCCATATCTCATAAGATATTGGTCGTATAGATTTGAGAAAAAAAATCATAATAAAAGTCGCCAAGAGAAATTGCTGAAAATTATTTTCGAGTTTGTCAAACGTCCGCTAGAGGGCGTAACAACCAACACCAAGTAAAAAAATGGGGTTTTTATAGAATTTTGCCTAATGAAAATATATCGATGACATCATTTTCATATTTAGTGACTATTTCCCTATACTTTTGTCTAAAATGTTTCGTTTTTATATATCAAAATAAAGCGGTGGGGGAAGTTCAATTGTTTTTTCAAACAAACCAAGATGTCTCCCGTTTCTTTTGACCGATTTTAGCAAACTTAGGCTCATATGAAAGAGCATAATGTGCACTACAAAACGCTTATTTGGTTTTGAATTTTTTACTTTTGCTGGCGTCGCTAGATGGCGTTAACTGAATTAGTAACATATTTTTTAGTTTTTTTCAAAAAAAAACAAATGTAATGGTATATTCATTTTTACATATTTTAAAAGGGGATAAATTTCTCTATAATTTAATGAAAATAATTTATCATCTACCTTTTTTTGAACCGTTGATATTGACCAAAATATTATTTTATTTTATTAAAAAATGTCACGCCACTGCTTTTTGTCAAAATAAAAATCATTTTCGTAATCACTTATTAGTTGCTAACAAAAAGAACCTCTTGACTTTTTTTCGTTAGACGAACGGTTTTGGATTGACAAAATAAGATGTTGTTTTTGGAGAGTTTTATTAAGATTTTTCATTGTTTAACATCTTATTTTTTGAATCCAAAACCGTTCGTCTAACGAAAAAAAGTCAAGAGGTTCTTTTTGTTAGCAACTAATAAGTGATTACGAAAATTTTTCATAAAATAAAATAATATTTTGGTCAATATCAACGGTTCAAAACAAGGTAGATGATAAATTATTTTCATTAAATTATAGAGAAATTTATCCCCTTTTAAAATATGTAAAAATGAATATAACATTACATTTGTTTTTTTTGAAAAAAACTAAAAAATATGTGACGCCAGCAAAAGTCAAAAATTCAAAATCAAATAACCGTTTTGTAGTGCAAATTATGCTCTTTCATATGAGCCTAAGTTTGCTAAAATCGGTCAAAAGAAACGGGAGACATCTTGGTTTGTTTGAAAAAACAATTGAACTTCTCCCACCGCTTTATTTTGATATATAAAACAAAACATTTTAGACAAAAGTGTAGGGAAATGGTCACTAAATATGAAAATGATATCATCGATATATTTTCATTAGGCAAAATTCTATAAAAACCCCATTTTTCTACTTGGTGTTGGTTGTTACGCCCTCTAGCGGACGTTTGACAAACTCGAAAATAATTTTCAGCAATTTCTCTTGGCGACTTTTATTACGATTTTTTTTTCTCAAATCTATACGACCAATATCTTATGAGATATGGCCGCTCGCTACCCTTAACTGATCACCCTGTACAATATCAGAGGTAATATATTCCGAAAACCATGTTTCTGTTAAAGTAGCAACATCAAAATTATTGTTTTGAATTAAATTAGAAAATGGCTATTATTATTTAAGACCGAGCGAGTATTTAAATGTGCAATTTTCATAACTTAAACAAAAAGGAATTTACAAGCAAGCATTTTAAAAATTAATTGTAGGATGTCAGTGTGCCATTAATCCGATTTTCTTTTATGTAAATAGTTTAAAAAAAAAGTAATAAAGTAAGTAAACAGAACTTATACAAAAATTATTGAAGGGTAAAAAAAGTATGCAATGCACTAGAGAGAGCCGAGCATCTAAGAGAGTTTTAATTTACCCAAACTATATCTCAAATATCGCAAAAAAAATCACTAGAAAATTCTAGCTTAGAGTAAAAGTGCAAGTGGATGCTCCAGCTAAGAATTACGGATAATAATATATAGATTTGATACCTTTAGCAAAATATTAATTATATAATAACCTTACTTTTTTAACAAAAAAAAAATTATCAAAAGTATATAAGAAAAAAGAACAAAATAAGCAGTCAAAGTATACCATATATGGCAACTATTCGTTTAAGATTTAAAAACAAAAAAAATATAATTTTGGTTCGATCCCCGCTCGTACCATAACTTTTGCTGTTGATTATAAATATTTCTAAAACAATGGTTGTTCTAATCAGTCATTCTACAACTTGTGATACGAGGTAAGGGATTGTAGACTCTGTCGACAACCCGTCGATAATAGAATTATGCAAAACTCTGCATTTTTTTATTCATCAGTTATTTTCTATTGGCACATTTGTTGAAAACAGTACCCAAACTTAAGTTACGCCTCTGAAGTGGGCGGAGGAGACAATTTTAGATTTCATAAAGAAGATACAAAATTATCTCTATTTGTGGATTCACCATAAATTCCATAAAAAAAGCATGCATTTGTCGCAGTGGGAGGTAATAATTAAGTCATCTTCCTTGAATTTCTTGGTGAGATTTAAACTATAATTGAAATTCATCAGAAGGAATTAAATAGAAAATGATGCACAGTTAATATTTTATTTATTTAGAGTCATATACAGGGTGAGCCAGACTCAGTAGCCTATTGAAAGTTTCTGCAGAACCAGTGAGTATTTTTGAAAATTTGGATCTGGTCATAGGTGAACATAAACTGTCTTTCTGACCAGACAAACAGACAAACGGACTGACAGACAAACCGACTGACAGACAGACATACAGACGGAATTGATAAAACATATTTTTTTGTAATCTAAGGACGCTAAAACGTGAAGTTATGTAAAACTAGAGGGGGTGATTTTTTGACGATTACAAATATTTTATTTGGCCGCCATATTGTTCCGCCATCTTAAATTAGTACTTCAATTTTACTATCTGATCCCTATACTATAATCAGTTATGGCACACATTTTATATTAAGCCACCATTTTGTTCTGCCATGTTGGATTCGTAACACAATTTTACCATTGGATTCCAACATAATACTTGATTTTTGTACAAAACTTGAAATAAATTGGTTAATTAGCTTTTAAGTAAACTTTTTTAACGTTTCAATAGGTTGCCATCTTCTTCCGGCATATTATTGGCTTTGTTGCAGTGTCTGGGTTTTAGCGATTCTGCGGTGGCACTGGTGTCTTCTTTTTTGTCAGACAGAAAACAAAGAGTAGTACTTGTGGTAAAATGTCGAAATCCCTTAATGTTGCCTCTGGGGTGCCTCAGGGTAGCATTCTGGGTCCATTACTATAAACTCTCTATACGTCGCAATTAATAAATAAATTTCGATATTGTAGCCATCATTGCTACGCAGGTGATACCCAGGTATATTATTCATTTAAAAGTACTAATATAGCCGAGGCCAATAAGTGCATTAACGCGGATTTGGACACTTTATATAGTGAAACTCAAAAGCTTCTCTTAAAGATTAACCCACCTAAATCAGTAGCTCTTTTTTGTAGTGATAACAATCGGATGAATATTTTAGATAACTTAAATCTACACATAAATAACGATCCAATAGATTTTAAAAACTCTGCCAAAAATCTGGGACTCATAATGGATCATAAACTTAGATTTAAAGAACATGTTACTCATAAACTAAAAAGTGGATATTCCGCCTTAAAAACAATATTTTTGAGAATTATTAAGAAAATGCTTTGTAATGCACTAGTGTTATCACCATTAAATTTCTGTGACACCATCTATGGACCTTGTCTTGATAATGCCGATGCTAATAGATTACAAAAACTCCAAAATTCCTGTCTAAGGCTTATTTTTGGTATAAGAAGACGTGAATACATTTCTCATAAGTCAAGAGAAGCAAATTGGTTAAATATGCACAATAGACGAGTCTTACATGCTCTTGTCCTTTTTTATAAAATTCTTAAGTTTAAAACTCCACCATATCTGCACAAAAAAATAACTTATCGTACTGATGTGCACAATTTTAATATAATACGAAAAAATCTATTAACTATACCGTCACACAACAAAGAATTTTTTAAAAGGTCTTTTTCTTATTTAATTGCACATTTAATAAACAAATTCAAAATAAATGAGTTTACCGTCTCAGAAAAAGTTTTCAAGAGAAAAACCAAACTACTTCTTTTAAATCATATTTAAATGATTGTCTATGCCACAAAATGCTAAATTTGAAACTTAATACTTTCCTTTTTCCCTATCCTTATCCATCTTCCATTTTCCTTTTAGTGTGTGTTTTTTTGCTTCTATGTTTTTTTTTCAAATTTTTAAAAAAATTTAACTGCTAGCTGCTTATAAATTTCTTTTTTATTTCTTATATTTTTGGCCTCAACAGAATCCGGGGAATGAACATCCCCTGAAATCTAAAAACAAGGCCCGTTAGTTACCATGATTATTATCATAATATTAATTGTTATTTTAAGTTAATTCGTTAACTGTATTTATTGGTAACTAATAAACGTCTTATTATTATTATTATTATTATTGGATTTTTACCAAAATATTACCAGGTCATCCCCCATATGATCCTTAATTTTTGCTTAAGTTTAAGTCAATCTGGTAAGTGGTTTGCGAACTGACAGACAGACAGACGGACTGATGGGATTAATAAAACATATTTTTTGGCATCTAGAGACGCTAAAACGTGAGGATAAGTAAAACCTGAGAGAGTGATTTTGTCACGATTGCAATCATTTTATTTTTCCGCCATTTTGTTCTGACATATTAAATTAGTGCCAGAGTTTTACTAATTGATCCTTATACTACAGTTAGTTATGGCACACAATTTCACATAATTCCATTAAGCAGTTTTTCAGACTGAATTTTTAAATATTTTATATTTTGGATATTTACCATAATTTTACCAGTTGACTTTGAAAATTTGAGGTAATTTAAGTAATTAAGCAATTTCTCTAAGCCGCTATTTGTTTCGCCATATTGGAGTTTTACCAAAATTTTATCAAGTCATCTCCATATGACCCTTAATTTTTGACTAAAGTTTGAACTCAATCAAACGTAAAGCTTGAAAAAATCTTGGTGATTTTTTCACGATTACAATACCTCCCTTTAACGAGGGAAGTAAAATGTTATATAATTCAAGATTTGTAAAGATTTATTTTAAAAATACATATTTCCTCTTTATTCTCTTCTTCTTGGGTAATTCATCATAAATTTAGCTGCCAGGAACCTGAAACAAATTTTTTTAGAAACCATGTTGATAAAAAAAAAGTTAATAATTTCTTCATGGTGTGAAGGCAATTGGAGGAAAAAAACGCATCTGTTTTGCGATTTGTTATGAATACACTAAATTTAAGGCAGGATGATAGCGGCGATGAGTACAATAGAAAGTGGAAAGGGTTAGAAATAGAATCGAATAAACACCAAGAGTGGTTGAAAGAGTCGGTTATATTTTTTTTTAAATTCAAAGTTAACAAGAGCCCGGAATAAGCAAAGGCAGACCTTGCAAGCCTTTCTCAAATCTTGGGAACCAACGGGAGAAGCAAAGAATAATGCCATTTTTAGATCAATATTGCATTAAAAATAATTCAAAAAGTTTCAAAACATTCGTCCGAAAGAGCTACAAAAATCAAAAAGGCAATAAGCGGCTCCACTGTGAAGCCTATCAAGTATACTCCAGAAGTAGCTCTTGTTTATCGATGTATAATTATCTAAAAATTCTTACACCCGTATTCACCAAAGAGGTTTAAATTTAGTCCAGGTCTAACTTGACAGTTATAGGTTTAAGATGACATCTTTAACAATTGAACACATGATTTGTTTAAATGTCAAAATTATAAAATGCCAGTGACATAAGCAAAATATAACTGGCGAACTAAGAGTTTTAAGTACCATGGTAACTAGACCTGGTCTAACTCTTAAATGGTTCACGTATGACACAGTTGCAATCCTCTTCTGGTGCTGGAGTTTATATTGAGGCTACACAAACCGGGTCCAGCTTCCCTTTGGGGAAGTTTTCAACGGTGTTTCAGGCTGAGGTATATGCCATTCTAATGGCAATAACGATGAAAGAAGTCATAGAGGGGGCAGAGGAAGATATTGTCATATGCTCAGACAGTCAAGCAGCACTTAAGGCGCTCAACTCACCCATGGCGGGATCAGTTTTGATTAAGGAATGCGGTGACAGGCTAAAGCAGTTGGCGCGACGTAAAAGAGTAAAGTTTGTTTGGGTGCCAGGACACTGTGGGATTGAGGGCAACGAGAGGGCAGATGAGTTTGCTAGACTCGGCGTAACCAGCCCGTACGTAAGACCAGAACCAGCTTTAGGCATCACTAGGCAGCAGATAAGGACAGCACTCGACGAATGGGCACAACTATGAACTTCAACGTGAATGGGGGCAGTCCGGGGTCGGGAGGCAAGCTAAAGACTTCATTGTGAAGCCCGATAAGGGCCGAACAGAGTGGTTACTAGGAAAGCTCTAAATTCCATCGTAGGAATAGTAACGGGGCACTGTCGATTGAGGAGACACCTCTTTATGTTAGGCATTGAGGAAGATTCTATCTGCACGAAGTGTCAGGAAGAGGAGGAAACTCCGCTTCATTTCCTGTGCAGATGTGAAGTGCGAAAGAGACTGCGACCAGATATTTTCGGCACTACGTTCTTGCATAGGGATGAAGTTAAGGATCTTGCATGGAAGGATATGCAGACTTACATAGTAAGGACAGGCAGATTCAAGGATGTACACCTGGTGGCGGGTGGTGGTTAAGAGAGGAACTGGGGAAGACTGAAAGGGCCTTATAGGTATACCAGTCAGGTCTCTAGACCTCCCCCTAACTACTACTACTACTATAATTTAACGCAAAAGGAGGCCAAGTCCCGAAATACTAACATTTATCCAAATTACAATTATTGTCACTTCCGGTTCAACCGAAAGATTATCACCACCCTATATACAAACTTAAAGGGAAACAAAATTTGATCCGAATTTGTAAAAAAAATTGATATTAGAAGTACGCCTTTGTTACCGCCTAAATTAGCGAAAATTACTTACGTGTAATACCAGAATCTAGCTGCCACCCTAACTAGATCACAGCGGAACTTCTCGTCTCTATGTACTACCAAAAATAAACACACAAAGATGGGACCAATAATTAATATCCATCTCCAGGATCTCACACACGAGCAAACTTTCCAAATACCTCTTACAGTAATCTATTCATCGGTTTTCCGGATACTTTTGATGGGCCACTGTATTTGGCGCACCATGTATAATTAGTGCGTAAACGATACAACAAGAGTATCAGAAAATTCTTCTCCGATCTTTAAACAGAGTTCTTTAGAAACAATTTGGCTCAACTTTAAAAAGGAAACTTTCAGAAAAAAAGCAATTTTCAATATGGGGCACGATCCAAAGTAGCGATATTATTTCTTTAACGTTTTGGTTTTACGATTTTCCTAACTTGCAACTTTATCTTTCATGTTACTTCTTTTGGGGGAAATTTAAAATTCAATCCTCAAATTGCTATCAGGGGTATGGGATACATACTAAATGAGTTTAGATTTTATCCAAGTATTGTAAGACCTTTAAAGGTAAGAAAGAAAGTTTTAACTTAATAAAATAAGTTTTTGACTTGAATTTTTTTTATTTATAGTATATTTCCGTACTTCAGTATACCATTTCTTTAAATTTCGTTTTTATTTGTTGTTAATTTATTTTGTTGTTTTTTACTGTACATAACTTCATTTACATAGCTTATAAAAAATGTTAGAGGAAATTACTCTATCAGAAGAAGATTTTTATTTTAGAAAATAGCATTTTACGGATTTTTTAATTATTTATTAGGCCGACATTTTGTCTTGTTATATAGGATTGAGAAAATTTTACATTTCATCGCTGTTTCACGCTGGATTTATGCAAGATTTCAATTCATTGGTTAAGTATTTTTGTTAATGATATAACAATAGTATAACATTTCTTTAGGTCACAATTTTGTTTCACTATAATAACTCCTCACCAAAGTCTTGCGACTTTATTCTTGTCACTATTGATGTTTGTGCAAAATTTGAAGTAAACTGGATAAGAAGTAGTTTTTTGATAATATTTTTTTAAGATTTTAGATATTTACCAAAATTTTATCATTTCATCCCCATAAGACCCTAAATTCTAGCTTTGCTGCGAAAAGCCAGACAAATACACTAATTAAAATTATAATAATTGATTTACGTTTTGATGTCATGTCCAACGTCGTTACCAAAACCTAAACTGTAAGTTCTAGGGATCTGTAACTAAATTTTGCCTAACTACAGAGAGCCAAATACGCCACTGGATTCTACGTGAAAAACTGTATTAGAGCCAGTTTTTACCTTTTCGATAAGTTAAACAACAACCGAAATACGAGGGGGGTACACACTGCATAAAAACAACGAAAACGGGACATCCTGTACATAATGAACCTAAAATGGGTCTGTTTTCCGGTCACCTTTCGTCTAAAATACACCCTCTGCGTATCGACGGTTCCAATTTGGGCTCAATTTGGACACATTCCTACTACAAGGATTTTCTAACCTCGAAAGTTTTGTTTTTGCCGCCTGCCTCAACCGTTATAAACATAAATAAAAACTATCGATGTTGAACTTAATGCTAACTTCATTGGCTTATCCAAACTATCAAAACGGTGGATTAAACATGTTTCTAGGCCATTGTACCAGTAATTACCGACTCCCATTAGAACAATATCTACTTTTGAAGGCGTTTCAAGCAATTTTCTACTATTTCTAGATAGATAACTATGACTCAATTTTTTTAACAAGTTCAGTAAC
Organism: Kuschelorhynchus macadamiae; assembly: GCA_030620095.1. Taxonomy (NCBI): domain Eukaryota; kingdom Metazoa; phylum Arthropoda; class Insecta; order Coleoptera; family Curculionidae; genus Kuschelorhynchus; species Kuschelorhynchus macadamiae. Next base: position 894,426 of record JAUTXW010000432.1, read on the forward strand.
TCATTTAATATGCTATGCGTAATTTTACATGTTAAGTCCCCATATTTTCAGATTCTCCATAAACGACACTTGTGTTTTTGGTTCATCCTCAAAATCACTGTTATCATCACTCAAATTAAAATTGTACTCATCGTCATTCAAAAATATATTTTCCGGTTTGGGATTTAACGGCTGATACTGATTGAATGCTGGAGGACCTTTATTAATAAGTATTAAGAACATTGTAACGAAATATGATTATTAAAGGATTTAAGTAATTAAATTATTCTAATATCTTTTTCTTTTAAAACAAATACGACTTAAAATCTTTCACGTTTCCACACCAAAAAGTCTCTTACAACATTGTTTCCCTTAACAACAATAACCCACATACAATTTTTTTCCGAAATAAAATCCCTTTGCTATTAAAAATCTACTTAATTTTACAGTCTTTAATACCAGAAAAAGTTATAAGTTACTACAATTCAATCAATTCTTAAGTATTTATTCCAAAAACTCTTTATTGAAAAATCACGCTTACAATGACACCACTCTTGAATACGTAAAAGAACACAAAAATAAATCTTTAGCATATTTACGAATACTCAAACAGAACCTCTGGCACTTTTTTAGCAGCTCCAAGCATTTTCAGCAACAATTTTACGAAAAACTTGAAAGTTTTGACACCCAATGATCAATCAAAATATATTACGTTTCTATAATAACAAAACCCCCTATATATTATTATCATTGTTTAAAGGATATTATTGATTTTTTCGTCAACTTCAATTACTGATAAAAAAAATATTGTATATAACTGACAGCTAAACACCTTTTTTGGCATTTTAATCGGTAAAGGTGCGAAGCTGATTCACTGATGTGGGAATTACTAAGAACCGGTTTTATTAAAAACTCAGCCTTAATCCTGAGTAATTTTAATCAGTATTTGTGATTTCAGAGCCGTACTAGGTGGTATTAAGGCTATAATTTACGCCTGTACGTGCGGAGCGCAAACCTCGGGGAACTAATCCTCCCCAATTCTCAGTTAAATAGATTTTGCCGGTTTAAACGAGATTCCGCCCAAGATATATATGTTTATCTGTTTTACGACGTAAATGCGTAATTGTTAATTGCTTTGATTATGGTAGGTTAGTATGTACATTGAAATCGGTATTAAGGAGTCCGCGTGACGTAACCACTGTCGGGCATGGCCCATCTATTTTTCTTTATTACTCCAGAATAAGTAAAACATTTTACTTATATAAACTTAATATCTACTTTAACGGAAAGAGAGTTTTGGAATTAAGCTAAAAAATTAAATGAAACTTAAAATTTAAATTCCTTTATATCTTCGATTTTTCAGATACAACATCAATAAGTAAATTATTATGTTATTTGCACACCTGTTTCAATGAACAAAATAGACATTTCAGTATAAGTTAATATTACATTAAATGTTGAGATTATTGATGAATTATCCCTAAATTGAATAATAAATCTTGTAGTCAGTGGCTTCCGGAGAGGATAACATCTGAATAAGTGATCTCAAATTTTCCACTTTATAATGTTGGCAGTTGCTATTAGATTATCTTTATAGGGCCCTTTAGAAAAAATCAATAACTTTTCTTAAGGTTTTTCATCCTTCTTCAACTTCAAAGATCTAAAGCATAAGTATTTTACCTGCAGTTGTCAAAAGTTCTGGAACAGCATATTTATAATCAGGTATCTTCATTTGCTAACTCCTCAGAGTTTTATACTCAAATATCAATCAGATTCTCGCAAATACTTTATCTTTTCAAAAGGTCTTGTCAATCTTCTTAATTATATTCGGTTTAATACATTTTGTTTAATTAAACTGTAAAAAATAAGTTGAGGCAAAAACCAACAGTAATATACTTTTATGTCCGACCTGGCGTTAAAATGCACTTTGACTCCGCTGTAACTGATTTTTATTTGGTATATGTATTTTATATAAAGATGTGGAAGCTTCATCACTTGCACTCCGGTGACGGTGGAAGACTGGTTGCTTACCTGATAACATTATCCCATCCAGCATGAAGTTTTATATTCGTAATATTTTCTTTCGCTTCGGCAAGGAGGGTGGCGCAGATGTTCATCGAAGCCAACGACCGGTGAACTGTTCCGATTCGGGTAATTTGGCAATTTTTCGGGGCATTTATCTAAATGTGTTCTTGTAAAACACAAAAATCATTTATGTTCATGGCTTGGTCTTTAAGCCAAATATTTTCTTTTAGTTTCTTTTCCATCTACTACTATGAAGATACTTGATTTTAGATGCTTTTATGGTTACCACAGGTCCTGAATATCATCAACCTCGAGTTTACAAAGCTCCTGGTGGCACCAAATATTCCAAAAATCAAGGAAACTTTTATCATCAAAAATATTTCATTAGGAGCATTCATTAGAAATGTTTCGATATCTTCTTTGCTCAAAATTTTAGCTCTTTTGGTTTATATCCGTCGCTCTTGCTATAAAGTTTGTTTCGTTTTACTTTTCCATAAAAATATAGAGTATTTCCTTTTATGCCTCCATTTTCAGCGATATTCTTTCCAGCACATCACAAAATCATAGCGTTTTCTGGATTTGGTGGGCAAAAGGTCAGTCTTCGCCTCTTCAGCGGCATCCAATATTTCTCTGGGGAGATCTATTTCATCGATTTCTATTGCAAAACTCGAGTAAAAAACAATTTGAAAGAAGCTGCCCTAATTTCGCTGATTTTGTATACTTGGTTGCTATGAGCAAAATCTATTGTCAAATGTTTCTGCCAAGCATTACTTGATTCAGGGCTGATATTTCTATGGAAACGATTATCGAGACAAGGGCAGAAATAATTGTTTATACAAAATCTACCTTTAGAAAAGTAAGGACACGTATAATCAGTTTTGCCATTTTTTTAGCCTGTAAGAACCCTCGCCTGACGGCTCTTTTTTATTTCCACGCCGCGAGCGCTAAACATAAATAACTATTTCCTACGCCCCCATATGACACCGATAAAAAACCGACTGTGAACTTGGCTAGCGTTCTAAATTGTTCAACAACCGTGTGTTGAAATAGTTATTATTCTAAGAGGTGCAGAAAAAACTCTTTCCCGCGCGCGATTGCCGTTAAGCAGCTGAGTGCGGGAAAGTGTCTTTTTGCACGGGTTAGGATCAAAATTGTTTTACAAGCGTTTTCAAAATGCGTAATTAAAAATAAAAAATATTTATTAAAAAAATTGAATTGAAACAATTACAATGTAATAATAGATAGATATTTTTTGTTTATTATTTATATTTAAAGTGAAAGAACAATTTTTTACATTATGTCAATTAAGAAATCATGGTTCTTGGGATTAGACCGTGTCAAATTGGAATTACTATCCGACGTTTCGCGTTCGATTGCACTACGCATCTTCAGGGATTTTTACTCAACGAGATCTGAACACTGAATGAGCTCGATGAGATTCAGGCGGGCTTTAATACCCGACTTGTGCTCGCCGAACCGTGAATCTGTGTTAAGATCGGTTTCCACGTGTGATGTAGACCTTAACCCGTGTCTCTATTGAAATTTTTTGTATGTTTTAATATTTCAATAGATTCTCTAATTTTTCGTTTATAAAAACCTGGAAGCGATGCTAGAACCTTGGTTTCCTTTACATTTATGAAATGACCAGTGTTATGCTGGTGTTCAGCTACAGCAGATTGAACAATTTGTTTCTTTTTAGTACATTGTTCTTGTTCCTTAAGTCTAGTTGATATTGAGCGTCCTGTTTCTCCTACATACACTTCTCCATCGGAGCAAGGAATTTTATATACTCCTTCTGTCTGGAAAGGTACAATATCTTTCGGCGATCGCAAGCATTGTCCAGTCTTCTTATGTGTATTAAAGGTTGTACGTATGTTGGACCGCCGAAGTAATCGTCCTATTTTGTCTGTAGTGCCATGTATGTATGGTGGCTCTTTATCATTTTCCTTTTGTGGAGTTGGATTAGTATATCTTTTAAATGAACGCGTAATATCTTCAGTGCAATAGCCATTCCCTCTGAGAGCTTCCGTCAGTTTTGATGTTTCTGATGTTAAAGAATCTTGATCAGAAATTGAAATAGCTCTGAATTCTAGTGAGTTAATAACCGATTTCTTTTGTGCTGGATGGTGATGGGAATTTGCATTTAAGTATCTATTTGTGTGCGTCGGTTTTCTCTGCACAGAATGTCTTAATGTACCATTTTCCTTCCTTTGAACACATACATTGAGAAAGGGAATCGTTCCATTAGATTCAATTTCCATCGTGAACTTGATATTATGATGTTGCTGATTAAGGTGATCTAGAAATATGAGGAGATTGTACTGTCCATGAGGCCAAACAACAAAAGTATCATCTACATACCTGAACCAGTGCTTTGGTTTTAGTGGAGCGGATGTTAGAGCAATATCCTCAAAGGCTTTCATAAAGATATTCGCTACCACAGGTGATAGAGGAGATCTCATAGCTGCCCCTGAAGTTTGTTCATAAAAAGTTCCTTGAAAAATGAAATAAATAGATGCAAGACAAGCTTCCCCTAGGTCTATCAAGTTCTTATCAGATTATTATTATCCAGTATGTCTGCTATAATGGAAATTGAGTCGTTGACAAGAACATTTGTGTAAAGTGATTCTACATCGAAACTGACCAAAATATCTTCGGGATCCAACTGGATTGTCTTAAGTTTTTCCACGAAATGTGCAGAGTTTTTAATAAAAGAATCTGTTTTTCCAGTAAATGGATTAAGGAAATTTGAAACATATTTACCTAGTTTGTATGTGAGCGAGTCTATTGCACTGACGATCGGTCGAAGTTGTACATTGTCCTTGTGTATCTGATGATCTGTACGCTAATGGTAGACTGGATGCGTTGATCAGATTGGTAATGCGTCATTCTATTCTACTTGTGGGGTCTGCCTGCATAACTTTATAGGTGTTAGTTGAGTAACCTTTTCCACATATTCTGTTCTGTCCATGACGACTGTGGCGTTGCCTTTATCTGGTGGAAGTACCAGAATGTTTGCGTCTTCATTGCTGTTTTTTCGGCTGCGGAGAGGTTCGACTTCAGTGGTTTTGAATTTTTAATAATCTTCGCTGTCTCATATCTGACTTCATCGGCTTGTTCCACTGGTAATCTTCTGATTACTGCTTCGACAGAAGATACTATGTCTTCTACGGGAATGCTACTCGGTGCTATTGCGAAATTTTGGCCCTTGGAAAGGACGGAATGTTCTGCTTCGGATAACGGCTTCGATGATAGGTTGATAACTGTGTTCTGCGGAAGTTTCACTAGATTTTTCCTGTTTAGGAGGGCTTCAAACTTCTTTTGTTGCTTAAGTATAACTTCTTGATGGATTTTTTCTGCCTGTGCGTTGGTAATGTTGTCCAAAGTTGTAAATGTAGTTCTTTCTAGTCTAGAAGCTAATTTCAGATGAATTTCTAATAGAAAGATATTACGCGTTCATTTAAAAGATATACTAATCCAACTCCACAAAAGGAGAATGATAAAGAGCCACCATTAGGTAGTGTTGTTCTTCCCTACATACATGGCACTACAGACAAAATAGGACGATTACTTCGGCGGTCCAACATACGTACAATCTTCAATACACATAAGAAGATTGGACAATGCTTGCGGTCGCCGAAAGATATTGTACCTTTCCAAACAGAAGGAGTATATAAAATTCCTTGCTCCTGTGGAGAGGTGTATGTAGAAGAAACAGGACGCTCAATATCAACTAGACTTAAAGTACATGAACGATGTATTAAAAAGAAACAAATTGTTCAATCTGCTATAGCTGAACACCAACATAACACTGGTCATTTCATAAATGTAATGGAAACCAAGGTTCTAGCATCGGTTCCAGGTTTTTATAAACGAAAAATCAGAGAATCTATTGAAATATTTAAACATACAAAAAATTTGAATAGAGACACGGGTTATGGTCTACATCACACGTGGCCACCGGTCTTAATACAGATTCACGGTTCGGCGAGCACAAGTCGGGTATAAAAGCCCGCCTGAATCTCATCGAGCTCATTCAGTGTTCAGATCTCGTGGAGTAAAGATCCCTGAAGATGCCTCGTGTAATCGAAGGTGAAACGTCGGATAGTAATTCCAATTTGACACGGTCTAATTCCAAGAACCATGATTTCTTAATTAACCAAAGCCGTGAAAGCTTTCGTTCTATATTATGTCAATTGATTGAGAATGCCAGAAAAGTTGAAGCCAAAGAAAAAAGTGTCTAGGTAATATTCGTACTGCTGGTAGGAGAAAGATAAAATATTTGACGATGTGCAATGCACATTGTGCATGTTTTCTAAATGGAATTTGATGGAATAGCATTTGAAATATAGATATTGAGAATTTTGTTAGACATGTCTTTTTTCAGATTGACGGATTCTTCTAAATATCCTTCTGCAGTAGTTGTGGATATCCATCCTCCTAAGCATTTGATACTGGTAATCCTATCGCCAGTATTGGCCAGGCTAGTGGCAGATGATTGCCTGAAGCTGTGGCCTGTGTATAACTTGGAATTTTTGTGCCCTCTCTAAGCTGCATTGTTGGAGGGAATTTTTCCAATGGTATTAATTCCAACACGTTGGATATTGCATTTTCGATGTTTCTAATTTAAAAGACTCGGGGGGTGTAGACATTGTTTTGCCGGCATATTTTTTGTGCTGTTGTTATTAGTTTCATTAGAAATGCCAAATGATCTGGTGGAATGGTTTTTCGTGTCCTGGATAGTAACGATTATGAGGTCTCCTTTATCGTCAATGACATTAATGATAAGTTTGGTTAATTTCTCGAGCCGACAAGCGCCAGCTACCCCAAAAATGGTTACTAATTTAAACATCAAGAGAAACTTCGTTGGGTGCTTTTGTTATAAATTTCGTGATGTTTATTGGGCGATTACCTACATTTTGTTTTTTGATGTAGGCAGTGACCTTATAACATTTACTGATGTCTAAATTTTTTTTTAATTTTAAGTACCATAGGGTATTTGGCTTCTAAAACTTCAATTCCGACAAATACGGTAAAAGTACTTCTTCTGAACCAATTATTAAAATGTTTGTACTGCTTTTCAAATCGCTCTTTTGATTTTGCCGGTAGTAACTCTAAATTTGCCTTACTTGCAGCTTCCAAAATTGCTTCTGACAGGTCGTCGTCTAAGAGACTGGCAGGAGAATCAAGTATTAAACATGCGACAAATAGCTTATTATTTGTTTTCATCACTCAAACATCATTGTGGTTCAAAATTTATCTTGGTTAGCATGTCAACATTCAAGAATACTACGTTATGCTTTCGTCAACAGTTAAACTACCTGTTTTAACTATTTAAATACATGGTTCAGCACCGTCCCTTTGGAAACGGTACGATATTATTGCAGTTCAAATATACAAGGCTTTTCAAAAGAACTGCATATTTTGAAATACCCTTTTTGCCTTTTTTAGTTTTTACAGAATGTGGGAAAATAATTTTTCAGCGCTGGCTGCGGGAGGGTGGATATTTCGAGAAACTGAAAGTGTGCTTGAAGGAAAAATTCGTTTCAATAGGACAATATTTCAGAGATACTCAGTTAGAAGAAATTTGAAAATGTAAAGCCTCCGTTTAACTTACCGAATTTAGAATTTATCAAATAAATTACTCAGTTTTTTCACATTAGTGTTGAAAATATTCGTTCTGAATATTCTTTATGGTCGTGGGAAAGATAGGGTAGATTACACGTCTGAAAGTGATCGTTTGCAACACTTATTATGAAATATATTATTGTAATATTGCTTACGAATATTTGACAAAAATCCTTTTTGTTTCAGGTAAGTGCTGCAGAATTTAACAAAAGGAGTAAATATTTTCTGATAAGGATGCAGTAAGTATAACAATAGAATAAGCGAAAATATTTTATACACCTTTCATAAAATATAATAAAAATAAATGTAACTTATTTATTAAATTCATAATCAGCATGAAAAACCCTGCCATACAATCAAAAATTATACAGGTTGTTCCGTTAATAAAATACAACTTTATGCAGAAACAATTTTTTCTGAATATATAAAAATATTTTATAAAAAATATATTAATTAGACACTACAACATTCTTTTTTTTCTCTAAAATGTAAAGCAAAGAAGTTAGATGAGGCTAACATTTATAATAGATCACCCTGTACATCAGTTTCCCAGCCACAATAAGTACCTTACCTACGCTTTTTAGAGAACCTTGAATTTCTTTATATACTGTAGATTCAACTACAGAGATTTTCCAGCCTAATTAGTGAAGCAGGCAAACGTGTATCCTAAACACTTCGAAAAAAAATATTTAAGGTCTAGTACGTTCGAATTGGAATAACTAATCTTATTAAATTTCCTAGGCGTCTTGTATTGTATATCTGGGATCCAGCCTAGAGAGTGAAACAGATGTAAAGTCGATTTAAAAATCTCCAGACACCACCTTCTTTCTACACTATTTTTCTTTGATGTCTAACTAATTTATTTTAACTATTAGAAAACATATTTAAATTAACATCTAAAATATAAACAACGAGAATTAGTATCAAAAATAACTAGGAACTGAAAAATTTATTTTGTTTGCGAACGCATCGTTTAAGTTCTTCCCATAAATGCTCGATAGGGTAAATATCCGGTGATTGTGGAGGTGTATGCTGTTGCTGTCGTATATTATGGATCATTCAATCATGCACCAAGTTTTGCGCTATGTTTCGGAACATATCATTGTTCTGTTGAAAATTTATCTTCCTTCGAATGCTATATTTTGATAATTTTCCCTCAAAATGTTCAGATAAACTACTAATCCATGATACCATTAATAAAATGTAAATTTCCAACCCTTGCAGTTCTGCCATCAGACCTCAAAACGATTAATTTTAGTTTCATTACTAAAGGTTACGGATTGCCAAAATTCAGGAGATTCATTAACGTATTATCTAGACAAAGCTAACAATTTTTTCCGATTAGCTTCCGAAATTAATTAATTAAATTCTGGCTAGACACCCCTATAGCCTGCCCTATGTATATAATTTCTCACTGTTTGTGGACAAGCATTTTTCGAAAATAGTACCCCTACTTCTTTTAATTTTGGTGCACTTTTATTGGAATTTATAATTGTTTCTCTAACAATACTGGCATCCCAAGTGGTGTTAGTTTCTTAGGAAGACCGGAGAGTGGTCAAATTTTATAAAATTATGAGACCAAAATACAAGAGTTCTAACCACACTACACCACAACTTGTTACGTTCTGGACGCGCGTTTCGCTGACCAAGTTAACATCATCAGCAGATGATATAAACAAAAGTGAATTATCCTAACCGAGACTATTTATAGGTAAATGTGGTCACACTTGGTTGCACCCAACTGCACCGTTGTCAAATAAGCAATAGAGGGTACTATAGGGAATAGGCCCTCTGTCTTTATTTAGTGCTTTCTTACTACATTTAACTATTTCTATACTCTCAAATGCATCCAATAATCTATCATTAGATACATTTTTAATTAACTTAAGATTATTTATTCCTATTTGGTGATTGTTTGCCAAAACATGTTGGGCAACGCTTGACTTTTCTGTTCTTCCGTTCTTAAATCAGCAAAATTCTATGAACTTATTGGGAGCCTCAGGTGCTTGAAGAGTAGTGGCATCTTTTAACATTTTCTTATGCTTATGACTATTTACTAATTTATGTACAAAATTATCATTATATCCCTTACTTTTGGCTATATTTTGACTGAAAATTGACTAACCTGTGAGTTAGGAAATGAAATGCTGCCATTTTGTGTTGACGGCAATGAAATGAGCCGGATGTTATATATCTATCAGTATTAGTAAATTTACTATAAATATCAAATTCTAATTTACCATTATTTCTAATAACTAACGTGTCGAGAAAAGGTAATTGCCCATTGTTCTCCTTTTCGTACGTAAAATTAATGGAAGGATATTTATTGTTTATTGTTTCTAAGAAAGTGTCCATATTTTCAGTTTTACTATCAAAAATAGCAAATATATCGTCTACGATGTGGTATAGATCCACACCCTTGGAAAATACTTGAGTTCTTTTTTGAATCTACCCATAAACAAATTTGCAAGGAACGGAGTTAAGCAATTGCCCATCGCAGTTCCCTCAAGTTGTTTATAATATTTATTATTGAACTGAAAAAAATTTTTATTCATACATAATTTTGTGAGAAGCCTATATTCATCAATAATTTCTTTCTTCAAATTATTGAATTCAAGTAGTTCCTTTAGGTACTCTAAAGCTAGTGGTATGGGTACACTAGGAAACAATGAGCTTACATCAAAAGATATTAAAATTTCACGTTCTAGTTTGAATTTTAATTTATCGGACACAAGGTTTTTACACTGTTTTAAGGTACTTTTTACTTCTGTTATCATTTTTGATAACGGGTTTTTCTCAATTAATTAAAGGACCAGTTTGAATCAAATTGTCTACTTTTTCAAAATAATCTGTTTTGTCTAATATAACAACCTTATTTCCTTTGTCAGCTTTCAAATAAAAACATTTTTTTTTCTTCAGTCCTCGGATAACTTCAGTATTTTTACGAAAAACATATTTTGACATGTTGTTATTTGATTTCTGCAAGCCTCTCTAATGAATCCCTTAGTTGACTCTGGCACGTATTGAATGGAACTTTCTATATTCGCTATGATAGTTGGTAAACTATTCATTTATTATTTGATAGTAGGATTATATGGTTAACGATATAGTAAAAAGTAGCATGCGACTTTTTAACAATTAATCCTATATTTTCCATCGTTCCACAAATCAATTTTGATTTTTCAGCTGCAAATCGAATTCCACAATTTCTCTGGCTCATGTTTAATACTACTTTGAAAGCTCACTGCAAAATTACTAGCAACAAGTGACAGATTTTTAGGTATGGCCGAAAATTATTCATTTGTTTTCAGTTGAGCGAGCAACAGATAGCTTGATGAAATGCGGCTGATGTTCCTTTAGTGCAGATCTTGAATATATGGAGACTTTTTTGACATTAATGTTGTTTGCATTTCTATAAGAATGATGTAACTTTGAAATAAAATGTTTCGTAGTTTTTTTGATACTAGGTCTCGCAAGTCATGTTTTAAATATTAGTTTAATTAAATGTTTTTTCATATTTCAAATAATTAGTTAATATCACAGAAAAATAGTTTAGAAAGCAGGTGGTGTATAAAGACTTTTTGGACTGACTGTATGTTTATCAGTAGAAAGAAATATTTTTCTAGGGCATTTTAATAAAAATTTGTCATTTAAATAGTTTAATATTCATAAACCAGCAAAAAAATACACTATCAAAAACGCCTAACAAAGTCTAAAAACGTTTCAAAGGAAACCTGGTCCATTATCAATGATCTCAGAAACAAACCAAACCCTGTGACTCAGATCTTGCCAAGGCCAAATGAACTAAATGATTATTTTATTAATGTAACCAAAAATGTTACCTCTGGTATCTCGCCAAGTTTTGACCCTCTTTCCTTTCTCTCTCCATCGAAAAATGTCGCTGATAGCCTTTTCTTAAGCCCTGTTAGCAGCATGGAACTATTGAAAGAAATGAATAACATCACCAGCAAATCTACGTGTTGCCCTGATGGCCTTTCAATTAAAATATTCCTGAACCTGCTGCTCCCAGTCATAGATAAATGAATCCCTTATACAAGGTATAGTATCCGAATGCCTTAAAACTGCTTTAATTATTCCTCTTCATAAAGGGGGCGAAAAAACTAACTCTTGCAATTATCGCCCAATTGTTCTACTATCAGTACTATTAAAAATCATTGAAAGGTTACTAAAGAATCGATTTATGCCATTTTTCCTTAAACATCAGATAATATCCCTGGATCAGTTTAGATTTTTACCCAACAAGTGCACCAGTAACGCCATGTTCTCATTGCTTAGCGACGTCTACTTATCCCTCAATAACAACCGCCCCACAGCCTCAGTTTTTCGTGACTATGCAAAAGCCTTTGACTGTATTAGTCATGAAATTTTGAAAAACAAGCTGAATTTTTATGGAATGTGGAGTATTTCTTTAAATTTAAAAAGGACAAATGGTTCTGATTCTGATTATAAATTGATCACAAGTGGAGTCCCTCAAGGTTGGGTCTTGGGGCCTATCCTTTTTTTGTTATACATCAGTGGCGGCTCGCGGGTGAAATAGTAAGTAAAGTGCAAATGAAGCAACAAAATATCGCAATAATTTTTTTACAGAATTTTTTTATATGTGGAAGGGGTAGAATATTTTTTTACGACTTACCTAAATTTTGAATGCTAAATCAATTCTCCTATCCTTCATAGTAGTAAGACAATGGAAAAATACAGCCTGCAGCGCTTTTTCTTTTTTCTTTTTTTTTTGGAGGCCATTTAGATGGCAAGACATCACACTTGCGCCATCGTAACATTGCCCTATTAAATAGAGAATATGAATTCTCCGACGTTCTCTTGGAGCTGACATTATAAAATCCTAAGAATCTCTCGACTACTGAACCTTCTGAATTAACGTATTTTAAAATTATGGAGCACTGGGAGGTTTGCGTAATATCAGTGGTGTCATCCACTTGCACAGAAAAAAACTGTGTGTTCATTATTTCATTTTTTACATGATCATTTAAATAATCAGAAATGCATTTAATTATATCGTTTTGAATAGCTTTCGAGTCACCAGTAAAAACATTTTTAATTTTTTCGTGATGATCTTTTAGTTCTCGGGAACTTCTCGATATTAATAAACCTAAAAGCTTTTTAAAATTCCCACTATTTATTGACTCGCTGCTCTCATCATGGCCGCGAAAGACTAACTCTTGTTTTGTAAGGTACAAAACTGCGTCAATTACCAAGCTCATAAATAGTCTATTTAATCGGACGTTTTCGTTAAAATGTGTTTTATATAGTTAAGCATTTTCCTTTAAAGTGTCAGCTATGGTGCTTTGATTTTTTACAAATGTTTTTAGCATTAATTCGCATTTTAAATCCTCCGCTGAGTCTTCATGTTTATGTAAAGACCCTTATATATTTAACAAGGCCAACAAAACAATTTTTGTAATATTTGACTACTACATAACAATTTGTACGCCGAAAACCAGGATGACGATTAAAACTCTAATCTTGTTCCTTCCATCGATTAAATGGAGTTTCCAACAAAATGCAAACCACATCCGTGATCGGATTCATCAATGACCTTACCAAATAAAGTTACAACAACACCATAAATAAATATAACACAAAAGAGTCAGGCAAACTGCAAAGGAACTAACCGGTTGCAGCGAACTCCGCGAAAATAAAAGTAAACAACCACCCCAAACTGAACGACACGTGGGTGTAGTGTACTGCGTTAGCAATTCACCGAGGGCATTGTATGGCGCTGGTTAACATTATTCTTCCATGTGCTCGACGTCATCGCATACGCGTTGTCATGGCAACGTAGTAGGAAAATCGTAAACTAAACATAGCACCTCCAGCAAAGTCGAAGTGGTTTGCACCACTTTTATGGTAGTTATAATAAAGTTCGATTGAAAGTTTTAAAAAGACATGCCGCCAACGTTCAAGTAAAATATTTATTCTAGATGTACGTTTTATTTTTTGCCAACTAGGTGAATAAATGAATGTAAAAACTTAAATTTTAAGAGATATAATAAATATAGTTAGATGTTTACTTGTTTATTTTGCCTGGTGAAGCAGCACTTTACCTTCTTCTCCTGAATAGCCGCCACTGTTATATATTAATGATATCACCAACCTAAAAATTAATGGAAAAATCTCTCTTTTTCTTGACGACACAAGCATACATTTGTTTTTTGTTTGTTTGTTATTTAATAAAATTTTTTAGTAGATGTATATTTTTTTCAAAGTATTCTATTACGTTCTTGAATTGTATTAAAGGCCGGATTGTGCTTACAAGTGCGAGTTTTATAATATACGATTCAGATCAAGATTCTGCATATTTGCAAAAATAAAATGTTGAGAATAGATTTTAGGTTTATCCAGAAACAGTTTATACAAAACTGAGTGGTATAAATGAATTTTTCTGTTTCCCTTTTCCGCGATGTCAAAGCGAAAATAAAATTAAACGGTCTTTCTTTAAGTGTAAACTTCTGAAGGAAAGCCTCGTAATTAAACACTACCACTGTACAGAAGAAGTCGACTGCTAAAAGTTTCTCCAAGATTTTGACGTGTATTACTTTAACCTTATTAAGTACTGTCGCTGAATGTAAAGAACTAAGACGGGACATTGTCTCTTGAAAGTTTTAATTTATATCTAATTTGGCGAACAAGGCTTGACAGTTTTTCCCGTTTTTATTATTTCTTTTTCTCATTTTTATGTCGCACTTGTTAGTGGATTCTTCATTTGTAAATGCTGGTGTTTATAAGTTTATGACAAACTAAACTATACACTTAAATTACGGTCGTAATTTTGCATGCAAACGTGGATTTATAGGCGGTGATTTTTTTGCCTTTCATTTTCGTGCTTCTCGACCTCCATTTACTTAAAGTCGACATCTAAATCTCATTTCGAATGGCAAAAATATGGAAACTCGATTTGAACAGTCTCTGTCAACTATTTGACAGTTGTCAAATGTTTGAAATTAATTTTCCGTTTCACCCGATGTTCATCGGTGGATCTGTCATAATTTCCGAGCAACTGACAGGTGTTAAATTTTGATCAGCGACCTGTCAATTTTTTCCGTTTTTTTCAACCGTCTGTACTATACAACTCAGCAATCGAACCACGCCAGTGGTTGACAGTTATCAAAAAGCACCTTTCGCTATATCCTAACCAGCACTTCGTTTCCGTCCAGCTCACCTATTGAAAAGTGACAGCCTTAGACTATGAAAACTAGAGAGACTCAACTATTTACATTCAACACAGGATCATAGATTGAATTTCTTCCCTCTCCATTACATCGATAGGTGTCTGTTGTTGTCACGTTTTAAAAATTGTCAAAGCTTTATTAAATTTCTCCAATATGTTTATGTATTTTCATAACACAGTTATATATATATATATATATATATATATATATATATATATATTTTAGTTTTATTTTTCTTGGTTTACTTGAAAATAATTAGAAAATTACTTCTTTTTTTAAAACATACATATATTATAGTCTGATGACGTTTCAACCAGTTTTGGTCTTTTTCAAATCTAAAATTATATGAAAAATTGTTGGTACGACGATAATAAAATACGTCAAAAAACAATCATCTTACCCTAGAACGTAATGATAACAGTATACAACACATAACGAAGTAACAGCTATGACGATCACATGTATTAAAATTTTATTTTCTCAATTAAGAAAATGTTAACAGGACACAACATTTTGCACATTGTTACAAAGGACTAACACAACGAACTGTGGAGTATCAATTATTGCAATATAGATGTATATATTTTGCTAAGATTGTTTACATCTTTTTTGTCATTCACACAGTTTTTGTTTTTGTGGATTAAAGCCATTTCGTAAAATTCCCTTTTTTTTAACTGACACTCGGTTTTTAAGATTTTAGTTTCAGAATAATTAAAACTGTGGTTTTTCGACTTTTCATGGTTGGTTAATGCCGTTGAGTTTTTTTTGTCGTATTTATGGCTTTTTATACGGTTTTCCAAATATTGACTTGTTTGACCGACCCTTCACAATTACAACAAAGAATTTCATAAACTACATTGCTCCTTTTGTTTTTTGGAGTCTTCGCTTTTAGTTTACTAAAATTATTAGATAGTAGATTAACGGTTTTATGACAAATTTGGATGTTATATTTTTTAAGGAATGTTTGAAATTTTTGGGATAATCCATTTATAAAGGGTAGGGAAATGTACTTTGTACGTGCTGAAGTAGGTTTTTTAGTGCAAATTAAAGAGTTATAATGCTTATGAATTCTGCTTTTAAATATTTTATTAATTAATTCTAATGGATATTGGTTTAAGATCAATGCTTCTTTTGCCATTTTAATAGCATTTTCTCTGTATTCAGCATCTGAAAGCTGAATTGCCTTGTCCGCCAATCCTATTATTACAGACCTTTTTTTGCGATGTTGGGTGATTAGACTTGAAATTTATGTAGGTATCTAGAAGACCATGTCGGCTTCGTATACCATTCTGTTTTTATATTTTCTCCTATATGGTGTAGTGTTAGGTCGAGAAAATTAATTTGGTTTTTTTGTTCTGTTTCGATTGTAAATTGTAAACTTTGGTGGTATTGGTTAAAATATTTTAGGATATTGTTAGATTGGTCTGATGGAATGGCCGTGATACAATCGTCGACGTAACGAAAAAAGAATGGAATTTCGAATCCTACTCTGCTTAACACATCCTCCTCTAGATCCTCCATAGCGATCTGCGCAACTACACTCGAAATTGACGATCCCATAGCGCAACCCTCTATTTGTTTATATAATTGTTTTTCGTACAGAAAATATGTGGAATTCAGTGTTAATTCGATGGCTTTTATAAATTCATCTTGTGGTATGTCAGTGAATTTATTTATTTCAGACCATTTTTTTTTATTATTTTAATTGCTAATGAGATGGGAACATTGGTATATAGGGATATAACATCAAGAGAAATAAGAAGGTAGTTTTTTGGAATTTTAATATTTTATCTCAAAAGTGATGCAAATCAGAAAACTTGCAACCAACTTTTCTAAATTTTAAAATTTCGCATATACATTTTGAAAATGTGAACTTAGAACGTAAATATAAACAACATATTCTGCCAAAATTCATTTTAGGCATACTTAGCTTATTAATTACAGATACAACCTTAACTATTAAAAATTTACATAACAAGTTTGAGCAAACTGAAAACCAGCTTATAAAAAAGTTGCCAAATCATATTTTTCAAAAATTTAAATTATGTAACACACAAAAATACGACAATCTTTTTAAAAAAATAAAACAGAATAACATAAATAAAATAAATAATCTAATCCTTAAAAGAACACCTAAATCTACATCAAACACAACGTCAATGTGGGTAGAAAATCTAACTAACGAAAATATTCCAAATTACGCAATGGAAGTTTTAAGCTTAGGCCCAAATTTTGCAATGGAAGTAAGCGATGATAAATGTTTGCCAACCACAGATATTTTATGCAACATCGAAACTGGGATAAATCATTTGAAGGGTGAGGAGAGAGATGAAATTAGAGCCAAGTCTTGTAATATTTTAACAAATTTTAAAAATAAACTAAAAAATCAAAGCGATAAAAATAAAAAACATTTAACAAACTTAAAAAAAACTAAAACATTTTTAAAAAACAACACCCATATAAAAGTTCTAAAAGCTGACAAAACAAATAAAACAGTGTTAATGAATTCTGCAGAGTATAATAAAAAAATGAAAGAATTACTAAAAGACAAAAAAACATATAAAGAAATTAAATTAGATCCTACCAACCAATACCAGAAAAAAAATAATGAAGAAACTGCTAAACGCCTAAAAATTAGAAATGCCCTACCACCTAAAATATACGGACTACCGAAACTTCACAAGGAAAATATCCCCTTACGTCCAATTGTATCATGTGTACAGTCGCCTTATACACCACTTTCAAAATTTTAAAAAGATATCCTCAAAAACGTTGTATGTACACAAAAACAACTATTATATTAAAGACTCCTTTCATTTTAAAGAAAAATTGAAAAATATTAAAATTCCAAAAAACTACCTCCTTATTTCTCTTGATGTTATATCCCTATATACCAATGTTCCCATCTCGTTAGCAATTAAAATAATTAAAAAAAAATGGTCTGAAATAAATAAATTCACTGACATACCACAAGATGAATTTATAAAAGCCATCGAATTAACACTGAACTCCACATATTTTTTGTACGAAAAACAATTATATAAACAAATAGAGGGTTGCGCTATGGGATCGTCAATTTCGAGTGTAGTTGCGCAGATCGTTATGGAGGATCTAGAGGAGGATGTGTTAAGCAGAGTAGGATTCGAAATTCCATTCTTTTTTCGTTACGTCGACGATTGTATCACGGTCATTCCATCAGACCAATCTAACAATATCCTAAAATATTTTAACCAATACCACCAAAGTTTACAATTTACAATCGAAACAGAACAAAAAAACCAAATTAATTTTCTCGACCTAACACTACGCCATATAGGAGAAAATATAAAAACAGAATGGTATACGAAGCCGACATGGTCTTCTAGATACATAAATTTCAAGTCTAATCACCCAACATCGCAAAAAAGGTCTGTAATAATAGGATTGGCGGACAGGGCAATTCAGCTTTCAGATGCTGAATACAGAGAAAATGCTATTAAAATGGCAAAAGAAGTATTGATCTTAAACCAATATCCATTAGAATTAATTAATAAAATATTTAAAAGCAGAATTCATAAGCATTATAACTCTTTAATTTGCACTAAAAAACCTACTTCAGCACGTACAAAGTATATTCCCTCCCCTTTATAAATGGATTATCCCAACAATTTTAAACATTCCTTAAAAAATATAACATCCAAATTTGTCATAAAACCGTTAATCTACTATCTAATAATTTTAGTAAACTAAAAGCGAAGACTCCAAAAAACAAAAGGAACAATGTAGTTTATGAAATTCCCTGTTGTAATTGTGAAGGGGTTTACATCGGTCAAACAAGTCAATATTTGGAAAACCGTATAAAAAGCCATAAATATGACAAAAAAAAACTCAATGGCATTAACCAACCATGAAAAGTCGAAAAACCACAGTTTTAATTATTCTGAAACTAAAATCTTAAAAACCGAGTGTCAGTTAAAAAAAAGGGAATTTTACGAAATGGCTTTAATCCACAAAAACAAAAACTGTGTGAATGACAAAAAAGATGTAAACAATCTTAGCAAAATATATACATCTATATTGCAATAATTGATACTCCACAGTTCGTTGTGTTAGTCCTTTGTAACAATGTGCAAAATGTTGTGTCCTGTTAACATTTTCTTAATTGAGAAAATAAAATTTTAATACATGTGATCGTCATAGCTGTTACTTCGTTATGTGTTATTTGTATTGTATTGTTATTGTATACTGTTATCATTACGTTCTAGGGTAAGATGATTGTTTTTTGACGTATTTTATTATTTTCGTACCAACAATTTTTCATTTTTGATTTGAAAAAGACCAAAACTGGTTGAAACGTCATCAGACTATAATATATGTATGTTTTAAAAAAAGAAGTAATTTTCTAATTATTTTCAAGTAAACCACTGACCGTAAACCAAGAAAAATAAAACTAAAATATATCTATTACGAAAAAGGTCAAATCGAAAATCATATATATATATATATATATATATATATATATATATATATATATATTTATATATATGTATATATATATATATAAATATATATATTTATATATATATATATATATATATATATATATATATATATATATATATATATATATATATATAAAAACTACACAAAATAATTAACCCTAAATAAAAGTAAGTAAGACAAAAAACACTTAAGATACTTAGCACAATAATTTAGTTATAAAGGACTTCAAACCCTACTACTTAGCAAAGGAACATTTGGTAGGTCGAAAATGCCTATTCCTTTCAATGTAAACAATTGTTATAAATGTACCTAATTGAAACATACAAATTCTCATAAGTTGTGATTTAAAAAGCAACTAGCTGGTCCGGCAGACCTTGTTCTGTCTTTTCCGTTAGATGTGGAATTATAAGAATATGCGGCACATTCACCACGTCGTCCAGAAATATTATTAAAAAAATTGTTTTTAAAGAGAAAATACGAAATAAAACAACACAAAAAATAGTGCTGAAAGGTCTCGGTCACCAGACGATCATTTAAAAAAATCGGTGCAGTACAAGTCCCTCATGAACTTGCTGAAAAATCTGGCTTAGTGTTTTAAATATACAGATGACTTCCGGCTTGTCAAGCACAACAAAAAATTAACACATAGTGTAAAATATGTGTGCAATACAATGACCTTTATCCGGAACTTTCCTTTAAACGGATTATATCACATATAGGTAACACGTTTAATATATACACATAGTTGCTTAGTATTAACTTACATATTATATAAATTGTTATATAATTCACTTTTCTTAATAAAAGAAAAGTTTCAGTATGGGAAAAGTTCCGGATTCTTTAATATAAAAATATATGAAACTCTTAAAACAATTTCCTTGTAATGAAACTTTCCCTTAGAATAGAAAGTGTTAACCGTTTGTGATTTTTTTTTACCAAATGAAACGTAAGATATATATAAATCTTTATTATGCTAATAAAAATGCTAGAGCTTATCGTATCCAGAAATTTTTTACTACCCATTTTAATGTCATCATAGAACTATTATAGTGGAAAAAGAATGTTTTGGGATGACCGCTAAAAAATATATGTATTAACATTTAAAAATATTTTTAAGGTGTTTCAAATACTAATCTCTATAATATTTCTTTGACTATTTATAATTATTATTAACAAAAATTATTTAAATAATCTGTTTTTTAATTCCATACAATGCTTAAAAAGCGACAACACCGGTACATTTTTCTCAATTGTGACGTACGCATATTTACAAAACCGTAAAGCCAGCCAAGCGGTGTTGCTTTGTGCGAGTTAACACTTAAGAGCATTGTTTTTGGGAAATATTTGTGATTTTTTTATAGCATAGTGCACTCAGTGTGCAAAAATCCAAATTACTTAAGCCCCTTTTTCTCGGGTAAGTCAAAGTGTTACTGTTTTCGAGTATTACGTACGCAGCATGATATTATTCCTAATATATTATTGTTTTATAAGTACGATTAATTAATTTAAGGATTAATAGACTGACTAATTGTTATTTTACTGTTTTCGAGTATTACGTACGCAGCATGATATTATTCCTAATATATTATTGTTTTATAAGTACGATTAATTAATTTAAGCATTAATATACTGACTAATTGCTATTTTATCATTCTTTGGAAACCAAAATTGCATATCTGCAATAGGCTGAGGCAGAACCGATGTACATAGATTCAAAAAACACGTGTATACGTATCTCTTTACATATATTTGACATAAACAAATATATATTCCTTACAATCAATTATTTTAAAAATAGGTACTATGTTTTGCAGTCAGAACAAAATAATCTAAAATATACGAGTTTAGGCATACGTTTTTATGCATAATCTAAAAAACAGTTAGTGGGTTAAGAAATTTTAATAAAATTACGCTATTAGTATGTGATATATCAACGGCGAGAAGAAAAAAAGTCTGTTATTATAACTTTACAGCTTTTGTTAAACTTAGACCCGACAAGGAGGAAAGACCCTTTTTCCTTCTTACATCTACTTGCAGTACACGTTTATTTACTCTAATCCCGCGATATACAAACTGTGTTCCGCGGAACCCTGGGATTCCACTCTATCGTTTTAGGGGTTCCGTGAAAAAGTAATGAGTAATGCATAATAATATATTTAAAAAAAAACTGAACAGATAAAGGAGCCAGTGGCGTAAATTTCCACTTACCTCCCACTTGTCATCAACTGGTTAGGTAACAGTTCATTTCAGTTTAATTACACTAATTCTACTAATAAAAGTAGCCGTTTCTAGTGTTATAGGTTAGCTAAGAAAGGTAAGTAAGTACATATTCCTATTTAATGTGTTTTTTTTTTGTTTGATAAACGCTTTGTCTTTCTTAACAATTTCATTTCAAAATTAAATTTAATTTTTTAAAGTGTTATGTCAGTATTACTTACACACTAATAATGATAATTTTGGATGCGTGAATTCTGATAGCATAACCTCAAAATTATAAAATATGTATTTTCGGTGAAGAAAAAGGTCACCAGCGGTCACTTATAAATTGTTATCGATCATATCGTTATTCATGGTCTTCTTTTTTGCAAATTTGGCGATTTTGAAATGCGATTTGTTCGATTTGTAGTTATAATCAGCGGGGAGTAATTGAATGTGAATAAGTTATTGTTTGATAGGTATTAAACATCTTCGAAATTAGGACTCAGCGAACTGTTCTTTTTACAAATATGTCCCGTTTTCGAGTTTATAATATGTTGTTTTCATTTTTTCAGATAAATGTTCACTCCTATTATGAATACTTGGTTGAAGACTGGAAAATTAAAATGTTCAGTGGTAGAGGAGAAATCGAATGACATTTCTTTAACAACCGAAAATATTTCCTTGCCTTCATGCCCAAAGGATTCCGAACCGAAATTCCAAGAATTACAAGGCAGAAAAATAAAACCAAATACAAGCGTGAACGAAAATCAACCAAAGCGGAGAAAATATGACGAAAGTTACATGAAATTTGGTTTTACCTGGACTGGCAATGAATTTGAACCAAATGGTTTATGTGTGCAGTGTGAAAACGTAGCTAGCAATAGCAGTCTGAATCCAGCAAAATTGCAGATGCACCTGGAAACTCAACACCCCAATCTGAAGGACAAAAGCAAAGAATATTTCGAACGAAAATGTGGGGAACTTAAAAATAAAAAAAAAGTCATTTTGTAAATATATGTACGATAGTAACGAATCTTCGCTTGAAGCATCATATCTTGTTAGTTACCGAATTGCCAAAGCAGGAGAAGCTTATACAATAGGAGAAAATTTAATCAAACCTTGTGCCAAAGACCTGATTGCTTGCAAACTTGGTGGAAAATTTATAAAAGAAATCGACGAGTCCCTCTCTCTGATACAACCGTTTGCAGACGTATCAAAGACATATCAAATTTTTGCGAAACACATTAATAGAACGCATAAAACAGTCACCTCATGGTTTTGCATTACAGTTAGATGAGTCAACTGATGTTGTTGGTTTAGCGATTTTACTTGTTATGGTGCGTTATATTTTCAAATCAATTGAAGACCTTCTCTTCTGTAAGCCCCTTCCCATAGAACCACAGGGGAGAAAATATTTGAGACAATTAACACGTATATGAACAACAACGAAATATCATGGAATTCATGTTTGCATATATGTACTGATCGAGCAAAGTCCTTGCTTGGAACAAACAAAGGCGCAGTATTTCGAATAAAGGCCATAGCACCTCATATTGAACATTCACATTGTTGCATTTATTGCCAGGCTCTGGTCGTTAAGAGAATGCAAAAGAATTTAAAAGACGTTCTTGACGACATAGTCAAAATTGTCAATTTTATTAAATCCAGAGAGTTAAATTCCCGACTGTTCACTCTTCTTTGCGAAGACCTATCAAGTTTACATAGGACGCTTCTTCTACATACAATGGCTCTCACGTGGAAAAGTTCTAAGTCGATTTTTTGACTTTAAAGATGAGATACGGTTATTCTTATACGAACAGCAGCATGCATACGCATTTAAATTAATTGACGAGAAATGGTGCCAAGCAGTAGGATATTTGGCTGATATATTTTCTGCTATAAATGAACTAAATGTGTCATTACAAGGAACAAAAACAAATATTTTTAAAGTTAATAATAAAATTAATGCTTTTATTATGAAGTTGAGTTTGTGGGAATCGTATGTAGAGAAAAACGACACACAGTGCTTCGAAAAGTTAAACGATTTTTTAGTATTTAATCAGATTAACATAAACGAAGACATTAAAACATATATTATCAACCATTTGAGCGTTCTAAGTAAAACTTTTAGAGACTATTTGCTAATTACAAACGAGTCACATGGTTGGGTGCGAAATCTATTTGCGCAAAGCCATGATGATGAATTATTAACGTTGAAACAAAAAGAACAATTAATTAAGATATCGTCTGATTCTACTTTAAAAATGTCATTTAATCAAGAAGAACTCTTTGATTTTTGTGTACAAGGAATATCCTGAAATTTCAAAGTGTGCCATCGATATTCTTCTACCGTTCGTCAGCACATATCTTTGTGAACAATCTTTTTCCATTTATACCAGCACAGAAACTAAATACAGGAATAAATTAGACGCCGAACCGGAAATGAGAATTCAAATCACCACTATTAAACCAGATTTTTAAAGCATTGGTAGGAAGAAGCAAGCCCATCCTAGCCACTAAAATGATTGTGATGGTGTTCTTATTTTTTATTATACTATTATATTTTTATTATACTTTTATATTTCTTTTTTTTTCAATTAAAACATGATAATTTTCTCAAATAAATAAATACATTTTTACATTATAAATTAGGGGTTCCCTAAAAAATTATAATCATGTGATGTGTTCCGTGAGAGATAAACGTTTGAAGACCGCTGCTCTAATCTAATCATTGGAGCAAAACATACACCATTTTATGAATGAAAAAACTACAAGATGTAGGGTTTCCTTTACTTATTTAGTACACTATGAAATAAAGCAAGGTATAGACATGTCCAAAGATTTTAAGGCGGAATATGTTGATTATAAAATTGTGTCTGTTCGCCTTAGCTTTTTGTTTGATAGTTAAAAACTCAATGACCTAGATATATATAACATAACAAAGCAGGCACCGTGTCACGCTGATCCCCTATGATCCGTGATGGCGCCTTTGATAAGCCCTTTGTATTTGTGAAGTGCGATTGACTACGAGCTTACACAATACTCTATTGAACCGTTTAAACCTGTACATACAGGTCGCGTTTATCAGTTGATCGGTTATTTGCGATAATCTGAAGGCCACGACTAATTAACGTAGCATCGATGGCTTGTATTTGGCTTAATTAATTTCTGTATTATGACGCTCTGTATGAATTTTGTAACATGATTATAATACTAATTATAAAAACCAATGATTGGGCCTTTAATATCTTTAACATGACATATATAGACTGAAGCAAAGATCTAGAACGTTGTCAGATCTACCGTTTGACAGGTATTGACACTAGTTTTGATTTTCTTGTTTAACACACATCTATTTTTTATTTTCGGATTCCTTAATCAATTAAAAGTATATTTTGATGAAAAAATAATGTTTTGAATCAAGCAGGTTCCCAGGAAAAAGTAATTAAAGTATGTGCATGTATCTACCTTACTAGAAGTCACCAGTAAATTTTAAATAATAAATGTCAAAATGCCAGAGTCGAGTTAACTGATACGGCCCTATTGCGAGATTATTTTTTTAGGAAATAAAATAAAAACAAAATTTGTTCATAATTTTATTAAAATAACTATTTGCAGAAAACTAACAAAAAGTGCAATAAATTTGTTGAATTGAAGTTGAATTTTAGTTCCACATAAATTTTACACTTTAGACAAATGTTAAAAAATAATATTAGACAGGCCATAACTTTTAAAGTATTGGATGTATCAAAACGAAATTTCATATAAGTAAATGGTACATAAAGAGGAGAGTTTTCGCATACTTTTTTGCTTTTCGGTCACTTCCGGTTTACAGGAAACGACTCCAGTTTCGATTTTTTCAGGTAGAACATTGTGTATATTTTTATATTTTTGGTTTCCTGAGACAATTCTGAATCAAAATGTGACATTTTAAAAACTTTTTACGCCTACTTGATTTTTTATAGCCATTTTTAAAATTGCATCTAGGTGGCCATGACCGGACGCAAATTAATCTAAGGACCTGAAATGATGGCAGAATAATACAATCGCTAAGTTTTAGTGATTAGTCTGATAGCTAGGAACAAGAGAAGTTGATGAAATCAAATTTTTGTGTCTTAACAATTTTTTTTCAAATGGCGACCATTTTTAGACAAGCACTTACTCTTTGGAGATTGGATTAAAAATAAGCTCAAAAATTAAATATTACTAAGAAAAATACTCGATAATCAATTATTTACTTTTATCAGGTATGCCATGGATAACCATGCTGAATATTAAGTAGGATTTTTTGTTTTGACAGTAGTAGACATATGCAAAAGTGTTGACAAAGGGATACCCGTACAAAAAAGCTTTAGACACATTAGTTACTCTACTCTTAATTTAGAATAAAATGACTGTGTGCCAAAAAAAATCGGTTTACTATACAAGTGATTAAACTTGACTTCTTGCATATTTAAATATTCCATAATTAAGGGATGTAGTGTTCTTTTGGAAAGCCTGTAAACTTACTAGTGTATTTTAGTAGCTGTTCTCCCACCTCAGCGGTAAAAAATGTATGTGCAGTTGCATCATATTTGAATGGCAAGAGGTGACAGTTGCCACCCCAGAATTGGCCAACTCATTATTTTGCCACCCCAAAATGTTGAATAAAAAATGGCAATCATTTACAAACAATTGGCAAATACAGTTCTATTAGAATGATACTTTCTTGATTCTTCGCTAATTATCCCTAATTTAGCACAAAAAATGAAATGTGTGTTTACTTTACAAACGACTCGGTTATTAATTCAAGTGATTAACAATAAATGTTTTTAGGGTCAATAGAGAATTATTGTGTGGCTTTAAAAACTATCATTTTAACGCTATTTTTTTAATACCTTTCCGAGAAACCACCCCCGGACCCTCCTTCTAACAGAAAGGTCTTTCTAAACCCCCCAATAGGCCTTACCACCCAAGTTAACAAGCTGAAATTATTGCTGCGCTTATGTGAGAGTAAAGCAGATATAGTCAAAAGCAGTCATACGATTTATCAACGACAAACTTTTTAAGTTTGTTTTTCTTTTATTACGTGTAATCATATCCTCCACATAAAATCCGCAAGATGAATTAGGTAGACCTATGATATTTTCATATGAAAAAAGAGGATACACATATAAATACCAGCAGTTGCAAAAATCTTCAGTCAAGTCAAAGTCAGATTGACAAGTCAGTGACAAAATGAATAATAGAAAACAATTTTCGGGTTTTTGCATCCACAGATGAAAAAAAAATGGTATTAAATCTAATAAAATATTACGTAAATGAAAATTCGCCGGCCGTTATAAAGTCTGTGCAGAAAATTGTGCATGAAAAAAAAGTAATTTACTTCCGAAGAAGATTAAGAAATGTACACGAAAAAATCTAAAGGCAAAATACTTAAGTTACCAAGCAAAAATGGATGTTCGTAATGCAATTTACGATTTATGCACATTAAAAACTAATATAACCCTTCAAGTTTTAAAAGAAGCTTTAAAAAATTGAGGCATATTGGAAATTGGACTAAAATCGTTGTCAAAATAAATAAAAATGTTGGGTTTTCGATATAAAAAGGACTGTAATCGAGGATTTTTATGTGAGTTGCCACATATAGCAAGTCAGCGTATCCAGTTTTTAAAGAAATACACTGAAAATGTTAATTCAAAATTTAGAAAAGTGGTATTTTTTGACGAGACTTCGATATATACTTGACCTTGAACCAAAAATGAGCCTTCGGGGTACCAAATTTTAAAATATCATTATTTTGTAAGTTTTGAAGATTTAATCTTCATATTTTGCAGACGATCGGTAAGTAATCTTAGGTTTCTATTTTTTTTTTGAATTTGTCTATTTTTATACACGGTGTCCTAAATTCAGCGGCAAACATTCACATTTTCAAAGCCTCTAAAGTCCGTTTTTTTAAGTGGGACACCCTATAACTTTATGCATTATCGAATGTAGAATTTAATTTTCTATCGAACTGTATTAAGATTCTCTATACCTATTCGTAACCATTTTCGAAATAATCAGGTTTTTATTAAACTATCATATGTATTTGCTAAAGCTTACACCTTTCCGTAGTAAGCCATGAAAAAAACAATTGGTGTGCTTTTCTAATTAACGTGACACCTGATTTGAAACTTTTAAATTAAAATAAAATAAAACTCAAAAGCTGATATTCTCAATTTATTTTATATTCGCGGAGAATGTTACAAAATATTGGAGAGAACGTGCCATGTTTTTAATGAAAAACATCCTCATTTATCGCCAATGAACAAGAGAAAATTGAAGAGGATTGAAACCAAATTTTTTCGTTTCGGAAAAGTTAAAGTTATAAAAAATGTAATAAATTGTTTACATTATTTTTAACCATATCTACTAAGTTCGAGACTGTTCTAAACTTGTTTTAGTGAACTTAAAAATTATAGCAATCTAACAATCAACAATAAATAAACAAAATAATAAAATTGAATTATAACAAATGTTCTATATGCTGTCCGTTCATTTGAAGACACATTTCAATTCTTCTTCGTACAGTTGCTGTGGCCCGTTGAATTTGTCCGTTTTCTAATTCGGTAAAAGCTGTTCGTATCCTGTCCAGTAAATCTTGTTGGTTATTTACTGGGGAAGCATAGACTTTACCTTTGATAAATCCCCATAAATAAAACTCTAGGGGTGTTAAATCAGGCGATCGCGGGGGCCATCTCCAAGGGCAATTGGGACCAATCCAGCGATCTTCAAAAATTCGAAATAATTAAAGATAAACTGCAGCGGAATTATGTGCTGGTGCCCTATCTAATTGGTAGCAATAATTTTGCAGCTCAGCAATAGGAATTTCTTCTATAAAGGCAGAAACCGTCGGTCGTAGAATTTCCAAATACTTATCACTGTTTAAATTGTCTTCATAAATACAGTACCGCACCTGATCATTTAATACTATACCGAAAACATTGAAGCTGAACCTCTCTTGAGAACGCGTTTCGCGTAAAGCGTGCGGATTTTCTGCTGCCCAGAAATGTTCGTTTCTGCTATTTGTTATTCCTTCTCTAGACAATTTCGCTTCATCGGTTCAAAATATTTTTGAAAGGAATTGAGGGTCTTCTTGAATTTTCAAAAACATGATTTCGCAAAATTCTACTCGTCGGACGTCATCACCAGGTCTCAAGGCTTGCACGTTTTGGAAGGAATAAGGGTGCATATGATGTTCGCTCAAGATTCTTTAGACAGATGAAGAAGAAATTCCCAAATCGTTTTCTGCAGACGGTATTGAACTTTGCGGGTTTGCGTGGAAATAAGCTAATATGTTTATTACGTTATCCTCGGCATTTGTCACTGGTTTCGGAACATTTTTTGTAACTTTAACCTTGCCAAAACGCAAAAAGTTCGTTTCAATCCTCTTGAATTTTGACTTGTTCATTGGCGGCAAATCAGGGTGGTGTTCATTAAACACACGACACGTTCTCTCCAAAATTTTATAATATTCTCGATGAATATAAAATAGATTGAGAATATCAGCGTTTGAGTATTCTTCCATTTCGATTTAGAAGATTTAGTTTATCACTGACAGCTTTCGATAAATAACGCATACTAATCATCTGTCATATTGGATATTGGATCTCAATTGTTTTTCCATGGCTCACCATTGGAACATGTAAACATTTAAGCAAATACATACGATATTTTTATAAAACCCAATTATTTCGAAAATGGTTACGATAGGTATAGGGAACCTTAATACAGTTCGATAGAAAATGAAATTCTACATTTGATAATGCATAAAGTTATAGGGTGTCCCGTTTAAAAAAACGGACTTTAGCGGCTTTGAAAATGTAAATGATTGCCGCTGAATTTAGGACACCCTGTATAAAAATAGACAAATTCAATAAAAAAAAATAGAAACCTAAGATTATTTACCGATCGTCTGCAAAATATGAAGATTATATCTTCAAAACTTACAAAAATATAAGATTTTAAAATTTGGTACCCCGAAGGCTCATTTTCAGTTCAAGGTCAAATATCTTAAGAACGCTTGAACCTAGGTATAGGACATGCTACATAAAATAGCATTAAAATTCTCCCTAAAATTTAAAAATATCATAAAATACAGGGTGTTCTATTTAAAATAAGCAAGTTGATACCAACTTCCGGTTAAACCGGAAGTGACAGGAAGTTGAAAATATTTCAAAACAGAAGTACCCCTTGACCTTACCTTAATCCCAAAATTTGAAATTTTTATCTAAATGGCATCATCAAAAACTTTTAATGAACGGGTTGCGTGAATAACCCTGTATATGTATATACTGGGTGGTGCAACCAAGATGGGGTGGACGATTGTGGGCAAACGGAGAGGAATTTGAAAAAAAAAATTGGGATATGATTGACAGTCAAGAACGCTGTGTTTTAAAATTATACCCATTATACAGGGTGGTCTGAAAAGTTCGTGGTGAACCAAACTTGTATTTTTTTAAAGGGGACACCCGGTATATTATTATTTTAGTTGACTCTCCTATTCGTTACGATCATTTTGATATGAGGTTTGTTGGGTCTAAAATTTATACCAAGGGAATGGGACGAGGTTAAAGTGGAAAAAAGGGTTATACTCCGGCCCTTTTTGAAAACAATTGAAGCAGGTATGGAAAAACCAAATATTCTATAAAATGTATTGTTTCTAGGATTACAATAATCGCTTGTAAGTCGTTCAAAATCATTCACTGTTATACAGGGTGGTCAAGTTTTGCAAATTTACCTTGGATTGAATTTTTTTAAATGGAACACCCTGTATATTTTACTTTCATGTTAAAGATAACATTACTAGATTTCAGAAAATACATTATTTGATACCTTTCTGACCAACAGTTTTTCAGTAAATTAGCTGTGAAATCAAAATTTCTTCATTTTAACACGAATTACTCTGAATTCACGTTGTTAAAATTGACAATTTAATATTAGGAGACCATGATATCATCATAAATTGAACAAAAGATTGACACTCCTGTCAAAACAGCAAAGTGTATATATTGTCATCAGTAAATAAATAAATATTGTTCTTTGATGATGCGATGCCGAAATAAAAACAAGATAGAAGCTTTTGCAAGTTTATCATAGAGATTTCAAGAAACAGGAAATATTGCTTTTAAAAAAACGTAAAGTAATTAATAAACCATTTACCAATGAAGATAATGCTTTGACAGTATTAATAACAGATCTTTTTTTACAAAAAAAATAAATTTAATATAAATCAACAAAAACAATGTAATTAAAACTTATAAAAGATGTTCAACTAAACCACCGTTTTGCTGAAGGCACATTTCGAGTCTATCCATAAATGAAAGTTTCACTTTTCTCAAAGTCAGGTCTGAAATGTTGCGAAAACTGCTTATTATTCTCAACTTCATATCTTCCACTGTGGTTGGAACCTCTTTATAAACTTCTTCTTTAACATGTCCCCATAAAAAGAAATCTAGTAGCGTTAAATCGGGTGACCTCGCAGGCCACTTAACTGGTCCACCTCGCCCAATCCAATGTTCTCCTTTCCAATTATTGAGAAAATGTCTTACATGCCTATGGTAATGCGGGGGTGCTCCATCATGTTGGAACCATACGGAATTTCTTAACATTAAAGGTAAGTCTTCGAGCAATACGGGCAACTCATTTCTCAAAAAATTTAAATAGACTCCCGTTAAATGCTCTTCAAAGAAATATGGTCTTATAACATGAGAGCCAATTATACCTCCCTTAACATTAATTGACCATTTATTTTGATGGTCCACCTGACGAATCCAATGTGGATTTTCGGTTGAATAATAGTGCAAATTATGTTTGTTAACCAAGCCGTTGCTTTTAAAAGTTGCTTCATCTGAAAACAGCACCCTATCTACAAAACCTGGATTATCCCAAATTGTATTTAAAAACCAAATTGAAAACTCTTGTCGTTGGACGTAATCGTGATCATACAGTTCTTGGTGTAATTCAATGTGGTAGGCATGACATTTATGTTGTTTCAGAATCCGTTTAATACTAGTGCGTTCAATACCAGTAGCTCTCTCAATTTCCCTGGTACTTGTGTGCGGATTTTCTTGCACTGTTAATAACACTGTCAAAGCATTATCTTCATTGGTAACTGGTTTATTAATTACTTTACGTTTCTTAAAAGCAACATTGCCTGTTTCTTGAAACCTCTCTAATAAACTTGCAAAAGCTTCAGGTCTTGGTTTTTTTTCGGCATCGGGATATCGTACCGCATAAACCCTGCTTGCTAGTAAAGGGTTTTTTTGACACTCGCCCAACATAAAAGTCATGTTTATCAACTCTGGAGTACTCAAACTCATTGTTACTTAACAATTTCTCGGCTTATCGTCAAAAAACAATGATAATTGATGCCAATTCTCTGACACTTTGCGGTTTTGACAAGAATGTCAACCTTTTTTTTCATTTATGATTATATCATGGCCTCCTTATATTATAGGTAGTCAATTTAAGCAACGTAAATAATACCGTTTCTGTTAGAATGAGTAAATTTTGGTTTCACGGTTAATTTACTAAAAAACTGTTGGTCAGAAAGGTATCAAATAAGGTATTTTCTGAAAGCTAGTAATGTTATCTTTAATATGACAGTAAAATATACAGGGTGTTACATTTAAAAAAATTCAATCCCAGGTAAATTTGCAAAACTTGACCATCCTGTATAACAGTGAATAATTTTGAACGACTTACAAGCGATTATTGTAATCCTAGATACAATACATTTTATAGAATATTTGGTTTTTCCATACCTGCTTCAATTGTTTTCAAAAAATGGCCGGAGTATAACCCTTTTTTCCACTTTAACCTCGTCCCATTCCCTCGGTATAAATTTTAGACCCAACAAACCTCATATCAAAATGATCGTAACGAATAGGAGAATCAACTAAAATAATAATATACCGGGTGTCCCATTTAAAAAACACAAGTTTGGTTCACCACGAACTTTTCAGACCACCCTGTATAATGATTATAATTTTAAAACACAGCGTTCTTGACTATCAATCAAATCCCAATTTTTTTTTTCAAATTCCTCTCCGTTTGCCCACAATCGTCCACCCCATCTTGGTTGCACCACCCTGTATATATATATATATATATATATATATATATATATATATATATATATATATATACAAGTTTTTTTTTTGCGCAGGGGTGGCCCGCATTTAAATAAATGACACTTGGTTGTTAGATTTTTAGGTCAAGCGGGGCTCATCATTTATGGTGATTGATAAAAAAATCTCACTTTCATTAAGTGACTTAATAAACAGAACATATCCTGATTGTTCCACTGATTCGAACCGCTTTCCGACTTTATTAAGGCGCTTGCCATGTTGTGTATTTTTGTTTTTGCTACTTTATCTACCCGAAATCACGAAGTAATCTTTAAAAAAACAATTCTCCAGATAGATGTTTTGATTACCAATCCTCTTTAGTATTTCTTTATAAATTCCACAAAAAAACTTTATCTTAAAATATCTTTCCCGTTAAGGGCTTATACAGAAATTACATTAAAACTTTGCAGACTTCTTCGCCTCAAGCCCGTTATCAAATTGTTTTGATACCCCCTTAAAGAAATCCTGAAGATAATTAAGTGAGACTTTCTTATACTTAAATTTCAGGATAACTCGCTTAACAAAGTGTCTAAGTACCAGTTTTTGCCTCTATTGTACATTTTAAATAAGCGAATTATACGCGAATTTGATTAACGGTCTCGAAATGCCCCTCCGTCTAAATGCGCCTGTCTGCTATCAATAAATCTCAAAGGTCGGGCTACTTATTATTTGGGGTGCGGCATAGTTTCCTTAGAATTTCAAGTTTGCCATGATTTCTTATCGGACGAGGGATCTCTTTGTTTTTTAAACAAAAGAGAAAAAGGAACTATGCGTATTTACCAGAAACAAAAGGACCCTGAATGGAAATTAATAATCTAACTTCAAAGGAACCTCACATCGGATATCACCAACGTGATATACAGTACAAAAGAATTCGACAATGCCCCGAGTCAGGTGTTTTATTGTTCCTTAAATTATGCACGTTAATTTGGAGGGTTGCTAATCTAAATTTACACTATCGCCTTTAACTAATAAAAATGTAAGTGAGAATGTTGTAAATCTATAAATAAATAGCACATTAACTCAAGATACTGGGTTGTTAAATAGAAACACCAAAACAACAAACATATTTCAATAATAATCAAAAAATTGATAAAACCGCAAAGTTTTTGACGTTTTGTTTTTTGTTTCAAACAAATTAGCCACCTATACTAACCGGACACAAAAGAAAATTAGAAAATCGCGAATTTTGAGCTTGTTTTTCAAAATAACTGCATACATGTATATATTTTTGGAAAGCCTTATTACTAATAAATATAAAGAATAATATACAGGGTGTCCCATTTAAAAAGATAAAATAGGGTCCGATAACTTTTTGGCCTGACCCTGTATACTTATTCCGAAAGCGGCACTAAATTATGCGAAAAAAGTTATATAAGGAACAGTTTTCGCCTTCATAGTAAGTTTTAAGATAGTTGGGATACGAAGGATGCCTGAAAATGCAACATTTTCAAAAACGTAAAAAAAAAGTCGAAAACATCGGTGTCCTTAGAATTTCAAGTTTGCCTTGATTTGTTATCGGATGGGAAATCGCTTTTTTATTTAAACAAAATGGAAAAAGAAGCTATGCTTATTTACCAGAAATAGAGTGGGCAAACGAAAACTTTATACTCCGATTTTCCGTCTCTAAAATGATATTCTGGAAAAACGCTCGGATCCGTCGATTTTTGATTTGAAGGGGAAGCTGAAAACTAGCTTTTTTTATCCCCGTAGTTTGAATACGTGAGGGGGAGCATGTCAAACATCTTTTTAAAGGTCTTATCGGGTTCTTTAGGGCCTTATAATTTTATATTATTATTTTCAACCCCAACGAAATAACAACTTGTTATAATTTGTTAGAAATTTGAAGGTTTGGATACAAATTAGAATTCGTTTTTTACGTTTTTGTGAAAAAAAATCGAAGAACTCTCGGACCCGTCGATTGCTGATTCGAAAGGGAACAACTTATCTCATTTTTTCATCCCTGTAACTTCAACGTCCTAACGGAAGAAACACAGCCCCCTTGATAGAATAGAAACGAGGGGTGTTGCGAGACCTCATTTTGAAGATCTCATCGAGTACTATATATAATGTCCGATTCAAAACGGTCTAAGACGTCTTCGGGTTACCAGTTGCCATTTATCTCTATCTAGCCAGAGATTATCGTCCAGTCCTCTTTCTCTCATCTCGTTGTCGATCCCTTCTCTCGAAAACCTTCTGGGTCTTCCCTTTTTCTTCTTCCTTGTGGGACCCAAATTAATATTTGTTTGGGCAATCTCTCATCGTCCATTCTTTGGATGAGGCCATACTATTTTAGCTGTTTAATACTGATATCCTCTGTTATGGTATGAGTGACATTCATGATTGTTCGTATTTTGTCATTCCTGGTCCTTTCCAATTTAGGTCTTTCAGCCGAGCGTCTCCAGCCGTATGTTATTATACTTTTGACGATACTATCTGGTCTTAAAATTTCGCGTCAAAATTAAAATAAAGGTATAAGGACAAACGATACAATATTTTTACAGTTTACTAACACTACAAAGAGCATAAATGTAAAAGGTGCTAGAAATTACGATAAAAGGATTTTTAAATAATAAATATACAAGTAAAGAATTAAAACATGTCGCTAGTTAAGCCCGTCTGGAAAAAAATCGTCCAAGGTATAAAAAGGTCGCGTGATAAGAATTGATTTTAATTTCGTTCTGAACACCCTCTCATTTTGTTCCTGCCTTAAATCTAGTGGAAGATGATTGAAAATTCTCTTACTATTATAAAGGATGAAATTTAGGGCCTGTGCAGACGATGGAATAGGAAGAGCAATATTGTGTGAAGAGCGCGTATTGTGAATAGAGTTGCTATTAATTGAATCTTTAAATTTCTTGTGCAACATACAAGCAGATTCCAAGACAAAAATACAAGTCAACGTAAGAATTCTTTGGGAAATAAATAAAGGTCGACAAGAGTCCCTCACTTTAGCCTTACACATGTATCGAACTGCTCTCTTCTGAAGAACAAAAATTGAGCTGAAAAATTGTTTTGAACAGGATCCCCAAAAACAGATACCGTACCTAAGGTGAGAGTCAATCAAAGCAAAGTAGGAGTTTCTAGCTATGACACAGTCCAGTTCGTTACTAATTACTCTCAATGCATAGCAGTTGGAAGACAATTTTTTGCTCAATTGTGCAATGTGACTTTCAAATTTTAACTTTTTGTCGATATAGACACCCAAAAACTTATTCTCTGTCAGAGAATTCAATATAAAGTTATTAAGGGACACTTCATTTAAATCACATTTAAACGACATTACGCAAGTTTTATTTGTGTTTAATGTAAGATGGTTTGCGTCACACCAACTTTTTATTGTAAGCAGATCTTTACTTACTAAAGCATTCAAAACAGTGGCACTAGTATTATGCCAGAGAACAGTGGCATCATCAGCAAATAGTGTAAACGCACCCTCTATCTTTACCGACGACAAGTCATTTATATATACCAGAAAAAGTATGGAGTCAAAACCCAGCCCTGAGGTACCCCATAATCAACTCTAAGACCATCCGATGTCTGGTAATTGAAACAAACACTTTGTTGTCTTCCAGTAAGATATGATCTGAACCACTCCAACGATACCCCTCTAAAGCTATAGATCTCTAGTTTTTCCAATAGAATATAGTGATTAACGCAATCGAACGCCTCAGAAAGGCCACAAAAACAGCCGCAGCTGATTCCTTGTCGTTCAGTTTTTTATAAAGGCTTTTCAAAAAAGAAAATATAGCAACATCAGTGCTTTTATTGCTTTGAAACCCAAACTGCGCGCGACTTAAAATCTGTTGTGATTTCAAAAAAGTCAGCATACGTTTTTTGACAATCTTTTCTATAATTTTTACAAGTGTTGGAAGTAGAGCAATAAGACGAAAATTTGAAGAGCTTTTGTGATCACCGCCCTTGTGAATAGGAATCACAATTGCCGATTTCAAGCACGATGGGAAGTCGCCATTGACAAATGAAAGATTTATGGCCTCAGAAAGAACAGACAAAACATTGTCCGGCAGAGCCTTGAATATTTCGATTGAGACACCATCCCACCCAGAGGCGCGAGTATTTTTTATATCTAAAAATATTGATTTGAGCTCAGATGCGTCGGTAGGTGTAAGGAAAAAAGAATCTCTGACGTTTATATTTGTTAGAAAGTCGCGAAAATTTCCATTACTCTTAATTTTATTAGACATATTGGCTGCTATTGTACAATAATATCTATTGAAGTCATTAGGTGTTAGGTTAGTATCAGCTAGGTTGTACCCATTTTTGCACCTAATTTCATTTACAATGCGCCATGACTCTTTCTGCTTATTATTGCTATTCAAGATTCTATGTCTGTAATAAGCTTGTTTCGCGGATTTAATTGTACATCTATAAATGTTTCTATATTTATTAAAGTATGAGGTGAAAATTTCATTGTAAATAAAAAACTTTCTAACATAGTGTAAAGAACGCATATTTCTGACAGATACTTTAAGCCCTCTGGTTACCCAAGCCTTACTCCTTTTACTTTTTAGCTTTCTCACAGGAAAAGATTAAAATCGACTAAGTAAGAAACTTGGTAAAAAATACATCATAGCAAACAGATAACATAAACCTTTTATTCTACAGCCCAAGGAGCCCTAGACAATGAAAAGTAACACCCTCCTTCACATGACAATAATACCATATAGGACAATGATCTAGAAAACATAGAACAACAATCATATTACACAAAATGTTTAAACACAAAAGATCCCAATGATCACATAACATATAAAAGGGAACGGGCAAAATCTATCAGATGAGACATGGACAAATGTGCAAGGAGATAGTTTGCTATGTCTTCATGGGAAACCTGGAAGGTAATTTAATCTCTAACCTAAACTAATTCAAATTAACAAGTAGCAAAAACATTACTCTAATTAATTTACCGAAGAGAAAGAACAGCAGATCATCGTTTCCCCCCGACCATACCAAGTACAGGGATAATATGTGTAAGCCCATGAAGAAGTGATTCAAACAGCTATCAAGTCCATGAGAAACGGACCTAAA
Organism: Kuschelorhynchus macadamiae; assembly: GCA_030620095.1. NCBI lineage: Eukaryota > Metazoa > Arthropoda > Insecta > Coleoptera > Curculionidae > Kuschelorhynchus > Kuschelorhynchus macadamiae. The sequence goes on from JAUTXW010000432.1 coordinate 932,149, forward strand.
CCAGAGAGATTGTTAGCCGAATTGCTTAAAAATAGAATATCAAAGTTTACAAGATCCTTAAAAGAACTATTTGAACACTTTATAAATGCAGATGATATCCAATCAAACTGGAAATAAGCATGCATAACGCCGATCAATGAAAAAGGAAGAAGAGATGAATGCTTCAAGTACCAATGCATCTCTGTTACAAGCACCATAAACCGTCTGCGTGGAAAACTAATTAGAAATATAATAGAGCCGGAATATGGGACTTATGATTAAGCAACATGGCTGATCAAATATATATGAAATGCGGCGAATCTAAAGCTTTAAATATAGATGATCATGAAAAAATAGAGGCATTTTCATAATCTGTATCTCCGGAATTAGATTTAAAATCTAATTGTTTTGACATACTGAACTTTGACATCGCTCATTGGCGTGCGAACCTAGGTGGAAAAAAGGTGGCGAATTTAAAAAAAATATATTTGCGATTTTTTTACGGAAATGTTGATCCTAGATTTTTTTCTTCAAGACTTGCATGAGAGCTGGATAAATGGCATTCTCTAATAATTCCAGATAAATTTCGCCCTTGAGATTACCGGGTGTAAAAAAGGGCCCGATGATGTGATTTCCACAAATACCTGCCCATCTGACCAATACCGACAGTTATGCTAATTTAAAATGTCGTTAAGGTAAAATGTAGTTTTGATTACACAGGCCAACACACATTTAGGTGACTGCGATTTTTAAACTGTTCTTGGGTAATTTTTGGATGCAGAATGTAAAAAACTTCTCAGATTTTGTCTATCAGATCTAGTTTAAAAAAAATAAAATTGTGTATATATTTTACGTTATAACTGTTATAATATATAATATTACTATTGCCAGTTAAAGAAAACAAAGACAAATGGATTTAAGTATTTATTGCAAAAACTTAATTTACATAATTACATTAGTCACTAATCACATAAAAATTTTCTTTTATACGACTTTCTAGAATGGAGTTTACTAGGACAGTCTCGCTGAATGCTCCAGCAGTAGTCCACCATCATGTGGCTATCCCATCGTGCTTGATAACGATCTTCCATAGTTTTAATATCCTGATGGAATCTTTCCCCCTGTTCTTCACTACAATCACCTAAGTTTTCTGGAAAACGATCTAGGTGGCTGTGGAAGTAGTGAACTTTTATACTCATGTTACAGCTGAGAATATTATAATTTGAAAGCATAGTTTCCACTAATTCTACGTAATTCTCTGCTTTATGATTGCCAAGAAAATTTTGTACTACTTGAACAAATGAACACCAAGCGTTAGATTTAGTCTCGTTCATTGATGTGGTAAATTGTTGATCTTTAACAAGTTGCCTTAGTTGAGGGCCATCAAATATACCAGCTTTTAGTTTTTCCGTGCTAATGCCAGGAAATTTACGTGATAAATACCCAAAACAATTTCCATCTCGATTCAAAGCCTTCACAAATTTCTTCATTAGGCTTAGCTTGATATGCAAGGGCGGAAGTAAGATTTTTTCTCTTGAAACCAAAGGTTCGTTCATCACGCTTTGCTATCCTTGAATCATGACATGTCTTGAAGGCCAATTTTTATTAACCCAGTGCTCGTTTTTAGCTCTGCTGTCCCAAAGGCACAAAAAATAAGGATATTTTGTATAACCACTCTGCTGTCCAAGGAGGAAGTTAACACAAATTGCCCACTGATGTTCTTCGTATTTAATTTTTCTCAAAACTAATGCAATTATTTCATATTCTTCCTTAGTGGTAGTAGAATGACCAATAGGAATTGAGCCATATTTGTTACCGTTATGTAAAAGAACACATTTTAAACTAAGTTTTGAACTGTCAATAAAAAGGCGCCAATCATCTGTCATTTTCTTGAGCGAAAAAAGGCAGCAGATCCTTATCTCTTTTACGATAAAATTTAATATTAGTACCTGGACAAAGTAGATTTTTTTCTTTTAATCTGGATGCAAGTAATTCAGCGGATTCCTTTGAGAGATTCAGGTCTCTTGTAAGATCGTTTAGTTCTTCTTGATTGAAACACTGCGGAGTTGCTAAATCTGCTTCAAATTCGCTGTCATTTTCTGATTGAATTCTTTGAACTTCGTCAGACGTTGATGTTTCTGTATCATCTTCTGTCAGTTCGGGTAGACTGCTAAACAATGGAACGGGTATTTCTTCCGAATGCGCTACAGGCGTTCTTGCAGAATCTAGATCAGGATATGTCCATTTGTGTCTATTTATGCCTTTAATATTAACGAGACATAAATAGCAGTCGTCATGATGGTTTCGCGGTTCTCCCCAAACCATTGATACACCAAACTTTAGGCACTTCCTCTTTCCAGTTGTCCATTCAAATGTTTAACACATGTTTTACATATGAAATGTGGGGCCCAAGATTTACCTTGATCTCCTAAGTGAACGCCAAAATAGGTAAGCTAAGCTCTTTTCACAAAGTCAGAAATCGTTTTTCTGCTCTCTGTTAAAGTGTATTCACCACACACATAACAAAAAACATCGGGATGATTTACACAGGTACGTCTGCTTGTGAATGCCATTGTTTCAGTTTAGTATCTTGATACTACAAAACGACCAAAATTTACATAAAATGATAGCACAACTTTACTTGGGAAAACTCAGTAATATACTAAATCGACTACAGCCAAGCAAGTATAGAAGGATCGGGTCATAGGCAATTACAGGTATAAAAGTAATTAAGAGCAGTGTATTGAGTAGTTCCTAGTATAGGAACATTGGGTCAGGGACAATTCCAGGTATCCATTTGGTTAATCAGATTCTGGGAAATTTCTATTTTGACGATTAAGTACATATTTATCTCTTTATTTGTTGTCCTTTATCAGAAAAAAATATCAATTAACCTGTAACCTGTATCTCAAAAACTAGAGCTGATAGAAAAAATCTGGTGGCATTTTTGGAATTAGCACATTAAAAACATCTAAAATCAGATGTTAGATTTCCGGCACCAAATTTTTGTTTTCATTTTGTTACCCTGTGTTATTGTTAATAATTTCACTGACCACTTCACAGAACTGGATTCGGCGATCAAAATCATCCTCGTTTAATTTCTGAACCAATCCTATCTTAGAACGATGGAACTTATGTTGTTTAATGATTCTCCTGATTATTGTGCGTCTTGCACCAGATACTTCGGACAATCTCCTAGTACTAAGGGTCGGATCCATCCTAACCTAAAACATCCACTCCCCTCACTTCATCTCTTTCATACACCCACTTTTTATTTCCGACTGAACCAGTAGCGTCAAATTTGGCAACCAGTTGCAAAACGTTATTTTTAAAAAACAAGTTTATAATTTCCACCCTTTCCTTCCACAAAATACGCCATTTTATTTAAAAATTCACGATTCACTTAGGTAAATCGTAAAACATTTTTTTTCAAAAAATTAACAAACAAATAAATACTTCTCAAATGCCAGTGTAATAAGGATAGTCCATCGAAGTGAATTCTGCATTCTCTTTTTCACTGTTTTAGCTGTTATTTCGTTATCGATGAAAATTTTGACTCGAAATTTTAGGATCTAATAATATTCGACGAGATCTTCAAAATTATGTATTACAACATCTCTCACCCCTATTCTAAATCAAGGGATTTTTCTTTCCTCCGTTTGGTAGTTAAAGTTACGGAGATGAAAAAAGCAGACAAGTTGTTCCTCTTCGAATCAGAAATCGACTTTTTTCTCCGTAATTGTATGTCTTTTTGTATATATATCCTTTTGAACTGAATAAATAAAATTTTATTAATATATTTATATTTAACTAAACGCAGCAATGACTAATTGTTATTTTATTATATAAATCAAAATGTTAATCTAAAGAGATGATGGAATACTAAATACGAGACATATTGAATAAATTTTTATAATTTTAAAGAGTTAAAAAAGGGAAATTTTGACGTTATCGATTCGTAAATAACGAATTCTCTATATTTCGCCAACTGGATTAAAGCCTAACAAAAATATTAAAGAGTAATTCACCAAGGGATCGTTCCAGACTTTAATATATCCCTTAAAGGTAACGGCCCAAAAAGTCTGCAAGGGTGAGCATACACTTTCATTAGAATTTCATCCACTTAGCTGTGCTTTTGCGGAAATTAAAGACGTTTAAAGCCTTTTCTTAAATAAAGAGAAGGAGAAGTTTTCTTGGTTTGGCACACAAGTTTCCTAGAAAGGTAAAACACTCTTAGTTTAGAGTCCTTTGATATTTCAAACACTTTATTAGAAGTAGTGTAATTAAGGTTACCTCAATGAGTTTTATGGCGACAAATCCGTTTGTTTTGTCACTTAGTGAGAGAAGCCAGCAAATTAAACAATATAGGTTGAAGAGATTTAGTGGCTTATTTTCTGATAATAAACTACTGATTAATATCTAAGCATAAGTCTGTCAAAATTTTGCTATCATTTCGCCGTTTTACTTCCCTCGTAAAAGGGAAGTATTGTAATTATGAAAAATCACCCTCCGAGATTTTTTTCAGATCTTTACGCTTCAGGGTCCCTAGACTCCGTGTTTTCTCAATTTCGTCAGTGTGTCTGTCTGTTTGTCTGTGGACCTGTCTGTTCAAGGCTTAGCTAAAAAAAACTACTTACCCGATTGACTTCAAATTTTGGCCAAAAATTAAATATCATATGGGGATTACCTGGTGATATTTAGGTAAGAATCCAATATGACAAGACAAAATGGCGGCCTAGTGAAATGTTAAAAATTGGATTTTTTCCAAAATGTTACCAAGTCATCCCCATATTATCCTTAATTTTTGACCAAAATTTGATGTCAATCGAGTAAGTTCTTTTTTAGGTATGCCGTGTTTCATGTTTCCGGCATCCAGAGACCCTAGAGAGACGTGAAAATCTCGGAGGGCGATTTTTCACGATTACAATAATACCATTTTACGAGGAAAGTAAACAGCATTTTTTCTATGAGCATGCGCAAAGTGACCACGCACTCATTTGCGTACGCAAAGTTGAACTTTTCGCACGGAAACTCTTTGCGCACACTATTTTATTCGCAGAATTATCGTCGTCAAACAAGACTTTTAGCTATTTTAATGTTTTTAGCATTAAGTAATGTTCAAAAAATAAAGATTTATCGTGTTTTTTGTTACACTTGTAGAGAATTTAGCCAAATGTACTTCATATTAGATTACCATAATTTGATTAAACGGCCTGTATGATTACTTGTCAGTGTCAAATAAGACAACAATAAGTTCTCTTTGCCACCTTGCAATTTTGGCAATTTCAGTCTTTTTGCCTTATCTAACCAAAATCCAAATATTCAATCATTTGAAAAAAGCTCCAAAAAAAGTAATTCTGCTTAAAATGGATAGTTCGGATGAAGAAATACCCGAAGAGGTACTAATAGCCGCGGAATCAGCAAATTTGGAGCTACTGCCAGTAAAATCAAAACAGAAGCATGAAAAGCAGTACGACTTGTTCGGGAAATGGTCCAATGGAAAAGGTGTGAAAACGGTTAAAGAAGAGGTACTATTAGCTTATTTTCTTTAATTAACCAGATAATTTAGACCAAATACTTTGTGGGCTTAATATGCAATGCTTAAGAGCGTTTTAAAAGTTAAAGAAGATATAGATAAAGTCGAATGCGGTGTTATCGTGCGGGTCCAAAGGTCACCAACATTATGAACCAAATCAGAAAACACAGTGAACACCAAAATGTTGTGTGATTCTTTTATCGAGCTATTAAATCTTATGGCACAAAAATTTTCACTTACCGGATATTCATTTAATGATCAATAAAGTATACTGAATTTCGAATTCATCAAGGCGTTGGAGACCCTAAGAGTTGGAACAAGCTGGGGAGAATAATAGTAGAGGCCGACAGCAACAGTGGAGAAGGGCTGGGTTAAGATCTAAATATTTTGCGCCACGTAATTAATTATTACTCTACTTTATCAAATAAATTAATGAAGTACTAGGCCGATAATAATTACGAATTATCGCCCAGTGTTGCACAACTCTAGCGATTCCAAGCAACGAAAAACCAAAATATTATCTTATACCAATGAGCTTACCTTCACAGAATACCAAATAATTAATTAAGATATGAGGGTCTCACTTGTAGGTAGGTAGCAGCAGTAAAACGCAAAATTTTGTTTGAAATCATATACTAATATCAAATAAGTTGTTCTTTTTGTTTTTTTTTTCAAAAGTTATTTCAAGTACAATAATAGTATATGTAGGTATGGTCCAAACGCGAGCCAACAGCGATACAGCTATAATATGTACTAAGCTTCTAATCTTAATTATTAAAATTACCTGCAGCTTAAGAGAAATCGATATTGTACACAAGAAAATGAATAATAAAAAAAATATAAATATGACAATGGTCAACAGTATGCAGGAATATATAAAAATATAGTACCACGGTCGATATTATGACGCCATAAATCGTGAGTGCAAAATCAAATACAAGTCAGTGAAATACATCAAAAATTATAAATAGAATCAAACAAGTTATTAAAGGCCACTCGATAAGCCAGTCAGCTCAATAATAAGGTAAAAAGTTTAGTTTAAAATTAGTAAATAGATTTTGATTTTTAGTGAGAAAAATTAATTTAAATTTGAATTTGTAAATATGAAGAACAAATTAATAAATTGGCTAATTGACAGTATCGAGGAATTTAGCTTGCAAAAGATATAATAGTTGAAATTTTAATTATTTGCTACGGTTACTTATCTGGACGTCCTCCAATAGCTGTGGCCGTTAGCTGTTCAGACCTTCAGGCGAAGAAATGTCACCTGGACTCAGGCGTATACAGGTGGGAGCAGCACCAGCTCCGATGCTGAAAGTGAGTCTCTTGCCTGGTCAGGCAAGTTGGCAATCCCAATAACTGATCCAAAGAAAAATCCAAATTCCAGGACTTGATCGTCGTCGTGACGGAAATCCCTTGGAATAATATCCAAACCAAAAAAAAACCCTAAAGAGAAAACATCCCTTAGCAAACATTAAACCATATCCAAATATAGCCCAAAATGTAAACAAAAATTAAATAAAATATGCAAATAAAATAATATTACCTCCTTCTGAGGGTTTTCTAACCAAAATGGAGTCTGGATCTAGCAGTTGCCTAATGCTAAAAACGGAATCAACGAGTGGTTGTCGATGGTCTGGACAAGTGCATTGGGCTTCTTACGAAGTCTTGACTCTAAATTTAAAGAAATAAAATGTCAACCCAGACCGAAGATGTTCAACAAAATGGCGTATGGTCATGGAAATGGCCACTAAGAACCATACACGGGCATTATCATATTATTAAATAATCAAATATACAAAAACTCACCGGAATCTGCTATTCCAGGTGCCAATATGGCAAGTCAGCAAGAGGATATCCTCTAAAGATGGTGGAACGAGGATTTTAGAGTGTGGCGGCCATTTTCACAATTCTCCCTCGTGGGTGCGAACTTCCTTTGTCCAAAAAAAACCCCAAAGTGCCCGAATAACAACTTTAGAACTTTCAAATCCAAACAGGAACTATTTCGCAAAAGATGCTCATCAATAAATCTCGTAAATACGATCAAGCCAGGCTCTACTTGAAAATTATGATGAAGGCATCAGAAAATGGACCGCGCACCACACTGCTGACTTGAGACTCACCAAGCAGGAACAAATTTTTGGAGCAACAGGTCCAAAATCTCTCGCCATGTTGCCACGATTCCACTCATAAAATCCTAGTTAAGACTTCAATTCTTTATCAATAAGCAACCAGTCATACTTAACACCAAAGGCACAGCAAATATCCGTCAATTAAATATCCAAAGGTCAAATCCGAGAAATAGAAACAATATATAAAATTCATTGTTTCAGAGCCACAGTCAGGTAAAATGTCACATCCGATATAAAAATTCTGCAGTCACGGGATCGGAAACTTATTCATGATCCGGCAACTACGGTCACAGATTGCTGTTGTAACCACAGGAACCGGTCGATAAAACTAGAAATGACTAGAAATACGTCGGCATCACGGAGGGCAATATTACCGGAAAACTTATCATAAAAAATCACTCACAAAACTATACTTGGGCATTCCAAAAGAACCCCAAATTACACCATTGTAAGCCCTCGAAAATAATAACAAAATCTAGACCTGCCATAATGCATCCGACTCATCTGAATAATTCTTTCCCAAAATTGACAATGTAGCGCCCTCTTTTGTAGGAACCTACGATACGACCAAATGCGCCTGATAGAATACTGCGATGTGTGCAGGAGACCGAGGAAACTGCCCCGACCGTCCACTTCCACCGCGGTACCTTTCCAAAATTAACGACAGAAAAATCGATAATCGAACCGTAAGCCAGGCTATTGATAAACGAGACCTGGAGATGTCGTGACACATCGATCAGTTGCGCGGACCTATACAGTGTAATTCTAATATACTTGTTTTATTTCAGTTCGCACTAACTGAATCCAAAATTCTGTTCTCTAAAAATCGAAACGGCAGAATCGCACAAGAATAATCATTAACATATTAAATCCATAGTGCATTAAAAGAAGTTTTCGTAGTTTTAAAAGACAAACGTGATAGGAAAGCAAAATTGTAAATTCAAAAATGATTAATATTTAGTAGTATTATTATCTAAAAATTTGTTTATTATATAATTATTTAAATAGTTTAATATTATTATTAGCATGCTATAAGTCCGAAATTATCACTTTACAATTCCCCCCCCTTGACACAAAACGATTGGCCCGCTAGGGACAATCGTAGTCAGGAGAGCGTTTCAGGTCTTTAGCGTGCCAAGTGCCTGTCAGAACCTTCCCGTCTCTGTCCTGTAACTCGTATGTCCAAGGCGATATCTGACGGCGAATGATATACGGTCCGACAAATTTCGGTGCTAACTTATGTGTAAAGTACTTGGCAGCATCAGACAAAACAAAATTCTTCTTCCACACTCTCTGACCTGGAGAAAAGACTTCACTACGCTTTCTAAGATTATACTTCGCAATATTCTTTTGACCAGCCGCTTCCAATCTGCTCCTAACTTCCGCAAACAACTTCCGAAATCCCTCATTTCTACTCTCTCCTGCGCTTTGGTTTCCATCTTCTGTTTCTACAAGATCTTTATTACTATAGTCCTTGCCTGAAAGGCACATGTTTCTTCCAAAATTTAAGAAAAACGGTGACACTTTAGTGGTCTCTTGGACCGCAGTGCGAATAGCACAGGCCAACTTCTGCAATTGTTCGTCCCACTTACGGTGATTGTCACTCACATACATTGACAACATGGTCTTTAAAGTTCTATTTTGACGTTCGGTGGGATTAGCCCTAGGGTGGTAATTTGCATTGAACTGAATTCTGCAATGATAGCTATCTGCAAATTTCTTAAACTCACTACTACGGAATTGTGGACCATTATCGCATAAAATCACCCGACTTACGCCGAATAAAAGGAACACTTGTTCTTCTATACGGTTGATAATCACTTTAGAAGAAGTAGAGCGTAGTGGAAATATTAAAGAGAATTTACTCAAATAATCGGTAACTACCAAGATAGCTGTATTTCCTTTATACGAACGTGGCAAAGGTCCAACCAAATCCATTGAAATCATTTCCCATGGACGAGTGGGCTTACTATGAGATACCATCTGGTCGTTTGCACCCTTTGGATCACACTTATGGGCTGCGCAAATCTGACAATTCCTCACATATCTGGCAACATCCTGCCGCATCTTCGGCCAATAAAACTTTTCTGCCAATCTATTAAAGGTCTTAAATACCCCCATGTGACCCGCAGTTGGTAAATCATGAGCTGAACTTATGGCTTCCAACCGTTCCTCTTTAGGCAATACCAACTTCCAATGGTCTTCCGATGACAAGAGCCCAAAATAGTCGTTCTTGATGTATTTGAACAACTTACTTCTAGAGCATCGCCAATTCAAGAATTTCAGTGGGGTAGCAATCACTCTGTCTACCATTTTGTTGTACCAATTATCTTTTACTGGTGCAGGTCTAGCCTGTTCACCATCATCGATAAGATTTAAAACTGGCACCGCCCTTGACAACATATCAGGAACCACCAAATCCTTCCCAGGCCGATGAATAACCTTGAAGTCAAACTGCTGTAATTTCACAGACCATCTGGCCAATCTACCACTAGGATCTTTCAAATTATGCAACCATTTTAAACTATAATGATCCGTGATGACACTGAAAGGGATTCCTTCGATATAAGGTCGGAGTTTTTCAACCGCCCATACTAAAGCCAAACATTCCCGTTCAGTGGTGGTATAGTTTTTCTCTTGTCGAGATAGTGAACGACTGAGGTACGAGATAACCCTCTCACCCTTTGGATCTGGTTGCGTTAGAACTGCTCCAATACCAAAGCCAGAAGCATCTGTTTGGATAATAAATCCCCTGCTGTAATCTGGACAGCTTAAAATCGGTGCACTGATTAACTTGTTCTTGATCGTCCTAAAAGCATTCTCACACTTTTCCGTCCATTCAAACTTATGGTTCTTCTTAGTAAGCTGAGTAAGTGGACTTATGATAGTGGAAAAGTCTTGTACAAATCTGCGATACCAAGAGAAGCTTCCTACTATTCTACGCACTTCCGAAACATTAGTTGGTCTAGGCAATTCTAACATGGACTTAACCTTATCAGGATCTACACGTAGTCCGCGTCTATCAACCACATAACCAAGATATTTCATCTCGGGTCTGCAAAAGTTACATTTCTCCCAACTCACAGTGATATTGGCCTCTCTAAGACGTCGAAATACTTCATCAAGGATCCGTAGATGTTCGTCAAAATCTTGCGTTAGGACCACTACGTCGTCTAAATAAACGAAAACATTTGGTTCCAGGTCAGGACCCAAAATAGTATCAATCAACCTCTGCCAAGTTGCAGGGGCATTGTGAAGTCCAAAAGGCATTCTGCGGAACTGAAACAGACCTCTCCTGCAAATAAATGCCGTCAGTGGTCGAGAATTCTCCTCAATAGGTACTTGCCAATATGCACTTTTGATGTCTAAAGTGGATAAATATTTAGCGTCTTTTAGCTTGTCCAGCGTTTCTGAAACTAGAGGAAGTGGGTAACTATCCCGAGCAGTCACACCATTAAGTCTGCGATAATCTACACAGAACCTGTACACCCCTGTATTTTTCTTCTGAACCATAACAACAGGTGATGCCCAAGCACTTGAACTTGGTTCTATAATATCTTGATTTAACATGGAGTCAATTTCTTCATCCATAATTTTCTGAATGACTGCGATATGGACGCTGACGAATTGGTGGAGAGTCCGTTCTTATTTTATGTTCTACCATAGTTGCACAGCCTAACTGCGATCCCATCAGCTGTTTACTTCTCTCTACTAGTGCAGCAAGCTTTAAGTCTTCAAGTGATGTTAACACAGTAAGTTGATCATGGATACTGTCGAGTTTCACTGGAGTATCAGAAAAGTACCAATCATTGTGTCTCAGATCTGGGACTATTCCCATGGCAATCCAAAAATCCATACCCAGAATGAGCACATGTGGCAACTCCGGCACAACTAAAACTTTCAAAATTCTGACCCTATCACGAACTCTTATCGGCAGTTCTACTGATCCAATAGTCATTGCTTGCTGACCGTTAGCAACCGTACAGCCAATCCTTCTTAATGCATTTAAATGCATGCCCATACCTTCGACAATGTCCCAACCAGGACCTCCTAAAAAGGTGCGCGAAGCTCCCGAGTCCAAAAGTCCAAGAAGCCTATGTCCGAGGATGTCAACTTCCAAATAAGGGCGTTCATCGTTCTGCGCATGCTCCAAGATAAAATTCAAAACTGGAGTGATCGTCGGATTTATTGTCTTCCCCTTAGGCCGACTACCTAAGAGTGACGCTTCCCGTTTCCCTGGTTGCATGATGGACAGTTTCTCTTTGTAAATCCCTCTCTTCGACATCCATAGCATCTTAATCTTCTAGCTTCAGTACAACCAGCCGCACGATGACCTGGCTTATTGCAGTTGTAACAAATAATTTCTCTAGCCCTTGGCTTGGCAACATCACGGGTACAAACTTCAACAGCATCAACCCTATGATCAGAAGATCTGCTAACTTCATCCACTTCAATATAAGCCAAATCAGGTTCCAACGACTGTGCTTTGCGAGGGGGTGGTGCATACTCTGACTGCATCCGTGTCTCTATGCGTCTGCACAAGGCTTTAAGCTCTGAGATACTAGATATCTCCATAGCACCCAGTTGGTTCCTATATGTTGGAGAAATATTCCTAAGAAGGATTGTCAGTTTTGCATCCTCAGATATTGGACATTCAAGTCTTTGAAAATATTTTGACATGACTGCCATGTATGTCCCAATGGTCTCATCCGGTCCTTGAGTCCTTCTTTTAATTTCCTCCAATAACTTTTCACTATAAAATGCTGGCTGATACTCCTCTTTGAATTTCTGAACCAACTCCTCCCAAGTGTGCACTTCTGAACGACAGTCTTGATAGAATTCATATGCTCTTCCCTCGAAAATATCTATACCTGAATTTAGAAGTATCGGTAGGCTTACATTCCTCGCTGTTCTCAACTGGTCAACACGCTCGAAGAAAGCAGTTACTGACATCCCTCTCTTGTCTCCCGTAAATTTTAGATTCCACTTGTGTGGTAGTATGGGTTTTATACCCTGTCCAAAGGTATTTGGATTAGTGGGTGATGTGTTATTTACTGGTGTAGAACAAGAAGCTGGAGCTTGTGCTAAGGATGTGTTCACCGTTCCCTCAAGGACACACAAATTGGGTGGTGGTTGAGATTTGAGAGTCGCCGCCGAATCGGAAGTCTTTTTATTCAGTCCATCGATGAGTGTAAGCGTCTGTGCCATTAATTCACCTCTTAATTTTATACGATCATCAGTGTCACATGCCATGTTGTCAATGCGACCTAATACATGATTAAGTTTGGATTGCAGCTTCATAGAGGTACCACTTTTAGATGATTCCGAGAAGTTTTCAATCAGCAGTACAAGCTCATCAAGTTTCTTAGTCACTGTTGTGACATCTTCCTGAAAACTAAATGGATAGGCAGGGTAGTGTAAACTATCACCAGCCTTTTCCATTTGCTTAGCCAACGCAAGGCGACTTCGCATCTCTTCCACATTGCCTACAGCAATCCCCCTCCATGTTAACTCATAAGCCAGTTCGTCTTTGTCCAAACGGTTGATCTCAACTTTCCGCGACATCTTCAAAATATTCTGTGTATGTAATATTATGTTTTAATTAAAAAAACAATCAAAGACAAAAGGCATGAAAGAGAATTAATCCCAAAAAAAAATACCGGAAGTTGTAACTCTAATAACCAATCAAGTGAAATATTTTCAAAGACCTGTATCGGAGACAAAAAATTAAAAAAAAATCAATACTTAAATATGTCTAATAGTTATTATGTTCTGTAATTGTATGTTGAATTTATTATAGTTAATAAGATTAGTTCTTTATATAAATATTCTAAAAATACTGCAAGTACAATTGTCAAAAGAAAGCAAAATCAAAAAAAAAAAAACTGCAGCTTTAGAAAACTTATAAGACAGTTAGCTCAAAACACCCTTAAGTAGACACACTAGAAGAGTCAAATCTGTAAATCACCTTTTCATAAAATTTACTCTTGATTAACTTCAATCAATTTAAAAAAATTAACCAGGGATAATCAGATATTTCAAGTATATAGCAAGATTTAGAAGTATTTATTTACTTAAGTGTAAAATTGTAATTTCTCTCAATTAAAAGTAATTAATAAAATATTATTGTTCTATTTGTTTAAAACTAATTTATTTATTTATAAGTTTTTATTATTAATTAACAAAGGTGGTCAACACAGATTCTGAGTTACCTTGCCTTATGAAAAAAAATATAGTGAAATATTTTTGCTATTATGCAATACAATGCAAAATGCGAACTGGGTGCTTTATTTATTTTGATAATAAAATCTAAATGCTAAACTGTCACTACCAGTTAAGCAGCAAAACTATGAAAAGCTTTCACCAAAAGTACTCAAAGAAAAAAAAAAAAAGGAAATCTATATGCTATACCCATTATGTAATAATGACTTTTATTAACTATATATAACAGTGTTATATACCCCAAAACCTCAAATAAAAGTCACTCAATAATTAGCCAAAAACTGTGATTTTCTCTCAATTAAACGTGGGCACCAAAACTGTTTACTTTTATTACAAAAACTATGTACTTTATTTAAAAAAATTACAATAACTGTGAAGTTTTATTTTAAAAAATGTTGGGCATCAAAAATATGGCACAATGCCCTTTTGTTTAAAAAATTACGTTGGGCGCCAAATCTATGGCACAATGCCCTTTTGTTTAAAAAAAACCACGTTGGGCGCCAAAATCTATGGCACAATGCCCTTTTGTTTAAAAAAAACCACGTTGGGCGCCAAAATCTATGGCACAAAAATTTTCACTTACCGGATATTTATTTAATGATCAATAAAGTATACTGAATTTCGAATTCATCAAGGCGTTGGAGACCCTAAGAGTTGGAACAAGCTGGGGAGAATAATAGTAGAGGCCGACAGCAACAGTGGAGAAGGGCTGGGTTAAGATCTAAATATTTTGCGCCACGTAATTAATTATTACTCTACTTTATCAAATAAATTAATGAAGTACTAGGCCGATAATAATTACGAATTATCGCCCAGTGTTGCACAACTCTAGCGATTCCAAGCAACGAAAAACCAAAATATTATCTTATACCAATGAGCTTACCTTCACAGAATACCAAATAATTAATTAAGATATGAGGGTCTCACTTGTAGGTAGGTAGCAGCAGTAAAACGCAAAATTTTGTTTGAAATCATATACTAATATCAAATAAGTTGTTCTTTTTGTTTTTTTTTTCAAAAGTTATTTCAAGTACAATAATAGTATATGTAGGTATGGTCCAAACGCGAGCCAACAGCGATACAGCTATAATATGTACTAAGCTTCTAATCTTAATTATTAAAATTACCTGCAGCTTAAGAGAAATCGATATTGTACACAAGAAAATGAATAATAAAAAAAATATAAATATGACAATGGTCAACAGTATGCAGGAATATATAAAAATATAGTACCACGGTCGATATTATGACGCCATAAATCGTGAGTGCAAAATCAAATACAAGTCAGTGAAATACATCAAAAATTATAAATAGAATCAAACAAGTTATTAAAGGCCACTCGATAAGCCAGTCAGCTCAATAATAAGGTAAAAAGTTTAGTTTAAAATTAGTAAATAGATTTTGATTTTTAGTGAGAAAAATTAATTTAAATTTGAATTTGTAAATATGAAGAACAAATTAATAAATTGGCTAATTGACTGTATCGAGGAATTTAGCTTGCAAAAGATATAATAGTTGAAATTTTAATTATTTGCTACGGTTACTTATCTGGACGTCCTCCAATAGCTGTGGCCGTTAGCTGTTCAGACCTTCAGGCGAAGAACTGTCACCTGGACTCAGGCGTATACAGGTGGGAGCAGCACCAGCTCCGATGCTGAAAGTGAGTCTCTTGCCTGGTCAGGCAAGTTGGCAATCCCAATAACTGATCCAAAGAAAAATCCAAATTCCAGGACTTGATCGTCGTCGTGACGGAAATCCCTTGGAATAATATCCAAACCAAAAAAAAAAACCCTAAAGAGAAAACATCCCTTAGCAAACATTAAACCATATCCAAATATAGCCCAAAATGTAAACAAAAATTAAATAAAATATGCAAATAAAATAATATTACCTCCTTCTGAGGGTTTTCTAACCAAAATGGAGTCTGGGTCTAGCAGTTGCCTAATGCTAAAAACGGAATCAACGAGTGGTTGTCGATGGTCTGGACAAGTGCAGTGGGCTTCTTACGAAGTCTTGACTCTAAATTTAAAGAAATAAAATGTCAACCCAGACCGAAGATGTTCAACAAAATGGCGTATGGTCATGGAAATGGCCACTAAGAACCATACACGGGCATTATCATATTATTAAATAATCAAATATACAAAAACTCACCGGAATCTGCTATTCCAGGTGCCAATATGGCAAGTCAGCAGGAGGATATCCTCTAAAGATGGTGGAACGAGGATTTTAGAGTGTGGCGGCCATTTTCACAATTCTCCCTCGTGGGTGCGAACTTCCTCTGTCCAAAAAAAACCCCAAAGTGCCCGAATAACAACTTTAGAACTTTCAAATCCAAACAGGAACTATTTCGCAAAAGATGCTCATCAATAAATCTCGTAAATACGATCAAGCCAGGCTCTACTTGAAAATTATGATGAAGGCATCAGAAAATGGACCGCGCACCACACTGCTGACTTGAGACTCACCAAGCAGGAACAAATTTTTGGAGCAACAGGTCCAAAATGTCTCGCCATGTTGCCACGATTCCACTCATAAAATCCTAGTTAAGACTTCAATTCTTTATCAATAAGCAACCAGTCATACTTAACACCAAAGGCACAGCAAATATCCGTCAATTAAATATCCAAAGGTCAAATCCGAGAAATAGAAACAATATATAAAATTCATTGTTTCAGAGCCACAGTCAGGTAAAATGTCACATCCGATATAAAAATTCTGCAGTCACGGGATCGGAAACTTATTCATGATCCGGCAACTACGGTCACAGATTGCTGTTGTAACCACAGGAACCGGTCGATAAAACTAGAAATGACTAGAAATACGTCGGCATCACGGAGGGCAATATTACCGGAAAACTTATCATAAAAAATCACTCACAAAACTATACTTGGGCATTCCAAAAGAACCCCAAATTACACCATTGTAAGCCCTCGAAAATAATAACAAAATCTAGACCTGCCATAATGCATCCGACTCATCTGAATAATTCTTTCCCAAAATTGACAATGTAGCGCCCTCTTTTGTAGGAACCTACGATACGACCAAATGCGCCTGATAGAATACTGCGATGTGTGCAGGAGACCGAGGAAACTGCCCCGACCGTCCACTTCCACCGCGGTACCTTTCCAAAATTAACGACAGAAAAATCGATAATCGAACCGTAAGCCAGGCTATTGATAAACGAGACCTGGAGATGTCGCGACACATCGATCAGTTGCGCGGACCTATACAGTGTAATTCTAATATACTTGTTTTATTTCAGTTCGCACTAACTGAATCCAAAATTCTGTTCTCTAAAAATCGAAACGGCAGAATCGCACAAGAATAATCATTAACATATTAAATCCATAGTGCATTAAAAGAAGTTTTCGTAGTTTTAAAAGACAAACGTGATAGGAAAGCAAAATTGTAAATTCAAAAATGATTAATATTTAGTAGTATTATTATCTAAAAATTTGTTTATTATATAATTATTTAAATAGTTTAATATTATTATTAGCATGCTATAAGTCCGAAATTATCACGTTACAATCTCGATGGGCTATTTACAAATATACAGGAAGAAAGAAAATAGTTTTTTTGTATTATATTACGCAATATTATTAAGATAGCCACTTAATATTATTTTATATATTAAATGCCGAGGGACTAAATAAGAAAATTCGCTAAATATGTATTTGGTTAAAATTTTTTGGTTGGCAAAAACAAAAATACACAAAATGGCTCGCGCATTAATAAAGTCGGAAGGCGGTTCAAATCAGTGGAACAATCAGGATATGTTCTGTTTATACAGCCACTTAATGAGAGTGAGATTTTTTTATCAATCACCAAAAATTATGATCCCCGCTTGACCTAAAAATCTAACCACTTATACAGAGTCATTTATTTAAATGCGGGCCACAAACATAACAAAAAAAAATTATTTTGCAAAAATATTATACACTTTTGTTAAAAACACAATATAATTAGTTATTACTTCCCTCGTGAGATTTTTTCAGATCTTTACATTTAATGGTCTCCAGATGCCGGAAAACATGTTTTCTCAATTTCGTCTGTCTGTCCGTCAGTCTGTCTGTTCGCGGCATAGCTAAAAAACTACTTATCCGATTTATTTAAATTTCAGCCTAAAATTAAAGGTCATGCATGCGAAAAATACAGGCTATATATATATATATATATATATATATATATATATATATATATATATATATATATATATATATATATATATATAGCCTGTATTTTTCGTAAGCCCCGAATTTCTGGTAAAGCGGTTTTACCGATTTTTATATATCAAATTTTGTCTTATAATTAATGAAAAAATTTACTTATTATTAACACGCTTTAAAATTGGAACAAGTATTCTATAATTATTTACTTATTGCCTACAAAATTACAAATGTGCTAAAAAAGCAAGCACAAAAATGGTGTCAAATCTAATAAAAAAAATTTTAAATTAAAATTCACTAGCTAATATCCAGGAGCCAGTGGCAAAAGCTCTGAGAATCGGTATAAGGAATGTAAAGAAACTTGCGCGTGAAAAAAAAAAACATTATTTACTTCCGAAGAAGATTAAGAAATGTACACGAAAAAATCCAAAGGCAAAAAACTTAAGTTACAATGCAAAAATGGATATTCATAATGCAATTTATGATTTATACACGTCAAAGACTAATAAAATCCTTCAGAAACTTTTTAATATTATAGACTAAAAAATATCATCACTTAAAAAGTCCTCATCTTCTGAGTCGTCCTCAAATGGTGCAATGATCATTGATGCTATTTCGACATCGATAACTCGTTCTCGATTCCACCAATCCAATATTAATTTCTCCGTATGTTCCACAGATTTCTTCCAGTACTCTGGCGTAATATAATTTAATGAATCTTGCCAAACAATTTGCACTTTATCTGATGTAAGACTATCGTTCATCTGTTTTTCGTAATATGATTTTGCCTCAGCCCATATTAATTCTATTACGTTAAACTGGCAATGGTATGGCGGCAGTCGTAAAACCTCATGTCCATTTTCCCGTAATATTTCATCTACGACATATGTTGTTGGTTTTTTTATATTGTTGGTTTTTTTTTAATAGATTTTGCCATTAAAAGAAGTTTTAGTTTCAGCATATTGGGTAAAGGATTTTGTTTTTGTTTTATTAGCCAGTCATAAATATCACTTTTCTTCCAGGATGAAGTAGGTTGTTAATTTATGATTCTTGAATGATGAGATGCATTGTCCAGAATGATTAAAGATGGAGCATCTAGATTTGGAATCAGTTGTTCTTTTAACCACTTTTCAAACAGTTCACAGTTCATACTATCATGGTAGTTCATACTTTTGGATGTTAAAGAAAACAGTAAACTTGCACCTGGGAGAAATCCTTTTGAAGAACCTGCATGCAAAATGATGAACTATTTTCCCGTCCCACATCCCTTTTTTCTCTTGACACTTTATACAGACTCGTCCTGCCAAGATTTCGAACCACTTCCATTAGAAAATATCCAAGTCTCGTCTAAAAATACCACTTTTCTAAATTTTGAATTAACATTTTCCGTGTATTTCTTTAAAAACTGGATACGCTGACTTGCTATATGTGGCAACTCGCATAAAAATCTTCGATTACGGTCCTTTTTATATCGAAAATCCAACCTTTTTGTTAATTTTGACAACCAATTTAGTCCAATTTTCAATATGCCTCGATTTTTTAAAGCTTCTTTTAAAACTTGAAGGGTTATATTAGTTTTTGATGTGTATAAATCGTAAATTGCATAGCGAACATCCATTTTTACATTGTCACTTAAGTCTTCTGTCTTTGGCTTCTTTCGTGTACATTTCTTAATCTTCTTCGGTAATAAATTATGTTTTAGTCTTCTGTCTTTAGCTTTTTTCGTGTACATTTCTTAATCTTCTTCGGTAGTAAATTATGCTTTTTTTCATGCACAATTTTCTGGACAGTCCTTATACCGATCCCTAGAGCTTTTGCTACTGTTTCTTGGATATTGGCCGGTGAATTTTCATTTTCGTAATATTTTATTAGATTTAATACCATGTTTTTCGCTTGTGGATGCAAAAAACTCGAAAATTGTTTTCTATTACTCATTTTGTCACGAACTTGTCAATCTGACTTTGAAGTGACATCGTTCAAAGATTTTTGCAACTGCTGGTATTTATTTGTTTATCCTCTTTTTTCATATGAAAACATCATAGGTCTATCTAATTTATCTTCCGGATTTTATAAACTAACAACAGTTGACATTGAAGACAAGGGAAATTTAATGGTGGTCAAGATTCAGGATTTAAAAAATTACACTTCACCCTCTTTTGTTATACCCGACGAAATTAACAATGGAATGTATCTAGTATTTTATAGAAAATATACAGCCTTACCATTACCATCAACAACGCATCAACGTTTTTTTATAAATTTTAAAAGAGGGAAGTGCACAACACAGTGTGTCGGGATGACAAGTTTCGGGAAGATACCCTCAAAAATTGCGTCATCAACACTAGCGCAGGGATATATTAACGACTCAACTACATACACAAAAGAGTTATGCAACAATATTTTAACTGGCAGTGCAAAAAATCATCCACTTGAAATACCAAGTTGGTCAATTTGCTGGAAAACCATTGAAGTTCTATTGCATTCATTAATGCCCGATAACGAACCATCTGTATCAGCTTCCCAAGAAACCAGTTGCACACAGTTTTAAATTTGCAGCGTGCCACAAACTGTACTTTTCAATATTAATATTGTTAATAATAATAAGTAATATTATTTCTGTTTTACAATTTTATGACGTATAAGAAATATTGTTTTACCCGCGCTTAGAACCTACCTAAAGAAATAGGTAAAAGATTCCGAACTCGTGCGTGCGGGAAAGTATCACTTTGCGCACTTGTTGGAAAAATAACTATTTTCATTGAACTTTAATTATTTTTGGATGAATTTTTCTAAAAACAACATGATTTAGGTTCACATTCAGTTCCCCATACGCATTTAGGGAAAAATCCTAATATACATAGACTTAGGATTGCCTCAAAATGCATAACCATGAATTTTAGTTTTTCTTTTTGATACACAGAGTGATCAAAAAAAGCGATATAAATGTACAAATTAATTTTCATTTGTTAACTGGTCTATTTGCTTTGGCGCCCCAGAATTTGATGACACATTATTGGATATTATTAAATTAGTTGAATATTTTGGTTTTATTCTCGAATTTTGTAAAAGAGTTATGTATGTCGTAATTATATTAGATTTGTATTTTGATTTTGTAAATATTATTTACTAACTTAAATCAAGTAGAAAAACTGACATCGTAATTTGATATTTGTAAATATTGCAAAGAATGGTATTGATATCTGGTTGAATAGAAGAGATAATATATTTCAGTTCTCCTTTAAAATATTGTTGTTGCTTATCGTCTCGAATTTCACAACTTCAAACGTTCGGTACATATTTTGAAAACTTACAATAATGCTACTACCTATACAGCGTTTTATAGAGAATCCAAAGAAACTCAATTTGCTTCTCGCTTTATAATAGAAAACTTTACTTTTGAACTATCACAAAGGAGCCACGGAGCATAAAGACGAAACCGGGGATGCGTTTGCTTATAACGTCGTTTTACCCTTGTAGATATTCGTGTAGAAATCAAAGGAAACGCCAATATATCACATCATATTGACTGAAAATTCAAAGATTAAAGCAAGTAAAAATGCATACTCAAATTCAAATTCAAAATCTTCTTATTTCCAACCAATTTTTAGAAAATTACAATAGTAAGAATACATATTAATAAATTACAATATGTTGGTAATGCGGGCTACACCTCGATTTCATAACCGGTAGCACATGTGTGTTGCAGACCGTTAAAATTACCAAACTGTAATTAATATTTTAAATTCAGAACTTATACACTATACCTGCATATTGCAATTTACTAATTGCTAATTGAGCAGAGAGGCAGTCCGAAGCAGCGCAGAGAGGCAGAAAGAGGTCCGAAGAAAAAACACAGTTAAACTTTTTGAAATGTTTAAACATCATAATCATTTTGGCAAGACCAGTTTACTTAGACATATTTGGATTTATAAATATATTATAAACTATAAGAGCAGATAAATAAAATACCCAAAAAAAAAACATAACTATAATATTAAACGCGCTGCATGTTTAGCAGTTATTCCTTTATACAAGGTGTCAATTAAGTACTTGTACAAACTTAAAGGGGTAATTTTTGACTAATTTTAAGATTAAAAGTTCACATGAAATTTGGGATTCTGGGTATATTGATGACGAGAAATTCAAATATTAGCTTAGTTTTTTATCTAATGTTAGAGGGCGCCACATACAGTGTTGTTCCTGAATTTAATTAACCATAACTTTTTTGTGAAATCTTTTATGTCAGTTTTGACTAAACAGACCTATTCTCCATTCAATTCTACAAAAAAAAGTTACTCTTAATATTTGTCGCCAAAAGCAGCCGTTTTGGATAAAAAAGGGTTTGAACTTAAATCTGAGTTGAAATTTTTTAAATTGAATCATTTCCGTGATTTTGAAAAATAAGCGAAAAAATACTTTTTCAAAATCGTGTGCTATGTTACTTTATCACATTAACAAATCACAATTACCAAATTAGTGAAAATTGGATAAAAATAATAAAATCGTGGAAATGTGCTGCATCTTTCCTCTGCAGCCGCAGTACACAAGAAAATAGTATAGGTGAATCCATAGCAGGCCTTGGAAAACAATTGAGAGGTTTCCATGGTAGCAGAATCAGTTGATTTAGAATAAAATAAGTAGATTTTTATCATTTGGCATTATAAGTAATAATTTATCGTGTGTTTTGTCCAAAATGTACCAATATACCAACGCAGAAATGGCAGACATTTATTTTACTTATGGAATGGCTCGCGGTAATGCGCAAGCTGCAAGACGAATGTATCAGGCGCGATTTCCTCAACGAGTGGTGCCACACGTCCAAACTTCACTAACATTCACGCAAGACTTTGTGAAACTGGCAGCTTTAAAAGGATAAAAGATGTTCTAGGAAGGCCTGCAACAGTTCGAACAGTTGATATTGAAGAAGCTGTGTTAAACAGAATTGAAGAAGACCCGCAAACTAGTACACGCAAAAAAAGCTCTTGAACTGAATATTACACACACACACACTTGTTTGGCAAATTTTAAGATCCCAACAACTTTATCCTTATCATATGCAACGTGTGCAGGCTCTATTACCTAGAGATTTTCCCCTCAGACTCGATTTTTGTGTTCGGTTGTGTAATAGATTAGTACGAACCCCGGATTTCTTAAGCCATGTGTTTTTCACAGATGAAGCCTCGTTTTCTCGAATTTCCAAAATTAACTTTCATAATAATCATATCTGGGCTGAGGATAATCCGAATGCTATCAGAGAAAATCATTTTCAGGTGCTATTTTCTCTCAATATTTGGGTAGGAATAGGAAAGGTGATCACGTTATTGGACCTTGCATTCTTCCGCAAAGGCTTAATGGCGATGAATATCGAAGATTTTTGGAGCACGAAGTTCCCAACCATTTAGAAGAAGTTGATTTAGAAACCAGAAACAGGATGTGGTTAATGCACGACGGAGCTCCGCAACACTTTAGTGTCGTTGCGCGTCATTTTCTGGACGAGAATTACCCTAACCGTTGGATAGGAAGAGCTGGACCACAAGCCTGGCCTCCCAGATCACCAGATTTGAATCCTTTGGATTATTTTCTGTGGGGTCATTTGAAATCTTTGGTTTATAAAAGTCGGTCCAAAATGCACAAGATCTAAAAATAGGACATTTGAATCTTGTGCCATTATTAATCAGACGCCACGTATATTTGAAAGAGTTCGGCAACAATGTTAAGGCGACCTATCGCATGCGTTGAAGTAGGCGGTGGTCATTTTCAATAATTATTGTAAAATAATGTTATTAACTAGTTTAGTTTTAGTCTAGTAAACGATTTAAGTTTTTTACCTGATAATACAATCAATAAAAGATATTTTTTTGCTTATTTTACGAAATCTCGAAAATAATCCAATTTAAAAAATTTCAACGCAGATTTAACTTCAAACCCTTTTTTATCCAAAATGGTTGCTTTTAGCGACAAATACTACGAGCATCTTTTTATGTAGAATTAAATGGAGAATAGGTCTGCCTAGTCAAAAATGACATAAAAGGCTTCACAAAAAAGTTATAGTTAATTAAATTTAGGAACAACACTGTATGTGGCGCCCTCTAATATTAAATAAAAAACTAAGTTAATATTTGAATTTCTCGTCATCAATATACCCAGAATTCCAAATTTTGTCCAATTGTCATGTTCCTTAACAAAAATATAAGCAAAAAACCAAATAAAATTGTTTTTTTGGACGCCCTGTATCTCAAAAACAAAGCCGTTTCAGACCCATATTTATATGAACTTTTCATCCTAAAATTAGTCAAAGAATCACCCCTTAAAGTTTGTACAAGTACTTAATTGACACCCTCTATATTTAGAAAATTTGTAAATTGATAATTAATTTACACAGTAGGCAAAGCATTCCACAATTTAATTGCAACATAAGAAAATGATTTTTGGAACCCGGCTGTTTTGTGTTGTGGCACTATAAAACGATTTACATGTCTTGTATTGTGAAAGTGAGAACAAGTAGCGAATAAAACATTTAAATATAAGGGTTGTCCAGTTTTCAAGATCTTATAAATAAGATTGTACATGTGATATTTCCTACGATTTTTCATGTTTAGGATAAAATTTTATTAAGCATAGCGTAATATGATTTCTATATTATATATTACAAGAAAAACACATAAAACTGTTTTGTAATTTTTGAATAGTTCCCGCCAACCTCTCAGACAAAGAATCAGAAAAAACCATATCGCACCACCTAAAATCTTTGTCTCTTTGACGACCGGAAGATAAGTGTTATTTATTTTTATTTTAAAATTATCAGTAATAGTATTTTTATTTCCGAAAAGAAAATACGAGGGCGTTTCAACAAAGTCTAGGACTGAATTTTTTACGACTCAGTGCAACGAGCACATACCGCCAAAAATCAGAAAATATCATCCAAGTAGGCTTCTTTTATTTCTCAAATATTCTTAAAATATCTCTTGGAAGTGTTTTTACTCTTTTACACAAGCATTTAAACATGTCTAGAGTTTGTGCTCGCTGGATTTCGCGTATACGTATCAAAGGCTTTGCTGAAATCAAGTATGGTCATACAGGTAATATGCTTTGAATCTTTATTTAGTCGTATACTGTTAACTATTTCAATTATGCTAGACGTTGTACTAAAATTTTTACGAAATCTGGATTGACATCTAGGTACAATATTGAAAGCGTTTAGTAGTTATTTGTTGACAAACATATGTATTGTGATCGTTTCTTACTAGGGTAGAATATTCATGTTCGACAAAACTTTTAAATTATATTTAAGCACCCCTTCTGTGCAAATTTATGCAAGTATTAGTATCTAGAAAATTCAACATTTCGGGAGACACTTTAATGAAAACGTTTTCTTTATTTTTATAAAACCTAGCTCATATCAAATTTCATGTAACTTCAACTTTCACTACATTTTCACGGGGTGCTACCTAAAATTGCAAAGGGGTGTTAAAAACTGCCTCTTAAGCTTACTCCATCAAACTATTAAAGCTAACAAAAACAAAAGCGTACCATTTTTGCTTCCCTCCTAAATGGAGGTAATTTTTAATGACAATTTAATAGTAATCGTGAAAAAATTGCGATTACAATAAAGAGATTTTTTCTGATCTTTACGTTTTAGAGTCCCTAGATGTCGGTCTGTCTGTTCGTGACATAACTACTACTAATCCGATTGACTCCAAATTTTGATGGTGAACAAAATGTTGGCTTAATAAAATATTTAAACATTCAACCTGAAAAGTATACTCAACTAATAATTATGGAATAGTGATCAAATGGTAAAATTATGGTACTAATTTAAGATGGCGGAGCAAGATGTCGTCCAAATAAAAAAATTTCCAGGTTTTACATATCTTCACATTTTAGATACCAAAAAATATATATTGTATTAGAACGGAAGCTCTCACGGCTTTGGTCATATAAAAAATTACGATTCTTGGGATTAGACCGTGTCAAATTGGAATTACTGTCCGACGTTTCGCCTACGATTACACGAGGTATCTTCAGGAATCTTTACTCCACGAGATCTGAACACTGAATGAGCTTGAAGAGATTCAAGCGGGCTTTTATACCCGACTTGTGCTCGCCGAACCGTGAACCTGTGTTAAGATCGGTTTCCACGTGTGATGTAGGCCGTAACCCATATCTCTATTGAAGTTTTTTCAATAGATTCTCTTATTTTTCATTTATAAAATTCTGGAGTCGATACTAGAACCTTGGTTTCCTTTACATTTATAATATGGCCAGTGTTATGCTGGTGTTCAGCTACAGCAGATTAAATAATTTTTTTTTAATACATCGTTCATGTTCCTTAAGTCTAGTTGATATTGAACGTCCTGTTTCTCCCACATACACTTCTCCACAGGAGCAAGCAATTTTATATACTCCTTCTGTTTGAAAAGATACAATATCTTTCGAGGATCGCAAGCATTGTCCAATATTCTTATGTGTATTGAAGATTGTACGTATGTTGGACCGCCGAAGTAATCTTCCTGTTTTGTCTGTGGTACCATGTATGTGGGAAGAACAACACTACCTAACGATGGCTCTTTACCATTTTTCTTTGGCGGAGTTGGGTTACTATATCTTTTAATTGAACGCATAATACCTTCAGTGCAATAACCATTCCTTTTAAGAGTTTCGGTCAGTTTCGATGTTTCCGATGTTGGAGAATCTTGCTCAGAAATCGAAAGAGCTCTGGAATACTAATGAGTGAACAACCGATATCTTTTGTGATGGGTGGTGATGGGAATTTGCATTTAAGTATCTATTTGTATACTTCCATTTTCTATACACAGAATGTCCTAATGTACTATTTTCCTTCCTTTCAACAATACATCTAGAAAGGGGATCGTTCCATTAAATTCAATTTACATCGTGATTT
This sequence comes from Kuschelorhynchus macadamiae, assembly GCA_030620095.1. Classification (NCBI taxonomy): domain Eukaryota; kingdom Metazoa; phylum Arthropoda; class Insecta; order Coleoptera; family Curculionidae; genus Kuschelorhynchus; species Kuschelorhynchus macadamiae. Next base: position 959,092 of record JAUTXW010000432.1, read on the forward strand.
TGATATTATGATGTTGTTGATTAAGGTGGTACAGAAATATGAGGAGATTTTCCTGTCCATGAAGCCAAACAACAAGAGTATCATCTACATATCTGAACCAGTGTTTCGGTTTTAGTGGAGGGGGTGTTAGAGCAATATCCTCAAAGGCTTCTATAAAGATATTCGCTACTACAGGTGATAGAGTGATAGAGGAGATCCCATAGCTGCTCCTGAAGTTTGTTCATAAAAAGTTCCTTGAAAAATTAAATACTACTTATTTATTAATTCCGTTGGTCTGTGTGTCAGTCTATATGACTGTTTGTCGCTCTGTTAGTTCGCGGCATAGCTTAACAACTACATACCCGATTGACTTCAAATTTTGGTCAAACATTAAAGGCCATATGAGGGTGACCTGATAATATTTTGGTAAAAATCTGGTATGGCGGTGTAATGAAACGTTAAAAAAATATTACTAAATCTTGCTAAACAGAGCAAATATTTATACCTTCAAGTTTTTCCACTTTACTTAGCATAAAATATTTATGATTTCTTTACGACAATTTTATCTTCTGGAAAAGCAAAACTTTTTTCTGAAGAATAGCTTTTTGTGATTAAAGAACAAAAGAAAACTTTTTCATATGTTAACTAAAACTGAACAAACGCTGCAATATGTTACTAATTTTGTGCCAAAAGGGATTCAAACTTATATAATACAGACAGGCGTGATGAAGCTAATAAGAAACTGGCAAACATTTTAAAAAATGGAATTCTTTGACCAAATTTTTGAAGAACTTTGTTTCAAATAATTTCAACAATTGCGAAATTAAGTCCACATATAATTTTAGCTTCCTAGCGCTACGTTTATAACTTTAAAGTTCATTTTTTTGGAAAAAAATTGAAGTAGGTAAAATTCTATTGCATTTATATTCCGTTTGTGTAAGTTTCTACGTATTTTATAGAAAGGAATTATTAAAAGATCAAAAGATTTTTACATTGCAGTTACTGAGTCCACATAAAGTTGAACCTACGCAACTAACGATGATCCTTTGTAGCCCTTTAATATTTGTAAAAGGCGCAGAAAACTGGATGAAAATGCAATAAAATTCCGTTCCCCTTTATGGCCATTTTGGTTCATCAGACCTATGTAAAGGCCTAAAGCGATCCGTCCTTAAATTATATATTTAGCTTAGTCTACAAACTTTATTACGACTGGTATAAATCAGGTTTTCAACATAAACGAGAAAAGCATCTCAATCTCTTGAATTATTACTTAGTAGGGTTACTACTCAGTGAAAAGGTATCTAAACGTTTTAGAGGTTGCTTAGTTAGTAAGTTTAGCTTTCACTTTTGAAATAGGATCATCTTTTTTTTTACTTATTGGTTTTCCAATACATTGAACTCTGTCTTAAACGGATTTGAAACATATGTTTAACTTGCTTATGCTGGATCAGTTTTTTGATATGATATATGATTAAAAAAACTGTAATTAATTCATAAATAAAATTACTAAAATCTGCTCAATTTTAAATATCGTTACTGATATTGAAAAATCAACTTAAAACAACAGGAACCGTTAAGAATTCAGGTAAACAAATATTTTAGCAACAGGTTAAATTGTTTTAACCCTGAAAGTAATTTCGAAGATACTGTAAGGCAAAGGCAAAACGTTCTGCTTTTGACCCCCTCGTATCTCGATTATCTGTTAACAAATTGCAAAGCCAAAAACTGACTTTTATACGGTTTCTTAGGTAGAATCCAGTGGCGTAGTCAGATTTTTGCTGCGAGATGTTGATTTTTATCTATAAATCAAAATTATGTTTTTTAACGGGGCACCCTGTATATTTTTCTTTCGTTTGATTGGACATTTTATAAGCTTTACAAAAATATATAACACTTGGTATATATTTTAGGTGATAAACCTAAAATTCATAATTTCACAAAATGTCGATACTTACGTAATAACATTTTTTTGTCTTGGTATTAGTAGGCCTTGACTTATTAGGTATATTAGGATATTACAAACATAGAAACTTATAAAAACTAAATCTAAGGAAGCTATGAACAATTGTAAACACTAAGGAGTATAAAACACAATTTGTATGGTTTCATCTTAATATTAACATAACGTTGACCTTGATTTTAACCCCTTAATAGATTTGTATATTAAGAGAACTGGTTGCCATTTTCTCGAACGCAGTGTAGATATACCGTGGTTATCCTTTTCGAAGCTTTTAAAATAATTATGGTACGTCCTTGCAAGTTTACGTAGTTCATCAATTGCCCAATGGGGGATTCTATAAACCTTATTCGGCAAATAACCAGATAGAAAAAAATGTAGTGGTGATAGGTCGGGCGACCATGGAGACTATCTAATTGTTCCTATTAATGGAACTTTTTTGCGGAAAATAAGAGTCGAATAACTCGGGCATTGTGAGCGGGCTCACTTTGGAAATGTATTCTGTTAAGCTAAGAGGACATTAACTAGTAACACAGGAATAACACCTTCCAAAATTGCAAGATATCTGTCCCCCGAAAAAACGCCTTCATAAATTCTGTATTGTATTTGTCGCCCCAAAATAAAACAATCCAAATCGACCCTGTTGCTCACTTTCAAATATTACATTGTGATTTTCTTGGGACCAATGCCTTTTTAAAAATACCTCCACGAAAATTAGGCCTTGTCGTACCATATTATAGATTTGGCAAAGTTGTTGTTAATACGAATTTGTTCCAAATGTGTTTTTTTACTATATATGCAACAGTTTTTCTTGAGGGAAATCTTGCACCAAGATATAGCAGCCTGTACTGTCGCACTGCAATTGACGCATTATTAGCATTTGCGAAATAAAGTTGAAGAATTTTTAGTTTTTCTTCTTCGGTAAATTGCATTTTGAATTTTATTAATTTTGTTTTCCGTAAAATCAATAAAATATTTTACTTACGAATAAAAGTAAGTGTTTTGTTTTTGTTGGTGACATTCCATGGGTAAAGCGATTTCATCATTTGGATAACCCTGTACACACCTTTACGGTAGGTAACTTCATTACTAATTATTATTTGTCTCCATATTATCCAGCCTGTGTAATAATCTCTGAGCGATTAATGTCGTTATAGATAGGAGCCTGGCGTGGACAATATAATAAAAACAACAAAAGCTGTAAAATGGACTTCGGTGCGGTAAATCGCGAATAGAGTGTCAGAAAATTAATCATGTTCGGCCATATTCTTCCTAGGGCGGTTTCAAAATAGATTTTTGGCTCTATTTGGAATGACGTCTCGGTTTTTGGCTCGGTGATGCAATAAAGCGCTGAAAATGGAAGGTTGGGAGCAAACTGAGGTTAATAAAATTTTGAGCAATATTAACAGAAATTTAATAGCATATGTTGGGAAAGACGTATGACGATTAAAACTTTTTTTTACCTTTTTTTATATTGATGCAATATTTTATTTAGTTGAGGGTAGAATTTTACTAGTTTTGTTTTATTACAAATTGAGAAATAGCGTCCCTAGTTTGACATAGACAGTATGCAACGCTCAAAGTGGACATAAATAATTGGAGCTATATTCTATAGGGCATATATTTTTTGTTTTTTAAAGAATGGAAAAAGCTATTTGGCAATTTTAACTACTAATTGTTGATTTTGTTAAAATACCATATGATCCGTATACAGCGTGTTTTTAAACGGCGTGCAAAAGGTAAATATTTGAACTCACTAGGGATGTCAGTCCCGAAGAATAACAGTTTAGATAAATATTTGTTGCTTTTAAGCAATTTTTTTGTTCAGAGTTTATAAGGTCCAAATTTTTGAGTTAGTATAGAAATTAAATATAAATGGTTCTGCGTTGCTTGATTTCATTCTTAATGTCTCTTGCAAATCAGTGTTGAGTGTTTTAATTTTGAACAACAGCGCCATAAACCGAACAAATCTGTACTAATAAAAGAAATAGCTAGTATTTACGTTTATTACATTTGTTGTAAAGGGGGTATACAGGGTTTTCTCAAAACTTGAGAGTATAACATTTTCAAATTTATGTATAATTATTTAGTTTATAGTAACACTAAGACAATTACAAAATTTGGCTGGTTATATAGTTACTGATTTTCACACAGTGTTCTATCACCATCCTGTCGAATAACTCTACGAGTTGGATTTTTCCAAATTTACATATCATACACTTAATAAAAGAAAGATAATAGAATCTTTATTAATAGGGTGTTACTATTAAAAGTGACATATTTTGAATATATAATCAGTTTTAGTTAGTAAGATACTGGCCTTCTTTATTAATAAAAATAACAGTTTTTTCATTTACTATAAAATATTCTGTTTTTTTTTGTTTCTTCTTTCAGTCCATTTCACTTACATGAATTATGATTACCATATTTACTCTCTTATTTCTTGTAAATATCAATTTAACACTTCGAGAACACTTGAACTATTAGAAAGTTTCAGTTTACATAGCTTTTGTTTTCATTTACCCAAGCTGCTTTTCTTTATGTTTGCTTAGTATGGAATGTTAAACAGACATCTTGCTGATGGTTTTTCATTATTTTAAGCCCATTAGTAAACTGAAACAAGATTGAACATTATAACTTTGCAGTTAAATATAACCTTTAAAATATCAAGACTTTTATGTAAATTACGTTTTACATACCTCAATATGTTTTATTCATAATTCATTGGATTACAGTTTGTAAAGTATTTTCAACTTCTCTAAATTAAAACAAAAGAATTTTGTTTTTGTTTACAAATATTCGGAATTTGCCTGCCTTTCTCTTCTGTCACTATGGTTTCATTGGTTTCTTATTTTTCGGCATCCAGCCAGCTTTGACAGTGTCGTGTTTTTTCATTTCAGTCACGATTTTGGTTCTGCTCAGGGGCAGTTTGCCAGCTCTATTTGGGGACACCGAATATTATCGAGTTCTTACTCCCTTCCACTAGTGGCGCCAGTAGTGAAATCTACTATAATTATTATTTTATTTTATGGCATTAGGTTGGCACAAGTCTGAAGTGAGGAAGAATGATGGAGGGGAATGTCAAACTTCGTTGAATTTGCTGGAACTGATTTTCTCGCCCCTTTCTATTGGTTCTCCTTAGAGGTGCAACATGTGTCCGGCTTTACAAAAGTGCCTTAATGGACCAATTTTTTAAAGTACTGAACGTATGTCATAAGTAATTTATTTTAAAGTGCAGTGCTGTTGAAAGCCTAAGGCCTATTTATGGACATCATCTGGCCCTAAATTTTGGTCCCGTTTTGTTTGGTTCCACATTTGATCAAACACGTGGTAAGTCTATTTTCAAATTAGTTTCCTGCTGTGAGCTAATTCGCAATTATCTTTTACAAACAGAATGGCGTCCTGAATTTTGTTTTTGGCTGTCCTCGAGAAGCCTTTCTAGATGTCTGGAAATTCCCTTTATTGATGACCGTTGGCGTCGAAGGAGCCCTTTAGATGACTAGAGGTAAGGCAACGTCTTTGAATAGTTGTGTTGTAAATAACTTGTTTTTGCACATTCCATGTCGATTTTATTTTAAGACAAACAATCGTTTGTAGGGTTTCAGGTTAAGAATTCAAGATATGGATTTGGGATATAGTTACAAGTTTATGGTGTAATTTTTGGCGTACATAAACCAAGAGTTCTACAATGGTTTTGGATTTCCTTCCTGTAAGAGTACGAGGAATTAATTCTTAATTTTTAGATTTATAAATTTTATATAAGGTAGCAGAAAGGAAGTAAGTAACCTATTTTTTTGTAAAACAGCCTTGGCGAAATACTTTATACTTTTATAACTTTTTCCTTGCGCCAGTGTGGTAAAAGAACATTCATGAATTTTTGATTCCCTATGCGCTATTTAATTTAATTTTCATATTTACATATTTGTGTCATGACATTTCGCCAGATGTTCACAGGTTGATGATATAATGGTAATAACGTTCTATCACATTTCACATATTTGATATATTTTACATTTTCTTGATTTATTTTTTTTATATCTTAATGTCAATTGAATTTTTGAATGTAAGCTAAATTTCACATGTCAAAAATTATTTTATAAAAAAACTCAAAAAAAAAAGGTCAAGGTATCATTAAAATTTGACAGTCTGCACTTTATATAGTGTTTTATTGAAAAGCCCTCCAAGTCTTTATTTTGTCTGCATTTAAATATCAATATAGATTTCTTCCTAATTGAGTCACAGTCAATTAGGTGGCGCCCATTTTAATTTCGAAAGATGTACCCGAGAACCTGCAACCCACAGCTCTCCGAAAAGATGACTGGCTACCGTTCGCATGTATTGGTAAGTTCATAGGACTTTACGCCATAAGAGTGTCGTTTTTTTTAAATTCTGCCTTGGCCGAAACTCAATTTTGCAAATACCCTTCTCCTACTACTCTAAACCAATTTTTGTAGTGTTTATACTGGCAGTGTAAAAAATATTCTCTAAAATTTAGTGTATAAGTAAAATTTTAAAGCCTATGCACAGACAGTTCTATGAAAGAATGTTCAATTTAAGAGATCTATGCGAGGAATATCAAAAAGATAAAATATAGTAATATGAAATAATTGAAATTCTAAAAAAACAGAAACATTTATAAAACTATGTTTACAAATGGGCAAACTAGGAAAAGCAAAAACTAATATCTAGTTGGTCCTCTAAATAACTTCAAAATAATTATAAGATTTTTAAAATGCACATTTCTTCAAAACAGTAGATTGAGTGAATGACAACGAGATGAATTAACATTCCAATCTGAACACCAAATTGTAAGTTTATTGTGGCTTAAGCTACCAGTAGTTTCACATCTTTTATACAGTGTTATAGAAAATGTACTAAAATCAATAGTAAATTTTTCCCAAGTTCAATCGTTATTATCTTCGTTGTATTCAATGAGATGCCTTTTAGATTTTATCGCCACGAGAAATTATATTTTGAATGCAAAAGTTTTTAGCAATTTGCGTTTTCCTTATTCTAGTGGTATACCGTCTATTAAATTACTTGTATCATTATTAATAATAAACAAATCCAGTACTAATTAAAAAATCTAATTAACAATTAAACTGTATTATACTTTTCTGTACTACATTGTTTGAAAAAAGTATCAATTTTCTAAAAAAAATTATTTAGAAAACCCTTTAATGTAGGTATAGATTATTGTAGAATTTAAATATGGATTAAAATTTGAAGCATTCCATTCAAAAAAATGTATCTTTTTTTGACGCATGTTCAAAAGCATGATTTATTTAATCATCTATTAAATAATTTAAAGAGCTAGACTCCCTTAACCATATTGTTTTAAATTCTTATTTAAGTAACAAAATCGACAAGATTACTTTCCTATGTTCATTAAACCAAAAAAGAAATCAGCAGAAATCACCAAATGAATTTAACAAAAATCATCTTGCAGCACTCGGAAACCAAGTAATTTATAGAATCATAATATTGGTTTTATCAGTGTAAACATCTTTAAAATTGTCTTATGATATATAATAAGGGGGAAACATAGGAAAACTATTAACGTTTTACACATCCTAACAAAAAGGACTTTTGTTTAAATATTTATAGGTTATGTCCATCTCGGAATTAACGGAGAACTTAGACTGTGCCATACAAGATACTACCTTTGACGAGGCGTGTCTCTAGACAAATAACAAAATAGCTTGTCCCATTTGAACTTAGTATCGCCCTCTACCTCTCCTTCTCTACCTTAAATATTTAATGACCTGCAGGCAGTTTATTCGCTCCAGATAACCAAAATAATTTTTAAACCCCATTTTTTTCCGGATCGACCCAATATAATGTCCCACGTAATATTTAAAGTTTTTTTTACGGTCAATAAAAAAAAATCTCTCAGGCAGGTGTTACGCATGGTGGCTTTTAAAATTACCTGTCAAATTTTATTTAATTTACAACTGGTAGCTGTGAAACTTTTATACTAAAATACCCTGTGTTGGAATTTCTCGGATTCGTGTTCTTGACGCTTTAAAAAATTAAAAAAGCCACGACGCTGACTCGGATAATAAACACCTGGAGAAATGAAACGGATAATCAACATTTTTAGTATAAAGAGAAGGTAAGATAAGATTTTCGCAGACGGTTGCAAATTTTATTGTGTACAGACCGCTTGGCGCAAACTTTTTTCTTATAGTATGCAATTTATTCTAAAGTGTGTATAACGGAAGCTTCAATTTTTAGTAAAATTTTGGTTGCTTTGAAAATTTACAAAATAAATTTTTATTTTTTGGTTGCTATATTTAAACAAAACTTATCAAATTGCAAAAAGATATTAACATTTTTCAGTATATTGAACTTTTTTCGAAAACTCAACTTTATAAAAATTTTCTTTTTAATATGTATCTTTTTAACTCCTTTCCTATGGACAAATTGATGACTAAATTGTGATTTAGCGTTAATTTTTCCATAGTTTTTATTACCAATACTCTGTATAGAACTTACAGGGTGTTCAGAAATTAATTTTAGACTAGTTGAACACATGATAACAGATATTTGTTTCAGGGCCCTGTAAAATTTATATATTAAAGGTTTATTGTAAGCCCCTAGTCATCTATTGGAACAGTTTGCTTTGACGGTTTTCAATTTTTTGTTCTAGGTTTAGTAGTTACGTAAGTTCAGGTATCTTCTTATAGGGCGAAAAACGCCGTATAACGACTGTTTAGCATCCCACTGTATGTTTCAAGAATTTTTGCAGGTTTTTTTAAAGGAAAAACTTTGCCGTTAATATCGCCTTGTTTTTCAATTTATATACAGGGTGTTTAATATTTATTTTATTTCAAATAAGACTGTCAGGATAAATTTTAGATTATTTCATTTTCTTTTTCACTTTTCCCCCTTACATTAAACGAGGGAAAGTATAACCAACAACCTCTAGATACTCCCGAGCACGCATGCCCCAACCACGACGAATCGATCTATATGGTGTGGATTGGTGAGTGCCCAACTGTTATTAGGGGATAATTGTTTTTTTTTTATTGGTTTGGCCTATGTTTGAAGCCTGCTTAGTTTATTTATTTAACTCGTGGTTATGTAACATTTATGTTAATTAATTAAAATTCATTATTTGAGTACGTAATTAAAGTTATACAGTCCTTTTTTAAATCACTACCCTCATGAGCTAGGATAATAATAATAATTTCATATATACATGGTTATTACCTATATCAACTTTTTATTTTTCTAGTTGGACAATAATGGGGTAAGACGTTATGAAGACGATTTTAAAAGGTATAAAAATCTTGTCATTGCTGTAAAATTACAGGGTGTTTCAAGAAGTATTAATTTTAAATTCAATACCCTACAGGGTAAAATTTCATACTATGTACAGGCCTTACATCTTCATTATTTGTTGAAATAAGGGAACTCTTTGAATACGAAATTTGTAGAGGTATTTCTGATGTGAAAAAAAGAAAATAATATCGAATTGAAGGAAAATACGTAAATATCTCGAAAACAATTGAACATAGTAATAGAGTATGTTATACCGAGTTGTCCTAGAATTTTACATGAAGTTGAAAAATAAAATATAATAAAATACACGGTTCTGCACAAAAATTATTTTTTTTAATTATGTCATATTTTTTTAAAATTCGACAGTTAATTTTTATTAAAAATTTTATCACATGAGAAATATCTCTACAAGTTTCGTATATCAAGTTTTTTTCTTATTTCTACGAACAATGAAAATATAAGACCTGTTAGAAGAGATCTGGATTTATTGACGACTGATCAAGTAGGTTTTGACTTCGACGAAACATCTTTGGTTTTTTGTGTATCGTTAAACATCGAATTGCATGAAATCCTTGAAAACGAATTAAATAAAAAAATATGAATAGTGTGTATCTTCAATTCGCCAATGCGTTTGCCCATGTGAATTGATGAGTCGAATTAACGAATCGAGCAGACGAGACGTATTGAACCGAGTAAGGAGCGGGGTTTACACGTAAATTATTGATTAACGAGGAAAATAAAAAAATATTATAGGTAATCACCCTGTATTAATTAAACAGCCGTTATACGGCGTTTTTGTCTCCTAAGAAGACACATGAATTTACGTAATTACTAAACCTAGAGAAAAAATTTGAAAACTATGAATGGAAAATCTTCCACCAAAAACTTACAATAAATCTTTAATATTGAAATTGGTTTCCATGTTACATCGTGCTGAAATGAACTGGAACAAATGTTTGTTATTATATGTGTTCAACTATTCTCAAGTTAATTTTCGGACATCCTGTGTATTCGATGCAGAGTATTGGGAATGCGTAATTGCAGGAGTGCGTAATTGCTTTACAACATGCATTACGTTTGTATTTGACAGTTGCTATGACTACTGCTGCTGACGGGCGATGACGCGTTCATGGCCTACTCATGGAATATTGAAGGTACCGCATAAATACAACCAACTGTGCGTTTTCTTAATGGTGCCAATTGTTTTGTTTACGGTGCCAGTGCGGTTTGTTTACCCTGTGTTATGAGCTACTTACTGAGCCTGTAAGTCCTGTGTTTTTCTTTATTTTCTACAGTGGTCGTAGGTAAACACATGTAAGCCATAAATTTTTAATCAATTTCCATTTTTTTAAATCGTTCATTATACCAAATTTTTACAGATAATCTGTTTTTCAAACTGAAATTAGTATTTTGTAATTTTTGAACCAAATTTCTGACCACCTGTTTAGCAAATACCCATTTTGACCTCCTAAATATCATAATAGTGAAGTTAGTCGGTAACAAAAATCTCTTTAAAGTATACTTGCCGATTTTATTAGATAATTAATTTAAACTTTCATGCACGGTTTCGTTCTACATGTTCCAAAAGAAATTACTTATCATCATCTCATTCGCCTTCTTACACTCCTTAAGTGGATAATAAACCTAATAAAGTTCAAGGTCGCGACTTCCTTGAATATTTAAGGCATCGCTTAAAGAATTCCCTTTAGAACGGTTTTGCACAAGGAGTTGGCCCTTAATAAGATGAAATTTGACAGTAGGGGCAGTTAAATTATGAGCGGGGAGAGCGTAATTTCCTCAGGGGGATTTTTTTATTGCCGGTTTACTTTGTCGTTATATGAAATAATATGACTGCCCTGATAGAAGTTTGAAAATTTTATGTAATCATAAATTTTTTATTTTTTACTTTTACAATGGAACAGGCCAGCTCTCGAAGATCAAAAAGAAACTTCAGTATTAAACAGTTGGTAATAGGGAGATTTGTGAAATAACTGAGTCAATTATGTGACATTTTGAGAATCTCAAAATGCAGAGATGATTTCAGGCGGACATGGTGTTAAAAAAGCTGGAAAAATACTGTTTTTCAGTTTTTATCCGACTGTGTACAAGGAGACAACTCCCTACAAAAAGAGATAGAAATACAGGACTTGCAGACTCAGTAAATAGCTCATTACAAACGGGAAACCAAATGCACGGCCACCGTAAACAAAACGCACGGCCACCCTAAACAAAAAGCACGCTTGAATGTATTTATGAGGGATCTTTAATATTCTGTGAGTAGGCCATGATCGCGCAATCGCTCGTCAGCAATTGTAGTCATAGCAACTCTCAAATACAAAATACAAACAAACTGTTTCGACTGGATAATAAGAAGTTTTAGTTAACTGTAAGTTTCAGTATTCGAAAAAGTATATATCTACATATTGTCAAATGCTAGTGGTCGTAAGTGAAATATAGTACGTAATTCGTGTTGTAAAGGAAGTAGGCACTGAGTGAGTATTGATTCCAGTAATATGCGTTTTGCAACTTTTATTACATATTAATACTTTTTCTTTTAGAGAATAGTATATAAATATTTTCAGGGGCTGTAAAAATAAACAGAGGTCGAAAAATAGAATACGATCCACGGATCCTGCCCAAATTTTGAAAATTGTAGCATATTTCATATATATATATATATATATATATATATATATATATATATATATATATATATATATTCATAACATATGTTTGCCGAGGGGATATAATTATAATAAAAATAATAAATGTTTAGTGGGGTGAAACATGACATCGGAATAGATGCTTTCTTCGGTATACAGAAGAGTCAGAGACAGTTTTATTTTTTGCCTTGTAAGGTCTACTGGGTACATATATAAAGTAAAGTTTCGTTTATTTTAGTATGTTTTTGGTTCTTTTTCTGTATTACAATATTAGCTTTACGCTGTCTGATAAATCGTGCGGAAAAGTTTCTTTTCCGCACGATCGTAAGAAAAATATATTTTGCAAAAATGAGTAAAATGAAGCGATAAGAAGCTGAGAAATATTAATAAAGATAGCAGTGACAAACAAAAATCTTTTTTCGCAACTAAACTAAAATATCTAACTTTAAATTGGTTGAAGCAAATATTATATTATATCCACAGAATGTTTGGATACATAATATAAGCATCATTAGTTAAACAAGAATAAGAAATTGTGTCATTTACCTAAATTTTTTTAGACACATAGGAGATATACAAATGCTTTTATCCTGTGGGGACTCATCATTGCGCCGATCGCAAAACAGATACATTAAATATCACAAAATAATTAATTTGAGAAATTTAAGTCAGTTTGTCTGACATGTAACCTAGAAACAGAAAAAAGTGATAGTTTGCAGCAATTTATAAATATAAATTTTTTTTTTCGTTCCTAGGTTACATATCAAACAACCTGACAAATTTTAAATTAAGTCTTTTGTAATATTTAATGCTTCTCTGTTACGATCGGCACAGGGATCAATTACCTAATTTAAAAAAGTGACAATTACTATTTAACTTGTTTCAAAAATGTACAGGGTAAGTGTTATTTTGACACCTACCCACAGGGTTTTTTAACTAAGATAGAGAAAAAGTGTAAATATAAAAAACCTTTTTTCTTGATTTCAAAAATATATAGTTTGACTACATTGGCGCAACCCTTTTTCTAATTATTTTGTTTTAACTATAACAAATTTTGCATTATATTATAACATTACCTTAGACTTATATGGCAAGTAATGTTGCATTTAAATTAAAATAATTAATAAACGTTTTGCGCCAATATAATAAAATTATATATTTTTAAAATCACTAGAGAATGATTTTTCATAAAAATAAACAATATACAGGGTATTCCATTAAAAAAACGTATTTCTTACCCTATACGTTTTGTATTTACACTTTTTCCCTATCTTTTTTAATAAATAATCCTGTACATACAAATATCTCAAAAAGCATTTAAGCGAGTTAATAGGTTTAAACATGCTTTTTGATTAAAATAGTATTTAGTCTTGTTCCTTTGATTTAGTTATTCAGATTTTTGTAAGAATAAATTTGTTTTCTATTAGAACGTATGCTTACTCCTAGAAACTTTATTTCAAGCTAACGTGTATTAAATTTCAACCCCAAAGATTAACGGCCAAATTCAATATTCCTCTTTTAACTAAAAGATCTCTTCTAATATTTAGTGATTGGAAATTTGGAATCGCCGCGTCACGTTCCCGTTCGCGAATCGAGGGTTACCTCACGAAATAATATATAGTTTCGGCGAACATTGATGCCTCCGGACCGATTCAAGGGGTCCCATTTAAATAAGTTCTCTATTGCGTAAGCTAAAATTCAAATTCCTTTTATTAGCAAAACAAACTACATGCTCTTCCTAAAAGTAATTACAAAGGATATTTCATAGACTACAAGCTTTCACGGCTTTGGTCGATCAAATTGGAATTACTATCCGATGTTTCGCCTTCGATTGCACGAGGCATCTTCATGGATCCTTACTCCACGAGATCTGAACACTGAATGAGCTCGAAGAGATTCAGGCGTGCTTTTATCTCCGACTTGTGCTCTATCTCTATTGACATTTTTTGTATGTTTAAATATTTCAATAGATTCTCTAACTTTGCGTTTATAAAAACCTGGAATCCCATGCTAGAACCGTTGGTTTCCTTTACATTTATGAAATGACCAGTGTTATGCTGGTGTTCAGCTACAGCAGATTGAACAATTTGTTTCTTTTTAATACATCGTTTATGTTCCTTAAGTCTAGTTGATATTGAGCGTCCTGTTTCTCCCACATAGACTTCTCCACAGGAGCAAGGAATTTTATATACTCCTTCTGTTTGGAAAGGTACAAGATTTTTCGGGGATCGCAAGCATTGTCCAATCTTCTTATGTCTATTGAAGATTGTACTTATGTTGGACCGCCGAAGTAATCGTCCTATTTTGTCTGTAGTGCCATGTATGTAGGGAAGAACAACACTACCTAATGGTGGCTCTTTATCATTCTCCTTTGGCGGAGTTGGTTTACTATGTCTTTTAATTGAACGCGTAATATCTTCAGTGTAATAGCTATTCCCTCTGAGAGCTTCGGTCAGTTTCGATGTTTCCGATGTTAAAGAATCATGATCAGAAATCGAAACAGCTCTGAATACTAGTGAATTAATAACCCGATTTCTTTTGTGCTGGATGGTGATGAGAATTTGCGTTTAAGTATCTATTTGTATGCGTCGGTTTTCTATACACAGAATGTCCTAATGTACCATTTTCCCTCCTTTGAACACATTAATCTAGAAATGGAATTGTTCCATTAGGTTCAATTTCCATCGTGAATTTGATATTATGATGTTGCTAATTAAGGTGGTCCAGAAATATGAGGAGATTATCCTACCCATGAGGCCAAACAACAAAAGTATCATCAACATATCTAAACCAGTGCTTCGGTTTTAGTGGAGCAGATGTTAGAGCAATATCCTCAAAGGCTTCCATAAAGATATTCGCTACCACAGGTGATAGAGGAGATCCCATAGCTGCTCCTGAAGTTTATTCATAAAAAGTTCCTTGAAAAATGAAATAGGTAGATGTAAGACAAGCTTCCACTAGGTCTATTAGGTTCTTATCAAGATTATTCTTATCTAGTATTATGTTCTTATCAAGATTATTCTTATCTAGTATGTCTGATATAATGGAAATTGAGTCGTTGACAGGAACATTTGTGTAAAGTGATTCTACATCGAAACTGACCAAAATATCTTCGGAATCCAACTGGATTGTCTTGAGTGTTTCCACGAAATGTGCAGAGTTTCCGATGCACTACAGAGTCTGAAAATCCGAAATATTTTAGCTTCGAAAGTAGCATGTCATGATCAACAGTGTCAAATGCTTTGCTGAAGTCAAGTAAATTGTTTTTTGTCTTCATGTTCGCGAATATTATTATTAATGTTTACCAAGCAAGTAGTGGTACTAAAACGTTGAACGTATTTACGAAAATGGTAACTTGGTTATTGAAAATATGTTTTTCTAATATTTATGAGACTGTCAGTATTATACTTATAGGCCTAAGATCTTTAAATTTTCTTGGGTTAGATATCTTTAATAGTGGCTTCACGATTGCCTTTTGGATGGAAAATGGATGTTTGATAATATTCTTTATATTATGTATCAAACCATTTATTGGACAGACTAGTCTTTATAATGAAATTTTATTAAATATTTGCTTCAATCAATCTAAAGTTTGATATTTTTATTCAGTTGCTAAAAAGTAATTTTTGTCTGCTTTTCTAAGCACAACAAATAATCTGAACACATTTAAAAAAATAGCATTGGTGCTTTAATAGACCCCCTTACGAAAATATTTAATGAACTGTAAGATTCATGTTACCAAATGAAAGAAGAATATAATTTAAAAATTACAGCTTTTGCAGAGCTTCGAATCCAAGACTTTCTGTTGTTTTACTAAGAACATGACTTAAGAACAATGCTAGGCAAAATAAAACAAAATATAATAAAACCCACATTTCAGTTCATACGTACGGCGGCGTCTAGAAAAATAAAATCATCTCCCGGAAACCGTAAAGAAAATTCAATTTACAGTTATGAAATAAGATATTTATCTATTATTTCGCGTGGCTTAGAGACATTGATGGTAGAAGCACCGAGAAACTATAAGCCTTCGAGGAAGTTGCGCAAAAATATATTATTACAGTTAGAGGGTGAAAATACTGGGCGTTTCCGGACTAATTGTTCAAACTTACGGTCCGAATTTTACAGCTATATTTAAAATGACTACTAATTAATTAAAAAAACCGTAACTCTTTTCTTTTAAAGTACCCCGTAAATCAAAGTCCACTGGTGTGAAGTCGGGCGATCTCGCTGGCCAATGCCAGTATTTCTTGAGTGTAATGAGCCGGTGCTCCTTCAAGTTGGTAACAATAATTGCGATATTCACTTAACAGCAGATTTCAATTTTTGTGGGTATTTTGCAAAATCCAAAGGTTCATCATAAATTTAGATACTTTTTCATCTTTCAACAAACAAAACGTTAAAATTTATTATAAACAACAAACCTCGCATTTGTTCCCATAGATGGAACGTCTTACTCTATGGATTAATATCTCGCTGCCTGATATTTTTATCATTTTTATTCAACATACCGTTGAGTGTTTTCCATCATCTATACTACACGGCTGCATTGGTTTGATGAGCCCCATTTAGAGCGAAACGTCGTCAATTATGCCGGTAGAGATGGTGATTTTTGGACCCTCCACTTGAATAAGCTTACCACAGGCAGAATATTTTGTCCGAATGACCGTTAACTTCTTTCTTATTTGTATATCTATATATATATATATATATATATATATATATATATATATATATATATATATATATATATATGTTGATTTTTACTCCTTCACGGATGGAAAAATACAAAGTGTTTTCATTCCGGGTGTACATCCGTTCACTACTGTCGTTCTGAAAAGAACAATTTTGCTGACGTTTCGCCAAAATCACATTTGGCATTTTCAAAGCTTTTTTCTCGCGTCCGAATAGAGACTGAAGTGTTGGTGACTGCGACGCTTCCTTTTATACCCCCACTCGGGACCGAAGGTTATATCTGCGCAGGCATTGGTCGCTATTTATGTTTTCCGGATGGTGCTGTTGTTGTTGCGCTAATTGTGCATGAGTTTTTGCGATTTTAGATTTGTCGATTATTGTCTTCCATACTGTTGGTAGTTTTAATGATTCGTCCCTTTTATTCAAATCACCCTGTTTTTCAATTTCTGTGGCTGCTCGGATTATTCTGCTCTTATAATGTTCTATATTGGCAATCTCCCTACACCCATCGAAATTTATTTTATGGCCGGTTTCCTGATGATGTAGGAATAAAGCTGAGGTTGTTTGTTTATTTCTGATGCTGAGTTTATGCTCTTCCACTCTTCCTGATATTCGCCTGTTTATTTGCCCCACGTACAACTTTTCACAGTCCTGGCACGGGATACTGTATACTCCGTGGTTTTCCAGTTTCATTTTATCTTTTCGGTTTCCAAGTAGTTTACCTATAGTTGTTTGTGGCTTGTGTATTGTTTGTATGTTGTGTTTCCTAAGAATTCTTCCGATTCTGTCTATTGTGCCTTTTACATATGGTAAGACTACTTGTTGCTTTCCCGGTTCATAATTTTTGTTGTTCGTTGTTCGGCAAACCCTGTGCATTAATAGCTTTCTCTATGGTGCGATTTTTGTAGCCATTTTTCTTTAAAGCACTAGATATTGCCTTAAGTTCGTTTTGTCTCGTCTGTGATTCAGTTAATCGCACGGATCTGGATATTAGGGTATTTGCCACAGCTTGAATTTGTGCTGGGTGATTTTGCATTTAAATATCTGTCTGTATGTGTTGGTTTTCTATGCACGGTGTATTCGAAATGTCCGTTATGCAGTTTCGTGATCAAAACATCTAAAAATTGTAGTTTGTTGTTTTCCTCTAACTCTAGAGTAAATTGTATTCTGGGGTGGATTGAATTTACGTGAGTCAGAAATTTTTCGAGCTCTGCATGACCATGTTGCCATATAATAAATATATCATCCACATAACGAATCCATAATTTGGGCTTTAAACTTGCTTTCTCAAGAGCTTTTTTCTAGAAGTATATAAATTGAAAAACAGGGTGATTTGAATAAAAGGGACGAATCGTTAAAACTACCAACAGTATGGAAGACAATAATCGACAAATCTAAAATCGCAAAAACTCAAGCGCAATTAGCGCAACAACAACAGCACCATCCGGAAAACATAAATAACGACCAACGCCTGCGCAGATATAACCTTCGGCCCCGAGTGGGGGTATAAAAGGAAGCGTCGCAGTCACCAACACTTCAGTCTCTATTCGGACGCGAGAAAGAAAGCTTCGAAAATGCCAAATGTGATTTTGGTGAAACGTCAGCAAAACTGTTCTTTTCAGAACGACAGTAGTGAACGGATGTACACCCGGAATGAAAAACATATATATATATATATATATATATATATATATATATATATATATATATATATATGTACAGTTTAAGTCTATATTTAAGAACATGCATATTTACTAACGTGTAACCTAAATAAGAGCACAATTCACCACAACCGGAATATATTTCACGTTAGAGATAGCGTTTAATTTGTGGCTTCAATAATTTCGAGCCAAGTTGTAATAATAATGTCTTTTGAAGGCACTCGAGCAGAAACTCGTTATTACACGAGTCACGAAAGGGCGTCCTCGATGAGGCCTACTTACATGATTATTTTCGACAAGAAAGAGGGAATAAGAAAAACCGTTTTTAGTCGGATAATTTGGTATTTTGATATATTTTCATTGCGATCGTATTAATCTAGGATATGTATTATTCGTTGAACATAGGTTATTTTTAAGAAAATAGATTGGAAAATTGTATTCTAAAAATTTATAAAAAAATATGTTAGAAACGCAATTTCGGAAAATACCATCATAAATTAGTAGTTTTGCAGTTTTTACTAGCCCTTTATACGAATAAAAAAAGCTTTATTATACACCCTAATCCTCAAAACTGAGTGCAGGCAAAAAAAGTTGACTAAAAAGAATACAAGATGTCATTTATTGCTCCACTAGAAAGGTTTTTCTTTTTTTTTGTTATTCACCGCCTGTCTTGATCCGTACTGAAATAAAAAAGCTGACATTCTATAATTACAGAGCAACATAATTCTTGCACAAAGGAAACTACAAACATTTCAAGCAGAGGCTTAACGGCTTTAAATTAGATTCCGAAGCTAGGCTATTGTCAAAGAACTTACTCAGAACACAAAAAATGGACACTCTTGTGAACTGGACCCTGATTTGCTAAATGCGTTGTATTGCAGTGTTGCTGATCAGATGACTGCAACCATTTCAGCCCGTAATGACCCAATGGAGTACCTTTCCCAAGTAAGAGTGAGGGATTCATTTGGTTTTTATCCAACTGATATTCCAGAGATTCGTGAAAGAATTTTTTTATATTAATAACCAAATATATATATATATATATATATATATATATATATATATATATATATATATATATATATATATATATATATATATATATATATATATATATATATATATATATATATATATAGAGAGAGAGAGAGAGAGTAGGATGTGTACAGACACGTGAATGTATGAGTCATGAGATACAGCTACGAAAACTTCAGAACTATGGATTTAGGGGTGTTTCTCTGGAATGGTTTGGGTCATATCTTGAGGGAAGGAGTCAGCGGGTGTTTGTGGGGCCATCGGTATCAGAGAATAGAAATATCACTTGCGGTGTATTACAGTGTTATGTACTGGGCCCGGTACTTGTTCTACTTTACGTTAACGATATAACACACGTTCACACTGGGGGAATGTTTACTCTTTTTGCTGATGACACCACAGTTTTATGGGACTCAGAGACAACTCAGGACCTGAATAATTTCTGGTTTGATGCAAATCAACTCTCTTTCAACCATGATAACACTTATGTTAAGGGTTTTAAGTATGAGGTAAGTCTTGCTCCATTTACATCTGGCTGTCTCTCAAACAGTAATGAAGTTAAGTTCTTCGGGCTTTTGCTGGACTGTGGCTTGAGGTTTGAGGGTCATGTTGCATTCTTGAGTAAGAAATTAGCTTCCGCTTGTTATGCAATAAGAACAATAGTGGGAAATTTGTTTGAAACTATTTTCATTTTACAAAAACGTGCAATGAGATATTTGTAGACCTTTGTTCGTACAACGAGTATTGACACTAACATCTCTGTCCATTATAGAGACAGTTATCCTGGTGTTCAAGAACAAAAATGCATTATTGAACCCCAACCCAGCTTATCTTACAAGAGAACCAAGTGAGCTACCACTTTCAATTCTAACTTCTGCACTCACCAAGAAATCTCTGATTTATGAAAGTAGGAAAATATTTAATCATCTACCAGTTCGCATTCAGTCTCTATCTACAATTTATGCCTTTCGTAGGGAATTAGAAAATAGACTGCTAAACAAGACCTATTATGATCTATCTGACTATTTTGGAGACAGTTTTGAATAATGTATATGTATTTAAATACATGTGATTAGCCTTTTTATAATTATACTGAGTATTTCTTTTAGTTCGTCGACATGATTATAGTGCATAATTCTGACTTTGTTCTGGATTAATTTGTACTTATATTTTCATATAGGTTAATTTATCTTTTTGTGCTTTCCCAGGTATAGAGCCATATTTTAATAATTCTTATATATTTTTTAGATTTATTTTGTTGTATTAAATAGGATTTTTTGTATCTTTGGACCTTAAAGCTTTTTTTGACTTTGACTTTGAAGATATTTTAGTCAGCTTCATATTGCATCACTGTATACAAAAATATGGCCATATGTGTAAAATATGTTTCCAATTTTTAGGGGATAAGGTGATAAAAATAGGCAATAAAGTGTAGGAATCAAAACACGCTATATCATTTTTTAAAATTTTGGATGAGGTACCACTTCATCTTTCAGAGGGTGATTCAGTTGATGCTAAGGATTATGTGTGTAAAATATGTTTTCAATTGATATAGGATCAGGAGGAGAAAACAGCCAAAAACCATTAGGACTTAGAACGTGCTTTAATTTATTTGATTAATTTACTCAAAATATTGGGTACGTTACCACATTCATCCTCCAGAAGAAGATTAGGTTGGTCCTGAAAAGTATATGTGTAAAATATTTTTCCAATTGTTATGGGATAAGGTGGTGAAAACCGCCAATAACTTGTAGGATTCAGAACACGCTACATTAAATTGTATTCATTTTCTCGAAATTTTGGATGAAGTACCACATTCATCTTTCCGAAGGTGATTCAACTGATACTAAAAACTATGCTTTTAAAATATTTTATTAATTGATAGAGGATCTGGGGGTGAAAACAGCCAATAACCCTTAGGAATTAAGACATGCCCCAATTTATTGTATTAATTTTCTCAATATTTTCGGTAAGGTACCATAGTCATCTTCCAGGAGAAGGTTAGGTTGATCTTGAATTGTTAGGGGATAAGGCGACGAAAACAGTCAATTAAATGTAGGAATTAGACACTCTACATCATATTTTATTTATTTTCTACAAATTTTGGATAGGGTACCACATTCTCTCGTAGGAGGTGATTCAATGGGTGCCAAAGATTATGTATGTAAAATATTTTGTGAAATCGTAGGGAATAAGAGGGTGAAAACAGCGAATAACACTTAGGAATCAGAACATGCCCCAACTTAATTTAATTGATGCTAAAGAGTATACGTGTAAAATATTTGTTCAATTGCTAGAGAACAAGGATGTAAAAACAGCCGATAACTCTTAGGAATCAGAATGTGCTCCAATATATTTTATTAATTTTCTCAAAATTTTGGGTAGTGTACCACATTCATCTTTCAGGAGGTGATTACGTTGGTCCTGAAGTGTGTATGTGTAATAGTTATTTATACTATAAAGGATGTAAGTAACATTTACCAGTCGAGGACGAGTTTGCGCCCGAGCGATAGCCAGGGCTGACAAAAAAGTTCGAGACTGGTTAATGTACTTACATTAAATATAGTATATAACATTTTTCACCCTCCCTGTATTGTATATTTACAAGAAAATGCTGGATATATTTTTGGATTTTCATTATCATTACATTCGATAGCATTCTCATTAATTTATGAAGGCAGCTGTGATCCGTTGCCAGAGCAACATAAGCAGTTTTTATTTTATCAACAACGTCAAGTTGACAATTCATAGCGAAAAGTTTGAACAAGTCGAATTGTTTGATTCTGTGTGGACAAAATAGATGTTTTAGACATAGAAGAATCAGCGAATATAGCTTGTTTATCTCTACTACCGGAAAGGTCAAAAAAAAGGTATGAAGCAGCATATAATTCCTTTAAGAATTGGTGCCAAAGCAAGACGGCTACTGCAGTCTCAGAAACCTTGTTTTTGGCGTATTTCCACGAAAAAAGTGCTTTATTGAAGTCTCCATCAAGCTTATGGTGTGAGTATTTGATGTTGAAGAACCCTTTTTATAGAGGAAAATATAGATATTTCTAAGTATCCAAAACTTTGAGCATTTTTGAAAAGAAAAAATGATGGTTATAGATCCAAAAAATCGAATGTGTTTAACAGGGAAGATGTGAATAAGTTCATGCTTGAAGCCCCCGATGATATATACCTATTGATGAAGGTCGTAATGGTAATGGAAGTTGCTGGAGTGTGCCGTTCTAATGAACTCTGTGAAATGACAATGGACAATGTTAAAATAAGTCAAGAAGTCATAATTGTGACCATTCCTGACTCCAAAAATGGAATGTCACGTACATTAACAGTGACAAAAAGTGACGACACTCAGGTTTGTCATTTCAAAATAATTCAAAAGTACATTGATCCAAGATCCTACATGACGACTATCAATCCGCGCTTCTTTATGCGATATCAAAATGGAAAGTGCTTAAACCAGCCTTTCGGGAAAAATGCGTTTTCGTCGATTCCAAGCAAAATTGCGAATTTCTAAAGTTTGAAGAAACTGCAAAATGTATATATGTATACACTCTTTTAGAAGAACGTCGGCAACTTTATTAGCAAATACTGGAGTTGATGTATTAGCTATCAAGCGACATGGTGGATGGAAATCCGCTACTATTGCGGAAATTTATGTACCTGACAGCCTCAATAATAAAAAGGAAGTAACGAATAAAATTTTATACAATAAGACCCAGCCAGAAGTCTCTTGCAGTGCTTCAACAGTGACACAAACATTGGTTAGAAATGGAGTGGAGTGTGGAAATCAGTGGAGTCAGAAAATGTAAAACACATCGAAAAGAAACGAGAAAACGCGTTTCCGAATTTTGTTAATAATGTCAATAATTGTAATAATTGTATCATTAATATTCACTTCAAATAATATCACCGCATTTTTGTAATATGTTGATAAAATCAAAAATTAAAGCCACTTATAATAATTTTAGATTATTATTTCCCTAGGGATGTAAGTTGACTTCCATCCTGTCGTTAAGGGCAACCAATACCTTGTTGAGTAACTTTCACTTACGTCTGTCAAAGCAGTGTCAAAATAGGTTGCTTACAATACAGAAATGGGGAAAAATATATTTCCAATTCGTAGGGGATAAAGGGGTGAAAACAGCCAATAACTCCTAGACATCAGAACATTTAGGTAGAATACCACATTCATTTTTTAGGCGATTACGTTGATCCTGAAAAGTATACGTGTAAAATAAGTTTTCAATTGGTGGGGGATAAGGGGGTAAAAACAGCCAATACCTCTTTGGAATCAGAACATGCCCCAAATTATTTTATTTATTTTCTCAAAATTTTGAGTAGGTTACCACATCATTATTCATAAAATAAACTCGGGCATGTTCTGATTCCTAAGTGTTATTGGCTGTTTTCACCCCCTTAGCATCTATCAACTGAAAAAATATTTTACATATATACTCTTTAGCATCAATTAAATCACCTCCTAAAAAATAACGGTCGTACCCTACCCAAAATGTTGAGAAAGTAAATAAAAGAAGTTAGCGATGTTCTGATTCTTAAAGGTATTGGCTGTTTTTACCCCGTTATTCCCTACCAATTGAAAAAAATATTATATACATGTATTCTTCAGGATCAACGTAATCACCTCCTGAAAGATGAATGTGGTACGCGACACATAAGTTGGGGAAAATTATTAAAATAAATTGAGACACGTTCTGATTCCTAAGTATTAAGTACTAGCTGTTTTCACGCTCTTATCCTCTAACAATTAATTCTTACCTCCGGAAAGATGATTGTAGTACTCTACCCAAAACTGAGAAAATAAGTGAATTACGTTGTGGCGCATTCTAATTGTGCAGTATTATTGGCTATTTTCACCATCTTTTCTTCTAAGGATATGGAAAATATATTTTAGGTTTACCAATTAGAATCTTCCTTATCACCATCTAGAAGATGAATCTAGTATTCGACCCAAAATGTCTAGAAAATAAAGAAAATGTGCCGGCAAGTTCTGTGTGATCGTTTTTATCCTTTTAATGTCTAAATATCACCGTAATAGTTTACAGGAGTATCCAATCTAAGCTCTTTGTATATACACATTGGTCTAGATGTTAACTAACATCTTAATTTTGCATAACACACATCGGAAATATTGCGAATTTGCTTTGGTGCGGATTGCCGTTCATCACAATTCGTCTCCAAAAACCGTCGCTAGCTTCTCAGACATTATTTCACAACATGTATTTTACGGCCTAGAAATATCATTTATTGGATTATAAATGAACTATGCAAAAATATAAATATAACGTGAAAACAAAGAAAAAATTTTAGTTGTTAATAAAAATAAAGAGTTGCAAGTCCTCCTACGACAACTAGATTTTAAAGCATTCATGCCAGCCAAGTGAAAGACATGCTGATATAAATTACTTGCGTAGCAATGTGTAATAATATAAAATATTGTCTAACGACAAAAGGCGAATGTCAACAGTACTTACATTCGAAATCAAATAAGGGGAATATGAAAATATCTACGACGACGGCCCACTTTACGTCGACAATGCATTTACTCAATTTAGTATTACACCAGGCTGTAGGCAGGTTTAAATGGAAAGAAATTAGGCGATATATTTTTTATGTTTAATAGTTAGATTTGGGAATCACGAAAAACTACCACTCCGGTGAATGTACAACCTGTTAAATATGCAAATTAGGTACTAGAAATAGGTGTTTGTGTAATTTCTTAAACGTTTCATTAGACCGCCATTTGGTTCCGTCATATTGAATTTTATCAGCGTATCCTTATATCATATCTATTTTTTTTTGCAAAAATTGAAGTATTTTAAATAACAGCTTTTTTACGTTCATTTTGTGAACAGTTTATTTAGCCACCAATTCATTCCACCGTCTTGAGTTCGTACCACTGTTTTTTTACCAGTCAAGTCAATCGAGTAAGTAGTTTTGCCGCTCACTGATAGACAGACAGACAGACAGACCCGCAGACAGACAGACACTCTGACGGAGTTGAGAAAACCAGATTTTTACCATCTAACAGGCACGTAGCCAGAAATTCAGTTCGGAGCGGGGATCTAAATTCAAGTCATATTGTTGTTGTTTAAAATATAAACAACTCTCATCAAATCTTCACTCCTATTATCGACTTTAATAAAGATTATCTGAGAAGTAAATTACTGTTGTATGACGTCTCCTTACTCCACTCACATTTTATGACACTTCTCTTCTAATTCCTAAATTGTCGTTTTTCCTTTTTTAAGAATATAATTAGAATAATGAACACGAAATTTTTCATCCTAATCTGACGTTGGGTAATTAGATTTATTCTTAGATTTGCCATCTTTTTATCCATGTCATAAGTTTAAGCTAAAACTTATAATTACCAAGGTTTTAGTTTTTAGGGATTATAGGTTCTTAAGTTTTAATAAGTTTTTTATTAGTTTATAAAAAAAGCCTCGTTTTTAGAGCTTCAAGATTAAAGTTTCACGCAAAAAGGAATTTAGTATTGGGATGTAAAGGTATTGTGTAATTTAAATCGGTTGGAGTTCTAAGTTGTGCACATTGAGCTGATATTATAAGTGTTTGCTTTTTTATTATTAACTTTAATTTAATTAAATTATTATTGAGAAGTTCTTTGAAAATTATTGTTATTTTGAGACTGTTTTAAATTGCAGAAATCTGCAGTTTTTTTCAATATTTTGAAAAATGGTAAATAAAAAAGTTGTGGTTTTTTTTGATTTTATATCTACAGTGTGACCCATTTAAAAGCGAAACACACTAACATCTCAGGAATTAACTACCAGGTTAGTTTCAAATTTTGGTGATGTGTATGGATTTAAAATATGACTTTTTTGACATATTCAACTACATCGCTCATTGACCTGCAAGCCTAGAGGGAGGGAATGGAACGATCTTTAAGAAAAAGATATTAGCGATTTTTTTAACGAAATTTTGATTCTCAATTCTTACTCAGCATCATCAAAACCATTATACCGAATTTCAACAAGATAGGTCATTAGCTATGGGAAATACGAGCTTTCAAAAAAGCAGTTTTTTTTCATTTCAAAGGCAGAACTCTCTTCAACCAGTGCCTATTAACATTTGTATCAGTCTCAATTTTTACATAAAAATCAAAAATAATATAGGTATCAACCGGTAAAATATATTACGAATCCAAGATGGCGGAACAAAATGGCGGCTTAATAAAATACTTAAAAATTCAGCCTGGAAGAAACTAATTAATGAACTGATTTGAAATTGTGTACCATAACTAATTGTAGTAAAGTGATGAACTAGTGAAAATGTGGCACTAATTTAAGATGGCGGAACAAAATGACGGCTAAATAAAATGTTTCTAATCTGAAAAATCACCCTCTCACTGTTCCACATAGCTTCGCGTTTTGGTCTCCCTAGATGCCAAAAAACATGTTTTATTATTGGCATAGCTTAAAAACTAGTTATTAGATTGACTTCTAATTTTAGTCAAAAATAAAGGCTCATATGAGGATGACCTGGTAATATTTTTGTTAAAATCCAATACGCCGGGACAAGGCGGCTTAATAAAATATTTAGAAATTCGGCCTGAAAAAAAACTACTTAATAAACTGATTTTAAACTGTGTGCCAAAACTAATTGTAGTATAGAGATGGACTAGTAAAACTGCGGTACTAATTCAAATTGGCGGCCAAATCAATTTTTTTTTTAATTTGAAAAGTCACCCTAGCAGGTTTTACATATCTTCGCGCTTCAAAAAATATGTTTAATCGGTTCCGTCGGTACACCTGTCGCTTTGACTGTCTCTCTGTCAGTTCGCGGCACAGCCTAAAAACTACTCATCAGATTGACTTGAATATTACCAGAACAAGATGAGGGCCTAGTGAAACGTTAAAAAATTGTTACTAAAAAACTAATTATCCAATTTACCTCAAATTTTGCAAAATATAAATTGTTACATAAGAATGAACTTGTAACATTTTGGTATGAATATAAGATAGCAAAACAAAATGGCGGCCTAATAAAATATTTAAAAACTAGTCTTAAAAAACTACTTCTTAGATTAATTTCAAATTTTGTACAGGGTGGTCCACTTAAGATGCTCCTATACTTTATCTCAATAAATAAGACACTGAGAAAAAAAAGTTAAATACAAAAAGTATTTGACCCTAAGTATATTTTTTATTTATAATATTTTTATGTATACAGGGTGTTCCATTGTGCCAGGACAGTAACCAACTTTTTTCTTTTTAATGAAATGGTATGAATATTTTTAGAAATTCTAATTCTACGCTTGATTTTGAGTATTTTTTGTCATCATAGCATATTAAATTTTTAGTAGTTTTTGAGAAAAATAAACTTTTATAATTTTTTTCGGAAAAACAGGTTTTTGGAAAAATGTGATTTTTTCACACTTGAAGACTAAAATTGTGAATTTTGGTTATGGATCCATGGGAGTGGTTAATATTTAATACTCTGACGTATCAAGAGTGAAAATCCATTATACAGGGTGGTCACAAATGACAATCAAAAAAATGTTTTTGTAACTAAAAAAACTTAATTTTTTTAAATGGAACTGGTGTTCAAAGGACTTTAACTGATAATAACTACCATCCGTTCAAATTTTTACCAGTTCAGGAATTATCCCAACAGGACTTTCAAACAAGGCTTTTTTATTGTTCTCTCATGATGGACCATCATTTTGAAACTGACATTTTTAAAAATATTTTATTTACGAATGAGGCAATTTTCAATACGGCCGGCATGTTCAACCGAAAAAATACTCATTACTGGTGTAACTCAAATGAACATCGTGTAAAAGAAATTAAAAAACAGGGTCGGAGAAGTGTTTATGTGTGGTGTGGTATTATCCGTGATCGAATAATAGGTTCAATATTTTATGACTTTGTTCTGAATGGTAAGAGGTATTTAAATTTGTTGGAGACCGAAATATTTCCGTTAATTGACAATCTGCTGAACGATATTAAAGAAGAGCTTGTTTATCAACAAGATAGTGCTCCATATCACACTAAGGTGCCTGTTAGAAATTGTTTGAATCAACGGTTTCCATTTTGGATTGGTCGGTACGGGACCATAGATTGGCCAGCGAGGAGCCCCGACTTTTATGGGGCAACCTAAAAAACGAGGTGTATAAAAATAGGTGTAATACTGTTCAAGATTTAAAAAGGAGAATTAGGCAAGAGGTAGAAAGACTTAATGCAACAGACGCGGTTAGAAATGCTATTGCCTGAATTGAAACCATGTATACTACTTGTATTGCCAAAGACGGGGATTATGTCGAAAATGTTTTGTAATAAGTAATTACTCTTTCTCGCATGACTTGTTGATTTAATGTTAAATTTAATTATAATGCTAAAAAAACTTAGAATAGGATATTATTTAGGTTTAGTTAGATTTTTAACAAAAATACCCGAATTAGTATAGAAAATTGGTCATAACTTCTAAACTACTAATTTTTGGAATATAAACTATATATATGGGATAAAGCAGAATTAAATCCTAAACACAATAAAAGTGCTAAATACAGGGTGTTCCATTTAAAAAAATTAAGTTTTTTTAGTTACAAAAACATTTTTTTGATGGTCATTTGTGACCACCCAATATAATGGATTTTCGCTCTTGATAGGTCAGAGTATTAAATATTAACCACTCCCATGGATCCATAACCAAAATTCACAATTTTGGTCTTCAGGTGTGAAAAAATCACATTTTTCCAAAAAGCTGTTTTTCCGAAAAAAACATAGAAAAATTAATTTTTCTCAAAAACTACTCAAAATTTCGTATGCTATGATGACAAAAAATACCCAAAATCAAGCGTAGAATTAGAAGTTCTAAAAATATTCATACCATTTCATTAAAAAGAAAAAAGTTGGTTACTGTCCTGGCACAATGGAACATCCTGTATAGATAAAAAAATTATAAATAAAAAATATACTTAGGCTCAAATACTTTTTGTGTTTAACTTTTTTTTCTCAGTGTCTTATTTATTGAGATAAAGTGTACAAGCATTAAGTGTGATATAGAGATAAACAGGTAAAGTTGTGTTACGAATTCAAGAGAGCGCAACGAATGCATTATGACGTAACAAAATAGCGGTGTGCGTCAATGTAAAAACTACTTCTCGAATTAATTTTAAATTATAAAAAATCGTAGGGATCCAATATATCGAAATAAAATGGCGTCCAAGAAAAATGTTTGAAAAGACAAAATATATGTGTTCCTAAATAACTGTACTGTATAAATAAATGTAGTGAAGTAAATTAGTTCACACTTCCCTATTCCTAATAAAAGGAATAATGAGGGAAGTTCCGGGTAAAGGAAATTTGCTGATTTGTTAGGTCTATTCTATTTGTGTTTGATTTGTGGACTGAAAACTATAAGTAACTTGAAAAAAAGTGGTATTTAGAAATATGTATTATACTTTTTCTAAAATAGCTTTTAATGTTACTTATTTTAAGCATGTTTATCGGGTACCTACTCAGCTGGTAGGAAGCAAGTTTTTATCCATGAATTTTGAAAATGCTGCTCCTTGCTGGCACTGCAGATTACACAGGAAATATTTTTTGGTGCGGGAATTTTTGCATATTTAATTTTTAAGTTTAAGACATTTTTCTGCGAGCAGCGTCCTTAAAATCTGCATATCTGTGTAGAATTAACCTTAATTTATAAAATTTACCTAAATTTGTGAATACAAATTAACTGTTAACAACATGGTTTGCACATGTGCAGATTCGTCAATTCCGGTGACACATTTTTCAGATGCTTCACTTTTTTTGACCATAACTATTCTTATCCCCACTCATAGTTATATGAATAGTATTGGCCTCAAAACCTAACCAGCCGGAAGTTAGTAATAAGACAAAAATATAAGACAAAGAAAGGCCAAAACACTTTTGAAAATCAACACACTTCATTTTCTAAAATTAACAATATGAGGTTAAAGGCCAGCATTGTTTTTATAAGGTGCAAAATAATAAAATTAGGTAATACCATATCTATTCGGTGGCTGTTCTAATGTCTTATTTATTAATCAGCTTAAAGGAGGTCCCTATAGATAACCATTATATTTTATTTTTAAAGAATACCTAAATGGATGTCATTCATCACCTTGGGCGATATTTTTAGAAAAATGTATATACAGGGTGTTCAGTTATATTTTTAATGGGGTCTGTACGCTTTATTTCTCAACATATCAAAAAATTTTACACACAAAAGTTTTAGGATTTAGTCTGAATCTGAATTTTTTTATCAAAAAAACATATGAAAAACATCGGAAATTGGGAAAATGAGCATCAGCTTTGTTATTTTAAACGGAACACCCTGTATATTTTTAGTTTATTGAGAAAAACTTTTTCTCCTGATTCCAAAAATATATGAGTTGTCTATGCTCACTGTAATCATTATCCCATAATTTTGAAAACACGTGAAAAAATTATCCGCACTGGCTTAAGTAGAGTGAAAATAATAGAAAGCTTTGGTTTCAATTGTTTTTACTTCAAAATGCAGTGGCGGCTCCTGGTGTCTAAAACTAGTGAGGCGAGAAAAGGTTTGCTAGTCACAACAGGCAGATGGCGCCGCAGGCGAAACCTTTTTGGGCTGCCACGCCCAAATTGACTCATTTTTATGATTTGTTTTTGTCTTTTACATACCAATACCAAGATATATGCCCAATTTTTCATTAAGTAATTTTTAAAGTAAAAATTATTACATAGATATAAAAATAAAATAATAATCTTTAAGATATTCACTCAATTTTCATATAGTTAGTTTTATCCTCAGATATATGTACATATATACTCTTCTCAAAGATATATATAATATAGACATTTTTCATCGTTGGATTTTTTTATAAAAAATATTTAAAATACTTAATCAAAATAGTCAGAATCGAGTTTAAAGTGTAATAAACCTGTAGTAATCTAATATGGTGTGTACAGTAATTTTTTTTATAAAAAACCAAAACTGTTTAGGCAAATAGGTATGTGGATGGTGCAGTTAAGTCACTTTTTGTAAATTAAGTTAATGCGCCTGTCTTTTAAAGAAGCAAATTTCTCAATGATTTTGTCATAAAAGTCACCATTACATTCAGAAAGTTTAACTAATAACTCTTTTTCTATTGCCATGATCGACAGGGCTGAGAGCCTATCTTGAGATATACTATTTCGTAAGTAGGTCTTTATTCGCTTTAAGCACGAAAAATCTCTTTTGGCCTGTACACTTGTTAAGGGGATTGTCAAAATTAATGTCGCAAGTCGATATACTTCACAAAATACTGAAATTAATTCTAAACTATTAATTTGTTTAAGGAGTTCTTGAATATTGACTTTATAAAATTGTTCATCTCGGCAAATTATTCTTAGCTCATTTTTGAGGCGGTCTTTGTCAAACATTTTTGGATACGTTTTTTCTAACGAATTTAATAGACTAATAGGGAATTCTGTGGCAAAGCCTTTGTATTTTGATGTATTAAGAAGTTTCACAAATTCCCATTTGTGTAAATCTTCAAACCTAATGTTAATTTGAAAAATTATACAGTCTAAAATTTCATAAAATAGATTTTTATATTTTTCCATTAAATCTGATTCGCTCATGCTACGGGTTTGTCTACTACATGGCAATCCGGTACGTGATTTTGCTTTTTCAAAAATGGATTTAAGGAAATTTTCAGGGCGCAGCTCATTTAATCGTTTGACGGCAATATCGGAAAGGTCTTGGCCATGTGTATAGTATCTGAATCTAATTCTGGATTTTCAATCGTGTCCTGAAAAACTAAGGTTAGTCCTTCCCAATTATTTGCAATAAAAATTAGAATTTTTGATCGAGAATACCACCTTGTATCACTTGCTTGCGGAACTCGTTTTTTTATTATTTTGTCCAATATAGATGTGCGTTTGTATTTATGGAAAAAAGCAGGCAAACTTTTCAAAGTTGCGAAAAAGATTCTGCTTTCCTTAATATAATTTGAACCCTGTTGTAAAATTAAATTGAGAAGATGAGCAGCATAATAAGTGTACATTGCTTGTGGGGCATCTGATCTTATTCGTGTTTGTAAAGCGCTCAATTCTCCAGCCATAACCGCAGCTTCATCATAGCATTGTGCTAATAATTTCCGTTTAAAATTTAAAGGTTCCAAGATTCTTACAATTAAGTTATAGAGTGCATGAGCTCTAGAATCCTCACTTATATCAAAAAAGCCTAAAAAAACGTTCTTTTATTTCGGCTAATTTATTTACATACCCAACAGTTACACAACATTGGGCTTTTGCAACTATATCCGTCGTATCATCTACAATTAATGAGAAAAATGTAGCCTCCGATATTTCTTGTTTAATAAAGTCTCTCGTATGTTCGTCAATACAAAATATTAATTCATTTTGAATAGTTTTCGATTGTCCCGTAAATACACTTTTCTCTTTTAAATGCTTTACAAGTTCGGTGTTACGTTTAATTAAACAATTAAAAACTTCCTTAAAATTCCCTCTGTTAAAAGAAGATTCGGATTCGTCATGCCCCCTAAAAGCCAGTTCTTGTTTTCCCAGGAATATAGTCGTATCTATAAGGTATGTCAAAAGCAAGCGGTTTTTCCTAACATCTTCATTGTACAATAATTTAGATAAACGAGCATTTTCGATTAGTGCATCTTTAATTGTAGTCATATTTTGAGACAAACGTACAAAACCTAAGGTATTTTGAATACGGTCTTTAGACCCTTCATGCATTTTAACCGCTCTAGAAAAATTTTTAAAATCAACGTATCCATCAGAAGTCCATACTGTTTTTGTTTTTTCCAGTATTAAGCAAGGCCAACAATATAAACGCTGCTTAAAAACACTTCCACAAATCCAAGTGTGTGTTTGATACCATGACGTCTGAAATGATCGTTTATATTGTCGACCGTTTTTTTATTACTACTTAAGGTACTTATCTTCGGCATGGGTCTATCTCCGCGAAGAATTTCTTTTTTCTCATCCTCGGGACGCCTGGAAAATGCCGTTGTCAATAGGGACATAACGATATCGTGAACTCGATTCATAGTTCACACGTTTCGTTTATTTTAAATTTTAATCACTAATTCATATAAACTACACTATCAGTCTATCTACTCAATAATTAAACTAACGCAACGTCAAAAATACTTTAGATAGAATAACACTCGACACAGACTAAACGCGCGACATTCACGAAATAATACTATACAACAAACACCAAATTATTGCCGAATAATATCCACCCACTTCCCGCTCAATCTCAAACCGTTACCGGTAGCAGTCAAATACGAATACCCCACACGCCCACGCAAATATCAACAAAAACAAAAACGGCTTGCATTTGGCAGCCGGATGCTCGATTGTCATTTACCGATAAATAATAATTATTTTCATTTATATTCAATCTGTGCTAACATTAAATGGCAACGTCTCAATCATTAAGCGAAGTTTTCATCGCCTCAAATGCAATAAAAAGCGATGGAATGAATCTACATATGCAACACGACCCTTTTTCCTCTTTCTCAGACTTATTAAAAATCCAAATACCATTCAAGTGTCCGAGGCGCAATTCGCATCGCCGCGTATAGGTAAAGTCGACTAAAAAAGAAATGATATTGCAGTTATTGGACATTGTACTGTTGGTTAGTAAAGTAAAGTGTTTATTTATGATTTACGCATATTTGATGAAATTTTCATAGTATTTGAGACAATTTTCAGCGAATAATGTATCAACTTGGAAATAATTAATTTTGAAAATAAAAATGTAAATTTATAGGAAAGCGAGTGAAGCGGCGCCTCAGTTGCCTCATCTGACAAGCCGCCGCTGTCAAAATGGCCGTTTTGTCATTCACTTATCAACTTGTTTTAAAATTGAAATCAATAATTAATGTTCTTATAATTTTCCTTCAATATGGCCGTTCTGTCATCACTTACTTAGCCACTTTTTTGCCTTTATTTTCAAAACTATGGGATTTACTGATCAAGAAAAAGCCAATATTTTAAAAATATACTTTCGTGTAAATAATTATCGTGAAACACGAAATCATTATAGGAGAGAGTATCCTAATTTAGTTGCTCTCTCAATATCTACGATTTATTACGCTGTGAAGAATTTTGAGAACAGAAAAACTTTGATTAGAAAAAAGAGGACAACCACTAGAAATGGAGATAACGATTTGGAAGTATTGTTATATTTTGAAGGTAAGGAAATTAAACATATTATTATTGTTTTCAATAAAATATAATTCATGTTTTTTTTTTGTAGAAGACCCAGAACGATCTATCGAAGACGCAGTGATAATCTTAAATAAAAAAAGGTTAAACAAGTATAAACCTTATAGGTTTAGACCGGTGCAAAATTTAACTCCATTGAACAAAATACAAAGAGTCGCATTTTCTCAAGAGATGTTGACAAGAATACAGAATGATCCTAATATCTTTAGGAGAATTTTATTCACCGCCGAGGCTGCTTTTTCCTCCGCAGGTATGTTTAATAGAAAAAACAAACATTTTTGGACAACCACAAATCCCTATAAAAAACAAATTGTGCGAATTCAGGGTCGGAAGTCTATTAACATTTGGTGCGATATGATAGATAATAGAGTTTTTGGGCCTGTAGTAATAGAGAATACTTTGAATGGCCAAAGATAGTTAGTTCTTCTACGAAATTAGATCGATGAGGTTTTAGAAGAGCTATCTCTGCAAGTTTTGAACAACCTTATTTGGCACCAGGACGGTGCCCCCCACACAATTGTATCGAAGTTACCTAATATCTAAACAACAAATATGATCTGTGGATAGGAAGACAGGGACCCATAAATTGGCGAGCGAATAGCCCCGATCTTTCGCCTCTCGATTTTTTTTATGGGGATACCTTAAGAATAAAGAATATTACAATAGACCAAGCACTATTCGGGAATTAGCCGAAAAAATACAAGCTGAAATTAACAATTTAAATCAAAATAATTCCTAATTCACTTTTAAAGCCATAACTCCCAAATTTTCAGAATTATTACAGAAATGTATATTGAATCAAGGCGGCTGGGTAGACTAACTTTAATAATAAATATTCTTAATAATTTGACTTTTTTATTTGTTAGTTTCTTGTTTGTTTTCTACAGATATCGTTATTGTTTGTAACTTGTTTAATATAAAAATAATACCAAAAAGCTTGTTACTTCATTTTCTTATGCTAACATCTTTATTATATTATTATTTATTTATATTATTTTCGACAAGTAGGTAGGTATATGAGTTAATGATGGAACGACCATATATGAAAAGCAAAACAGTTGAATTAAAAGCCGCCCATTACTTTTCCAAGGCAAAGCGCATAATATATTAGGTTGATAAGTGAGTAAAAGAACGGCCATTTTGAAGTAAAAACAATTGAAACCAAAGCTTTCTATTATTTCTACTATACTTAAGCCAGAGTGGACAATTTTTCCACGTTTTTTCAAAATTATGGGATAATGGTTACAGTGAGCATACACAAACCATATATTTTTTTAAATCAGGAGAAAAAGCTCTTCTCAATAAACTAAAAATATTCTAACATTTCTACCTTTAAAGGATGCCCAATTGAAATGTTATGGTTTACCAATATGATGGAAGGCGGTAAATAAGTAAGATATGTTAGTCACCAGACGCAATACACTCACCTAATATCGACCCAATAACATCTCTTAATGATGATTATTGCTAGCTCTAGTCGGGTAGGTTCAGATTCTTCTTTCTCGTTACTCTACCAATACTTCTATATCACAATCTCTTACTTTAGATGTAATATTTAAGTTGAGCGCCACCAAGTTTTAATTTAAGTTAAATAAAACTTGGAAAAAAAAAGTTGCATTGGATCTAACCACTATCAATAGGTAAAGACTTATCTTGATCAATTGAAAACCAATACGTTGGAAACAAATAACTTTTATTGTTTAATTGCACAAAAAAAATGATTGTTAACTCAATTTCATCCACTAGGGAGCTTAATAGCATCCCAACAAGAAGTGAAGAAGTTAAATTTTCCCTAACAAGAGTTTAAATTTATTGTAAGGTTACACTAACTGAAATCCCAACTAAATTATTTGGTTTGGGGTACGTAAATACAAAACCCAGAAGCTTATTCTTTATCTATACCATTCCAGATTAATAACATTTGGATTACACAAAATAGACAAGAATAATCAGTTCAGAATCCCAATAAGTTTCTTTCCCCCCTTTAAACGATTGAAGTTTAATTCTAGTTAAAACAAATAATTATGTTACAAATGATAATGATTAGGGTTAAGTAATAAAAAAAAATAAATTTTAATTAGCCACACGCTGAGTGGCAGCACAATAAATATCTATAAAAGGTCTATTACATATTTGAATGTCTTAGATATTACTAATAAATCAGCAGTAATTGGGTAGCGCTACGAAGCCGGCTGCATTTCACCTTACAGAAATTCTGCACAGTATGCTATATACTAGACAAGGTGACACCCGTAATTAAATTAATATGAATAAACATTTTGATTAACAGAAATAGTACTATATGTTAAGTTTCCAAATATTGTACTACTACTTAGCTGAATACTCTATTCCCTAGTGTAAACTGTAAAAGATGGTAAGGCAGGTAACATCCAAGTGTTCCTCAGTGATCACTATGTCCTACAGCTCCGCAACGTCTATTCCATCAAAAGAAAAGTTCCAATTCCATAAATAACTAGCAGTTAGGAAACCATACCAAAACCTTGCTAATGGTTCGTTTTTAAAGCTCCAAAATAATCCCATTGAACTTCAAAGGTTCAACTTTATACAAAAACCCTGAAACAAGAATTGCCCCATGTAGAAAAATCTCTACAACAAAGTTTGGAATATAATTCCAGACAGGCAAAACAGCACACAATATATACGAGAATATAATACAAAATTCTTACCTCATTGTGGCTACGAGGGTACCAAAAAAAAATTGCTTGATGAGCACCAATATTAAGATGACCGATGTTAGTGGCACGTGGAAGTAATTAAGACAAAATCGCCATGTAGGCCGTAAAGTTGAAACCCAAAATTTACTAAACCGTAATATTCAACTTCACTTCGTCAAATCGGATCCTTCTAATCTCCCATTTGGGATGGAATTTAGTCAACAATGAAAAAAAAAAATTCAGAACATCTGACACTTCCGTCGTTTATGAGACTTGGTGCTAAAAAGAAAGGTCTTTTTCTTAGCCCTTCTCACGTACACGAAATGGTTTCCATCACACAATATTACCAAACGCGGTAAATTTACATATCCTTTTCTACATTCCAAAACACTATTGGAAAAAAAAACAACTTTCCTCAGTATCAACAGAATAATGTTGGTACAATAAATCCCCTAAATTAAATATTAACTTGTCAAATTCCAGTTCGGTTTATAACAAAAATATCCTTTATATCCATGGTATTGGAAAGAGATGAAAATATATTATTACTCCTCAACTAATCCAAGCTACCCTGTATTTTGTCCAACCAAAGAATAACCATCTAAATTAGTAATATTAGCTCGCCGATACGTCAAATCAATAAGACTTATAATAAGAAAGAAAAAGAGAGATACAATACTTCCATTTCTATACTTATTTCGACTGCATTATTCTATCGATTGAAAGCATGTGATTTTGAACTGACCTATCATAACCCCGTGTAAAAATCTGACAACTGATAAACAATAACAAAGCAAGTCTTTGTAGATTTCGAAATATATAATAATGAACAAATTTACCTTACTAATTAATGCAAAATAGTGAACCAAGTTATTAAAAAAAACATTTGTGTTTAAATTTACTTGCTTGTGAAATTTCCAAACAAAATGTGATATGCTATTTGACATGTAAATAACAAAATTCTTCTGAACCAACTGATATAAACAAATGGAATCTTAGAATATTAACACAAGGAAACTATATACAGGTAGATTTTTGAATGTTCTATTAGATTATCTTATCAGAAACATATGTCACATAGATTTTACCTTCATTTGTTTGTCTTATATGATTGTTGACCTAGTCTTCGAGTCACAGCATATTAAAAATGTTAATTCCTATTAATTGGAATATCTTAAAGTTAATTTTATATATAAAACAGTAATTATATGACAATACAGGACAATATGAAAGTATATTACATTGGCTCTATCAAAAATAAAGTAAATTCACATAAGGTTCTAATTTGGTACTTTTGCTTCCGGCTATTTGTGACAAGAAATTTCTGAAACTAGCATTATTCCTGTAACTTAGGTATCAATGGTAAATGTAAGCCTGAATATATTATAAAAGAGTGTTTTTAATTATAAATTATATTAAAATGACTTAGATAAATGATATAATACTAAAAAAATGAAAAAGTGTCAAGCGAAGATTTATTTTACTGAATTTTACTGCCCTATGTACTGACAGACATATATGACAATCTAACTGTAACAATATACAGGGTGTTCTATTTAAAATAACAAAGCTGATGCTCATTTTCCCAATTTCCGATGTTAATATATTTTTTTTGATAAGAAATTCTGACGATTCAGACCAAATCCTAAAACTTTTATGTGTAAAATTTTTTGATATCTTGAGAAATAAAGCTTATAGACCCCGTTCAAAATATAACCGAACACCCCATACACTCTCCCTCAATTAAAAAATTACACTTTCTTTAGCAAATTATTAGCAATAGGCTGCTAATACATCTCTACAAAGAAAAATCGCCCTTTTGATCATTATTTCGCTTGTTAATCCTCAGACTTAAAATAAACGTAAAAGTCATATGAAATTATAATTTAGTGCTTTTATTTCCCTTAATTTAAATATTACGGTAGACTGTGCAGATCTCGGCAAATACGAGCAATTAAAGCCTTTTTAATTAGACGTATGCTGTGTAGATTTTACAAAGCATTTAACTCGATGTATTGTTATGACAATTAAATGAAAAATTATTTGAAATGTTATTTTGAGGTTTCGCTGCGCGTATTTTATTTATAGAAAGAATAACCTTAAAAAATTCCTAGTACGGTTTGAATTCCAATTTTAACTACAAGCCTGTTAGTAATGAGCTTTGCAAATTCACCTAAAATTGTAATTACTGGGGAAGCATAGACTTTACCTTTGATAAATCCTCATAAATAAAAGTCTAGGGGTGTTAAATCAGGCGATCGCGGGAGCCATCTCCAAGGGCCATTGGGACCCATCCAGCGATCTTCAAAAATTCTAGATAATTGGAGATAAACTGCAGCGGAATTATGTGCTTGTGCCCCATCTAATGATACCAATAATTTTGCAGCTCACCAATAGGAATTTCTTCTATAAATTCAGAAACCGTCCCTCGTAGAATTTCCAAATACTTATCACTGTTTAAATTGTCTTCATAAATACAGTACCGCACCTGATCATTTAATACTATACCGAAAACATTGAAGCTAAACCTCTCTTGAGAACGCGTTTCGCGTAAAGCGTGCGGATTTTCTGCTGCCCAAAAATGTTCTTTTCTTCTATTTATTATTCCTTCTCTAGAAAATTTCGCTTCATCGGTCCAAAATATTTTTGAAAGGAATTGAGGGTCCTCTTGAATTTTCTAAAACATGAATTCGCAAAATTCTACTCGTCGGACGTCATCACCAGGTCTCAAGGCTTGCACGTTTTGGAAGGAATAAGGGTGCATATGATGTTCGCTCAAGATTCTTTGGACAGATGAAGAAGAAATTCCCAAATCGTTTTCTGCAGACGGTATTGAACTTTGCGGGTTTGCGTGGAAATAAGCTAATGTGTTTATTACGTTATCCTCGGCATTTGTCACTGGTTTCGGAACATTTTTTGTAACTTTAACCTTACCAAAACGCAAAAAGTTCGTTTCAATCCTCTTGAATTTTGACTTGTTCATTGGCGGCAAGTCAGGGTGGCGTTCATTAAACACACGACACGTTCTCTCCAAAATTTTATAACATTCTCCATGAATATAAAATAGATTGAGAATATCAGCGTTTGAGTATTCTTCCATTTCGATTTAGAAGATTTAGTTTATCACTGACAGCTTTCGATAAATAACGCATACTAATCATCTGTCATATTGGATATTGGATCCCAATTGTTTTCCATGGCTCACCATTGGAACATGTAAACATTTAAGCAAATACATACGATATTTTTATAAAACCCAATTATTTCGAAAATGGTTACGAATAGGTATAGGGAATCTTAATACAGTTCGATAGAAAATGAAATTCTACATTTGATAGTGCATAAAGTTATAGGGTGCCCTATTTAAAAAAACGTACTTTAGCGGCTTTGAAAATGTGAATGTTTGCCGCTGAATTTAGGACATCCTGTATAAAAATAGACAAATTCAATAAAAAAAAATAGAAACCTAAGATTATTTACCAATCGTTTGCAAAATATGAAGATTATATCTTCAAAACTTACAAAAATATGAGATTTTAAAATTTGGTACCTCGAAGGCTCATTTTCGGTTCAAGGTCAAATTTCTTAAGAACGCTTGAAGCTAGGTATAGGACATGCTACATAAAATAGCATTAAAATTCTCCGTAAAATCCAAAAATATCATAAAATTCAGGGTGTTCCATTTAAAATAAGCAAGTTGATACCTACTTCCGGTTAAACCGAAAGTGACAGGAAGTTGAAAATATTGCAAAAAAGAAGTAACCCTTGACTTTACCTTAATCCCAAAATTTGAAATTTTTATCTAAATGGTATCATCAAAAACTTTTAATGAACGTGTTGCGTGAATAACCGTATATATATATATATATATATATATATATATATATATATATATATATATATATATATATACATATATACATATATATATATATATATATATATATATATATATATATATATATATATATATATATATATATATATTAAACAGTTATTCGTCAGAAAATATTTATAAATTCTCGACCCACATCTCATTGTAGGCAGTTAAAGTTTTAACATATTTCAAAGAACTAAAATATATATATATATATATATATATATATATATATATATATATATATATATATATATATACTTCACAATTCTAATTACCGATTGGTAATAATTTTGTAAACTAAGTTAAGTTCAGTTGTCGAGTGAAATTTAATTATAAAAATGAAAACTCAGTTGTAACCAGAGCTTACAAGTGGATTTAGGTCAAAGGAAACTATAGCGGACATTTTTATGAAATTATATTTCAACCTCTTTCTCGAAACTAAGTTTTGATTTGATTGAAAGTTGTACGATTTCAACGAAATGTATGGAAAGTTTTGCTTTGTAATTAAAGGAAAATATCAAAACTAAGCACTACTGGCAAAATAAACATTAGCCTGATTAGAGTTTCAAGTAATATTATGGAAATATATAAAATTATGAGTGGTAGGAAATATGAGAGTCGTATTTTGCTTTAATTTTACTAATGCATATATTTGCACAGAAATTAATAACAATTCCTGTTTGCATTTAAAATGTTTAAAATTTGTAAGTATTTCATTTTAAAACCCCACAATTTGTTTATCTCCGACTATTTAACTAAGAATTTAAATATTTTATTTAATTTACATTTATTATTAGTATACCTTTTCAACCTTGGAGCAAAATTGTTGACCTAAACACGCCTGTCAAAGAGATAGCTATCCGGTCACACAATGTCGTCAGTTCTCCTCCCTGTTATGTTGTGAATCGTATAGTTTCTTGAAAATGCTACTAGATCATTTATTTCAGCTTGTTCAATTAAATGGGATGTTTTTTCTTCGATTTCAGGAAATTAAGAACCCTCCTTTTCTGATATATTTTCTGATATATTATCGAGTTCTGCCTTATTATTCTATATTTCTAAATTTTCCAATATGCCGAGGGCGCTGGAACTGATAAACCTCCTCCATGAAGAACCTGTCTTATTGCTGAGAGACTCATCGGAAACATAACTCAAAAATCTTACGTGTTAGGAAATTTTTGCTAAATGTTTTTATCAATAAATTCGAAAATGATGGTAAATGATGGTATTTTGCCTTTTACACCGTAGTCGCAAAATGGCTGTAAACTGGTATTATTGTTAGTATAAGAGTTTGAGAGGTCGAAGAGGAAGACATTAATTAAATGCTTACAAACCCGAAATTGAATAGAAATGATCCTCATTATCCATAACAAAATTACGTCTGATATTTAAACGCAGAATGCAGACTACTTGTCTAAATAATTTCCAATATTTAAACTCCCATAATATATGATCATCAAAAAATAGCTTTGTGACCCCTATTTGCATTTTACGATGTACGTCAATATCCTTCCGAGGATACGGAATAGTCTGGCATAAATTCGACATAAAAATGATGAAGAAAGCACAATTTTCAAGTTTCCGCTAAAAAGAATCAATTTTCTTTTCTCCTTTTGTTCGTAAGATATAAAAACTGTTTGCACAAAAGGGAAATTTTGATTAAACCGAGACGTGACCCTGGATGTACGCGTCTGCAAATACATGCTCAAGAAATTGCCTGCATGAATGTACCAATGTTTATTCCAGATAAAGTAATTAAACATCTTTTAAACTACTTTAATTAGATGGGAACTAAAATCTTATTACGAGTGACATCCGTCGAAAACGATGAAGTATTTTTAACATTTTATTATTCCGACCTTTTGTTCCGCCATCTTATATATACAGGGTGTCCCTTAATGACATGCTAATATTTAAGGGGGTGATTCTTGGACCTATATTTTTTTATTTTGACCAGTGGCGTCCATACGAGTTTTGTATTGGATATTTTTGGAGAAAAAAATGGTGCGCCACTGATTTCTCTTAAAATAAAAACTATTTTAAAATTTTCGTTTTTTTCTAAGCAATTCTGATTTCCTGATTTTCTTTTGTCCGACTGCTGAAACGCGTGTTTCGGTTAAAAAAATTAAAGCCATTTTACTTCAGGCTCAAATAGCTATTATAATTTTTGAACACACTTCAACGAGAGAACTGCGGTTTGTACTGTTTTATTAAGAAACGATCATTTTAAAACATATTCAACGTATGTCTTGCTAAGTTAACAAAAAGTCCTTAAATAAAAATGCAAAGTGAAAATTTAGTCATATAACCAAAAATATTGATCCCAGGTCAAAATGGATGGTTTTAATGCATTTATTAGGTCAAAATACATATTGAAAAGTACTTTTTCTACGCATTTTCCAAAAAAATTTTTTTCCGGTAAAAAAATTTGCATGTATATGTATGGAAATTT
This sequence comes from Kuschelorhynchus macadamiae, assembly GCA_030620095.1. Classification (NCBI taxonomy): domain Eukaryota; kingdom Metazoa; phylum Arthropoda; class Insecta; order Coleoptera; family Curculionidae; genus Kuschelorhynchus; species Kuschelorhynchus macadamiae. Next base: position 1,002,624 of record JAUTXW010000432.1, read on the forward strand.
CGCGAAAAAATTTTGTATCTCAGATTGTGTTTAGACTTCGTTTCTATACTAATTCGTTATCCTAAAAACCGAAAAAAACGTCCATTTGTTCGTAGTACGAACCGTACAGTTTCTATAGCCCTGGGAAAATCGGGAAAACCACGACTTTATGCACGCCATCGGAAAATCGATCTTGGACTAACGATATCTCGCGAACCGTTGGTCCAAGAAAACCGCTCTAGGCAGATTCTGAATCTACGGAAAATTATCTATCAGATATACAAACATTTGCTGAAAAATCGCGTTCTAGACAAAATGGCGGATGAGTCGCCTACATCGAGTCGGAAAAAATTTCATTACAGAAACCCATTTTCAAGACCAATTTTCGGTTAATATATGGGCAGGAGTTATTAGTGATCATCTAATAGGTCCATTTTTTCTACCAGGACGTCTACCGATTACGTTAAGGAACCGAATGTGGTGCATACACGATGGAGCTCCTGCTCATTTCAGCAGGGGCGTGCAGTCCATGGAAGCAAGGAAAGCAGTGCTTACCCAGAAAAAATTACAAAACATCTTCTAAAATGTAATTTTTGAAATAGGAAACCATTAATTTAGTTTATATTAAAAATGCTAAAATATTATCTTAATTATCAAGCCCATAATAAATTCGGCCTTGACCGAGCGACAACAGAAAATGGAATAGAACCTATGCGGGCCGCTAGCTTCTCTGCAGCCAATTCCTGTATGCTTGATTTCCTGTGAATCGAGAACTTTCCACCAGCTGTTTGCAATTTTTTCATTTCAGTCTCGTGCTTTAAGTGGGGGCGGAAGCTATCGTTGGAGTAGGTTCTCTGTTTGAACGGCTATCCGTGTATTGTGTGATACGTACGTCGCGTCGTACATGGTGCGATATGGAAGACAGTAATACGGACGTGGATGTGCAAGTACCGTCAACTTCGGCTGTCGGTAATAACGTTGAAAATGTTGGAGAATTTAGTAACAAGAGTGTGTGTGAATGTGTGGTATGTGTCTTAATAATAAAGGGATTTTCAACATTAAACTTCACTGATAAGCTTCAAATAATGTCCAAAGGAAGGGCAAAACCGCCTATGAAAAATCTTACCACAAAAATGAAAAACTGTATTAGACATTTTTATCCGGAAAAACAATACGAACAATTTAAATGGCTAACAGGGTGTGAAAATATAAGTAAATTATTTTGTTGGACATGTTTATTTTTTGAAAATGAAAAAGGTCTTTGAATAAAACTTAACGATTTAAACAATTTCCATAAAGCTGTAAAAAGACACATTATGTTCAAAGCACATTTGCAGGCCGTCATAAAAGAAAAAGTCTTCGGCAAAACCAGAATTGAACAGCCCTTAATAAACAGTTGGAAATTAGTCACCGCCAACACAATGAACTAGTCGATAAAAATAGGCAAATATTAAGAAGACTTATCGATTTTCTCGGACAGTACGAATTGGAATTTAGAGGTCATGACGAAACAAGAGTTTCTTCAAATAGGGGAAATTTTCAAGATTTACTTAGTTTAATGGCTAAATATGATCTATATGAGTCTAGCCTTTTTCGCGGAACGTCGAATCGAATCCAGAATGATTTAATTTCAGCTGTTGCAACCATTATTCTAAAAAGAATTAAGAAGGAGATTGGCGAGGCGCGGTTCATTGCTATTGTTCTGGATGAAAAACTGATATCACTAATTTTAGCCAATTATCTATAGTAATACGCTACGTTAAAACAGACGAAAGTATTCAAGAGCGATTTTTAGGTTTTAAGGATGTGTCCGAAAATCGTACAGCAGATGCATTAGGTACCGTAGTTTATAACGTTACTAAAAAAATGAATGGAGAGAAAAAATTAGTGTTCAAAGCTATGATGGAGTTGCAGGGATGGCAGGACAATTAGGGGGTCTGCAAGCTAAAGTTCGAGAAACTTTCCCAAGTGCTGTGTTTGTCCATTGTTTTGCTCATAAATTAAATTTAGTTTTATCCCAGTCCATCAATTACATTACAGAGTGTAAAGTATTTTTCGTTGCTTTAAGTGACATGGCTGCTTTTTTTCCAAGTCAACAAAACCTACACAAGCTTTGTCCATAAACGATTGCCCAAAGTAGCTCCTACTAGGTGGAACTATAATGGAAGACTTGTGTTAACAGTATCTGAAAATCGTGAATCACTGATTGAACTATTTGACAATATAATAGAAAATAATGAAACGTGGGACTCAGAAGCAATAAATAGTTCAAGGGAGTTTTTGGACTGTTTGAAACGAGATTTTAATTTTAATTATTTGTTGAACATATTTTCAGAAATATTTCCATTCTCGGACAATGTTTTTTATATATTACAAACTAAAACAAATGATATTGCTTTTTGCCTAAAAAAAGTGGATGATTTTAAGTCCATGTTAAGCCAAAAAAGAGATGACTTTGACCTATTTTGGGAGAAAACGATGACGTTAAATGTAGAGCCGTAAGCTAAGCGTCTTCGAACAGACAAGGTGGGAGATGTTCAAACATCATACAGACGCTTCTTTTATGAAATAATCGATCAAATTCAGCAACAAATAAACTTAAGATTTAGCGGTTTAAATGATTTTAAATTTCTCGAGCTCTGCAATTTTGATGCATTTATATGAAAAACTTTTCCAGAAGATGCGTTTAAATCTCTCCTTCTTCATTATGGCCAGTTCTTCGACCGAGTGTTACTGCGATCTGAATTAAAAGTGATTTACGAAACTGATGACGTTAGCTCAAAAAATAACGCTAAGGAACTAATGCAATTTTTAAAAGACAAAGAGCGGGAAGATGCCTACACCAAAGTGTCGAAATTGTGTGAATTAGTATTGACATTACCTGCCACAAGTTCATCACTAAAACGCAATTTTTCAACACTTAAACGTATAAAAAATTTCGTGAGGAATTCAGCGGGGCAGGAGAGACTTACGCATACATTTGCTGTTGTCCATTGAAAATAAATTTCTTCAAAATATGTCGGAGAATCGACGTTTTTATGATGACGTCATTGAAAAATTTGCAAAAAAAATGATGGAAGAATCAAATTACATTACAAATAGGTAAGTTTCTAAAAATTGCTTCCCTTTCTTAAAATTTCACAGCATGCCGCTGTATTTCAGTGTAATTGTCAGAAGTCATTTAGATAGAGTTTATCCAAATCGTTGGATAGGTCGCGGAGGACCGCAACAATGGCGAGCTTGCTCCCCCGACCTCAAAGAAAATCAAGAGATAAAAATTGCTTAGAAATAAATGAAGACTTTAAAAATAGTTTTTATTTTAAGAGGAATCAGTAGCGTACCATTTTTTCTCCAAAAATATTCAATGCAAAACCCGTATGGATGCCACTGGTCCAAATAAAAAAATATGTGTACATCAAAAAATACCTCTTGATGCTTAGAAGACGTGTGTCAAATTTCTTAAAGATATCTACAATAGCTTCAGTCACTATAAAAAAAAAATTTTTTTTCGAAGATTGTACCACCTTGTATCTCAAAAGTTAAGACGTTTAGGACGTACGTTCATATGAAGTTTTTTTCTTAAAATAGGTCCAAGAACCACCCCCTTGAATATTAGCATGCCATTAAGGAATATAGGATTTATAGTAACATTTAAACGGTACCATTCCCTTATCACAACTAATTTTTCTGCAAAATTTGTAATGTTTTTATTAACTTTTTATTGAACCGTTATTTTGTTCCGCCATACTGGATTGTTACCAAAATGGTTCCATGTCATCCTCATGTGGCCCTTAATTTTTGCCAGTATTTGAAGAAAATCGAATAAGTAGATTTTGAGCTATGCCGCCAACAGTCAGATAGACAGCATTTAGGGTCCGTGAAAATAAAGAAATCTCGGAGGATGATTTTTACAATTGCAATACTACCCTCTTACGAGAAAAGTAAAAAAGATACCAAGAAATAAAAATCATCTTTTAAATAAACTAGAATTCTTAAGTTAAATTTGGCCAATTGGCAGCAGTCGTTAGAACACCCTGTATGAAAGGCAAACCAATAAAAAGAAGACAAACTTTCTGACTTACATTAGTTTCAAAGAACCACTTTTTTAATCGCCGGCAACCGAAAGTTAATCGGACTTCTCGTGACTGAGTAACGAGGGCGTTTTAAAATGGGTCAATTTTTCTGTCGACGCGGAAAAAAATTGTTCAGCACTTTATATTAAAAATAAATTGATATTCAGGTCTTTTTGAGGATAGTAGCAGCAAAATTCGCATTTAATGGGATAACAATACAAATTCCATAATTATTAAAAGAAAACACGTACTTTTGATGATATTTTTTAAACAAAAAGGTTTTACTCCGAATACAGAATGTAATTCTTACATATATGTGGCAACTCTGCACCGGATTTCTGTCAGTAGCAGAATGGCAGCGTCTTAAATATTTTATTTATTTTTGTTTTTCTATGTGAAAATTTTAGAAGAACCTGACAATTTGGCAGATGAGAATATAACGTCGAATTACCGGATGACGTTTTGGAGAATGTGGTAATCGGATGGGATAGAATGATGACAAATATTTCGTTCTCGTATTGATTCTTTAATTTGTTAACCATTTTCTGGACACCGATTTCATATTTTGAGAGTAGCGCTCTAATTAAAAATTCATAACATAATAAATATACATTGATTTCATTTTATTAATTTGTAATTATATTGTGGTTTTATTTGTTCCTTGTTTTAGTTTTTACAATTTTTGGGTTGTAATCATCGAGTTTTTGAAATGTATGTTTACTTTTCATAATTATTTCGTCTATTTTATTGCTAATTCTTTTTTGGGTTACGCGTAATAAAGATAGAGCATGCATATTATGTCAATTAAGTTAAATAAATTTAATATCAGTATATACAGTGAGGATGAAAAGGTTGGAATAAATTCATTTAAAAACAGGTATTTTTTTTTTCTCGAAAAAACGCTCGGACCCGTCGATTTTTTATTTTAATTGCCGTTTTTTTATTCGGATTCTACGGAAAATTTTGATCACATTTCATGTATCATAACCTACATATGTCTAAATTAAGAAGTTGTATAAAAAATCAATTTTATTAAAAAAAGGCTTAATTTTAAGTAATAAATGTCATTGTGCACCACTTGGGCTTCTATCAATATGATTTCCTGTCTTATTCGGTCTTTAAGGTTATCAATATTGTTGGGTCTGTTGACAAGACACTTTAGATTTTAGGTAACCCCACAGATAATAATCCAACGGGGTCAAATCAGGGGATCTGGCAGGCCTTTCTATCAGACCCCGTCTACCAATTCACCTACTAGGGAAAACAGCATCTAAATATTCACCAACGCAAAATTTGTTTAAATCTGAATATGAACTACTTTCGGATATGAGGGGTACCTAGTGCTAATATTGCAACTTTTAGATAAAACAAATATATAAGTAAGGGCAAAAAATAGGTGCTATCTAAACAAAATCCTAAGAATATGTAATGACAAATTATTAAAAAGTAATTTAATGTTTGTTTAATTGCAAAATAGTAATATGAAGAAATAAAAAGTTCCAGTTGCACCAATTTCCCCTGCTATGATTTGCTTGCCACAGGTGTTTTAAGAGTTTGACCAACTTTTTTTTTTGTTTAACAACAAATATCCAAACATAGTGCCTATATCTCAATCAACTGTAAGTAAAATTGAAAAAAAAAATAGGGATTTGGGGTATGTGAAAGATAATTATGAAAACGGTCGGCCCAGTATCCTAGAAGATGTGCAGTTAAATGTGTTACTATCAGTTGAAGAGAACAGCCATTAAGCTAGTCGCACTATATGGCGTAAAGTCCCTATGAACTTACCAATACATGCGAAAGGCAGCCAGTCATCTTTTCGGAGAGCTGTAGGTTGCAGGTTCTCGGGTACACCTTTCGAAATTAAAATGGGCGCCACCTAATTGACTGTGACTCAATTAGGAAGAAATCTATATTGATATTTAAATGCAGACAAAATAAAGATTTGGAGGGCTTTTCAATAAAACACTATATAAAGTGCAGACTGTCAAATTTTAATGATCACCTTGATCTTTTGTTTTTTCTTTTAGAAAGTTGTTTTATAAAATAATTTTTGACATGTGAAGCTTACATTCAAAAATTCAATTAACATGAAGATATAAAAAAATAAATCAAGAAAATGTAAAATATATAAAATATATCAAATATATGAAATGTGATAGAACGTTATTACCATTATATCATCAACCTATGAACATCTGGCGAAATGTCATGTCGCAAATATGTAAATATGAAAATTAAATTAAATAGCGCACAGGGAATCAAAAATTCATGAATTTTCTCTTACACTGCCGCAAGGAAAAAAGTTATAAAAATATAAAGTGTTTCGCCAAGGCTGTTTTACAAAAAATAGGTTACTTACTTCCTTTCTGCTACCTTATATAAAATTCATAAACATAAAAACTAAGAATTAATTCCTTATACTCTTACAGGAAGGAACTCCAAAACCATTGTAGAACTCTTGGTTTATGTACCCCAAAAATTACACCATAAACTTGAATTCTTAACCTGAAACCCTCTAGTCATCTAGAGGGCTCCTTCGACGTCAACGGTCACCAATAAAGGGAATTTCCAGACATCTAGAAAGGCTTTTCGAGGATCGACAGCCAAAAACAAAATTCAGGACGCCATTCACGTGGTTGATCAAATGTGGAACCAAACAAAATGGGACCAAAATTTATGGCCAGATGATGTCCATAAATAGACTTTCAACAGCACTGCACTTTAAAATAATTATTTATGGCATACTCTCAGTACTTAAAAAATTGGTCCATTAAGGCACTTTTATAAAGCCGGACACATGTTGCACCTCTAAGGAGAGCCAATAGAAAGGCACGAGAAAATCAGTTCCAGAAAATTCAAAGAAGTTTGACATTCCCCTCCATCATTCTTCCTCACTTCAGACTTATGCCAACCTAATGCCATAAAATAAAATAATATTTACAGTGGAGTTCACTGCTGGCGCCACTAGTAGAAGGGAGTAAGGACCCGATAACATTCGGTGTCCCCGAATACAGCTGGCGAATTGCTCCTGAGCAGAACCAAAATTATGACTTAAATGAAAAATCAGACACTGTCAAAGCTGGCTGGATGCCGAAAAATAAGAAACTAATGAAACCATAGTGACAGAAGAGAAAGGCAGGCAAATTCCGAATATTTATAAACAAAGCAAAAACAAATTTCTTTTGTCTTAATTTAGAGAAGTTGAAAATACTTTACAAAATGTAATCCAATGAATTATGAATAAAACATATTGAGGTATGTAAAATGTAATTTACATAAAAGTCTTGATATTTTAAAGGTTATATTTAACTGCAAAGTTATAATGTTCAATTTTGTTTCAGATTACTAATGGGCTTAAAATAATGAAAAACCATAAGCAAAATGTCTGTTTAACATTCCATACCAAGCAAACATAAAGAAAGGCAGCTTGGAGAGATGAAAACAAAAAGTTATGTCAACTGAAACTTTCTAATAGTTCGAGTGTTCTCAAAGTCTTAAATTGATATTTACAAGAAAGAATAGAGTAAATATGTTTATCATAATTCATGTGAGTGAAATGGACTGAAAGAAGAAACCAAAAAAACAGAATATTTTATTGTAAATGAAAAAATTGTTATTTTCATTAATAAAGAAGGCCGGTATCTTATGAACTAAAACTGATTATAGATTCAAACTATGTCACTTTCAATAGTAACACCCTATTAATAAAGATTTTATTAACTTTCTTTTATAAAGTGTATGATATGTAAATTTGGAAAAATCCAACTCGTAGAGTTATACGACAGGATGGTGTTAGAACACTGTGTAAAAATCAGTAACTATATAACTAGCCAAATTTAGTAATTGCCTCACTGTTACTATAAACTAAATAATTATACATAAATTTGAAAATGTTATAACTATTGCTACCGAAAACAATATTAGTAAAGGTTCTGTACTGAAATATTTACATAAAAATAAATCGCATCCTTATAAAGTTCACAAATTTAATGAGGACGACCCGTATAGGAGAATAAAATTTTGTGACATAATGATAGAGACATGTGTCAGTCACCCTCAATTTTCATGAAGAATTTTGTTTTCGGATGAAGTAACGTTTTGCCTAAACGGAAGTGTGAGTAGACAAAATTGTCGCTACAAAAAAACCGTACTGGATAATGAATTGCCACACACAATACCCCCTAGAATTTTTTACATTCGCTTTGATACCTGCCCTTGCTATATTGTATCCAAATCCATTAGATCCCGATACTCCCAACGATACTTTATGGTATTAACAGGATGGAGCGCCAGGCTATTATACTCGTCCGGTTTGTGAATATTTAGATACTGTTTTCCCTGGTAGGTAGATTGGTAGACGGGGTCCGATAGAATGGCCTGCCAGATCACGTGATTTGACCCCGTTAGTTTATTATCTGTGGGGTTACCTAAAATCTACAGTGTATGTTAACAGACCCAACGTTATTAATGACCTTAAAAATCGAACAATAAGACGGAAAATTTCATTGTTAGAAGCTCAAGTAATGCACAATGTTTTGCAAGAAATTAAAAATCGCCTAGGATATTATCAGGATGTTGCTGGTGATCAATTTCAATAATAATAAGTAATTTTGTCATCTCATTTATTATTTAAGCCTTTTTTTAACAAAATTGATTTTTTATACAACTTAATTTAGACATATGTAAATTATGACACATGAAATGTTATCAAAATGTTCCGTAAAATCCGAAAATAAAATAGAAAATGGGACATTCCATTCAAAAAAATTAAGTTAATTGTCATAACTTGCTTTTGGGTCACCCTGTATACATGAAATTATAATGAAGAAACGGCAATTAAAAATAAAATTCGTCCTCAGTGTATAATAGATAGAGATTATTATATAAAAAATCAAAATTAAACGAATTTGTTTTTGTTTAGAATCAGAGCCTAAAACAAAGCAATCTTCATAAAAGAAACATTGCCAGTTTAATACTTGTAATTACCGAAGTCAACTCGAGCATTTTCTAAGTTTCTGGCTTAACAGCAAAGTGGTAGATTTAAGGGCCATCGTAAAAATTTTGTGAACCTCTTTTTGACTAGTTAAGACTTTTATTATGGGACGATAAAAGACGTTTTAAGTTTAAGGGCTGTTAAAACGATACGTAAGCAGCCGTGGTCTGAATGTATTATCGGCCGTAAGGAGAATTCAATTTTGTAACTCAGTTTTTATGTTTTATTCGTCTACTTTTAATGAAAACATTCTTAAAGATACAAGAAACAATGTCATGTCATTGTATGTGTGTAGATAATTTTATCAAAATATATTATTTTTGGCATTATCCACATATATGTTTTGACATCAGTGCGTTCAACTAAGAACTAGGGTTTTTCCATGTCGGCCGCTAGAGGGCGCAACACGCGTAGTCAATTAGAAAAACACATTTGCTCAGAACTTCACCCAGTGGAGGTATATCAAAGTTAGCTTTATATTAATCTCTGCTAAATTACGAATAATTTTTATTAAGGGTTTTTTCTCTAGCTGTTCAAATAACGGATGCCAGTGTTACGGAGCACAAAAAAAGTCGCATTAAATAAGTGTAGATTAACAAAAGATGTGGCATATTATTTTTTTCATTTTGCCATTAGATAACTAACGGAGGAACCAGAATAGCTATTTGCAAAAAACTAACAAATGAATATATAACAATTAATTTTTCTGAAGAACAATATGAGGCAGAAAAAATTATAAAACAACTAGCAAAAACTGATCAAAACTATAATACTAACTAATAATTAGTTTGGTGTGAACTGCTCAAACTGCCTGCCATCATTTTGAATGCATAAACGGAGCCTCTCTGCGGTAGATTGAACTGCTGCTTCTATTTCCATCGCAGTAATAATCTAGATAGCGTTTTTAATTCGAATGATAAGGCTCTCCTGTCCTTTAGTCGTCTCCACAAATAAAAATCCAGGCAAGTTAAATCTGGGGAACGAGGGGCCCAGGGGAATAAATTACCTCTAACTATCTACCTCCCTGGAAACCGATCTTCTAGGGACTGTTTGACATTGACAGAGAAATCAGCCGGACAACCATCATGTTTGTAAATCATGCTCTGTCTCGTCTATGTATCAATGTCTTCTAACTACACTTCTTAGTAGTCTGGTAGATGATTTTGGAGAAAGTTTAAATAAATTCTCCCATTTAAAGCTTCATCGAAAATTATTGGAGCTAAAATTCTACCACCTATTATGCCACACCAAACATTGATGCTCCAGCGGCCTTCAATCTGAACTTCTTGCATTCAATGATGATTATGTTCCGACCAATAATGTAAGTTATGTAAATTTACCCCGCCATCGGCACGAAACGTGGTTTCATCGGTCCACAAAATTCTTGAAAGGATCTCGGAATCCTCATCTATGATACCAAGAGGACAATGACAATGGTCCAGACTCTGATCATAGTCTTGAGGCGTTAAGGTCTGGTGCAATACCATATGGTACGGATGCAGCCTGAAAATTAAAAAATAAATAATTGGATCACTGTTTCCCACGAATTAAAGGTTGAACAGTGTTGCCATGAATAAGGATAAAAAATGTGTTTTGTTAAGCACAGTATACTTTTCAATTTTATTACTTCAATAGTTTTCTCAAGTTGGCAAATTTATTATATATGTAAAATATATAATATATTTGTCTTGTTTTGCCGTTTTTAAAAATATTAAAAGTTTTTTTACTAAACTTTAACTATTTTATACTGTAAAAACTTAAAATTTAAATTTTGCATTTAAGGACCCATTCCACTTCCATATATTAACTTTATATAAATGTAAATATCGTTTATGTGGGTTTGAAAAAAAATCTGCCCTCTGTTTTGCCGTTTTTTTTTTAAGAATAATGTTATGGAAATAAAAACAATTGAATTTTTAGTGCGTGTAGTGGAAAAAATATTTTATGTGAAAAAATAAATTTAGCCGGTTTTGCTGTTCTAAAAAATGAAATAAGGTTCATGACTTCTAATATTTTCTGGGGCTAGATTTACCCCGATTACTTCTGTTTCAATTTGGCTGTTATAGGTTTGTGAGTAGGTACTAAAAATATTTAATTAATTATTAATTTATGATTTTACATCTATATTACCAATAGTACGAAGACGTCCTGTTAATCGTGTAAAAACACTTTGCTCATAGCTACGTCTACCGGGGTATACAGCATTTTGAAAGCATTCAAAGTAATCTGCAAGCATATCATACTCTTCTTGATTACAATAGGCATTTTGCTTTCGTAAAACACACTTACTACAAACACTAAACTTAATAATAATTCCACAACTCATTGTGTAATAGTGTTTTATTTTGACGCTCGCAATTAATTTTTGCCAAAGCCTACTACTCTTAGTAACGCATTCTTTATGAAAGAGGTGTGTTATTTAAAGCAAATAAGTTAAAAATGAATTAAAGAAGTTGAAGAATACTTAAAATATTTGTAGTATAAGAATAAGATTAATGTTAAAAATTGATAATTCGATACCACGAAAAAGTTGTTTAGAAATGCTTGCGTTTTTATAAGAGTGTCAAGTAATATCTTCTTTTGCTTATATCTTCGTAAATAAAAAAGATATCAACTTGCTTTTTGCCCCGTTTTCTTGTTTTTTTTTTGTTCCTTAACACTGGCCTATAATAAATATATAAATCCATTTGAAATTAAAAAAAAAACACGTTAAATTTAAGAAATTGCGAGAAAGCGCCATCTGGCGATCGGAACGAAACTTAAAATAATATAATTCATACGTCATGTGCCTAATAAATGTTTTTTTTCAACAAGACCAAAAGCATCAAGATCCATTAATTATTACTTAAGTTATGTCCGTTTTAAAAAACAAACATTTGCCCTTTCCCTCACTCGTTATTTCAACAGCTAGAGAAAAAACCCTTAATAAAAGTTATTCGTAATTTAGCAGAGATTAATATAAAGTCAATTTTGATATACCTTCACTGGGCGAATTTCTGAGAAAATCTGCCTCTTCTAATTGACTTCGCAAATTACGTCCTGTAGCGGCCGACTTGAAAACTTAATAATAATTTCCAGCGTTTTTTCTTGGCCACTTTTACTTTAAGAAAAATTTTTCCATCGTGGGTTAAACGGTTTCCGAGATACAGCTGGCCTCATTTCTTAGTTGTACACCCGGTACGTATAACATAAACTTGATGATGAATCGTGAACGTCTTATACAGGGTGAGTAAAAAATAATGCTAAAAAGTGTTATATCAAAAATTACCATCCCAGGGTAATGGAAAAACCACTGTCGAGGCAGTAGTACTCGACCAACCTGAAATTGATTTGGGGCATGAAGAGAGCAGTAATGTTTGACTTAAAGGCGGTTAAGTTCTTAAGCGCATCCTTATGTGTATGAGAAATAAAAAGAATTACTACTCACCTTAACTGATAGACCTAGTTTGCCCATTTTTAGTGCGTCTAAACCTATCAGACCGACTGCGTGGGTACTCTGTGTAGTTGGTTTTTAGGCAGACTCGGAATCAAAACAACAATATAAAATATCAATGAATTCATTTAATTATTAACTTTAGAGATAGTATAAGATCTGTAAATTAAATGCCATACATAGCGTCATAGAGGGGGGAATATAACTCTTAAAGCTCTGTTCAAGATGATAGGTAATATGAAGGAAAGTATAGTAACGTGACTTACTTAGAAATGTTCTGTTACACCATAAAATCAAACATTAATATTTTCTCGTTTAAGTTTAACTTTGATAATCTTTACCTATCTGATACTAAGGTTGGAAACAAATCAAACACGAAATTTTTGGGAATATTAATAATTACTTGAAATGTATTTATTAATTACATAAATAATTTAAATGAAAAAGTTGCAAGAGGCAGTTATGCCGTTCGTATTGTTTCAAATGAGCTCGGCATTACTGCAGCAATAATAGCTTACTTTGCATTTTTAATTTCATACCTAACTGATGGTATAGCCTTTTGGGTTTACTGCAGCCAACAACTTTTTAATGCTACTTTTATTTTGCAAAAACGGGCTGTTCGTTACATGTATAAAGCTGGGACCCGAAACCATTGCAAACCACTTTTTGTGAAATATAAAATTTTAACACCTACTTGTCTTTTAATACTTGAATCTGTATCTCCTATACATAAAAAAACATGGACGTTTAATAGCTGAAAGGGCCTTTAGTACTAGACAGAATTTAAACCTCCCACTTCCTACCCCCAGAACAATCTTAGTAGAACATTCAATTTTATATGAAAGTAAGAAAATGTACAATCATATCCCACAAATATTTAGAAATATAGATGCTTTTAAATTGTTTAGGAGAAAAGTAAAATGTAGCTTGGAGGTAAAAGCATATTATAACTTACAAGTATTTTACGATGATATTTTGTGAGCATACCATATATTTTGTTCTTTTTTATTACTCATGTATTTTAGGTCCTGTGGCTAAAATCGGTATTTAAAAGCTTTATGTTACTTTGATTATACAGGTTAATTCATGAGAAAATCTCAATACTTCAGATCTGTATTCAGAACCCAAAAATAAATATAAAAGTCTATATAAATATGTGTCCGTAAGGCCTTTTTCGAAGATACAATATTGGAGCATGTAATTTTTTTATCAAATGCACATAAAGTATGCATGTATTGTAAAAAAAAATAGAAGTGTGCCTTGCTTGACAGAACAACTGCTGGTTGGCGTTGCCATCTTTTTACCTGTTACCTAGCAACAGTAGTGTCAGTTATTAATAGGATCAAATTTTGTCACTGTCAAATTTTGTTCATAACATTTATTACCTGACAATGATCATTTAAGAAACATTAGATCTAAGTACGTCATCATACCTGCGAAATTTTAGCATCGTGAATATGCAGATATGATATTCGTCTAGGGTTTCTGCAATGCGGTCTCAATTCAAGCAGTCGCAGAGTACCAACGTCGTTTTCCAGATAGAAGGGTACCAGATAAAAGAGTTTTTCAACAAGTTTTCGCTGCGGCTGGAGAATCTGGGCTGTTTCCAAGTTCGAAAATTGTATCTAAAGGAGAATCGGGACCCGACGTTGAACTATACTCAATGCGGTCGAAAATGATCCAAGCGTACGCACTAGGCGAATTGCAGATACTTATCAATCAAAATATTTAGACTTTCTTGAAAATCGCTTGGGATATCCATTGGAATATGTTCCCCTTAATGTAAGACAAAACATGTATTTGCAGCATGATGAAGCCAAACCGATGGGTTGGCCGGGGTGGTCCGTATAATTGGCCACCTAGATCGCCAGACCTTAATCCTTTGGATTACTGTCTTTGGGGGTGGTCCAAATCACTGGTATATTCCATTTAAGTAAATATAAGAGAAGCATTACTGGATCGGATAACAAACGCAGCGTAAACTCAAACATTTATTTTACTCAAAAATGTTTTTGGGTCCTGAATACGTACCTGAAGTATTGGCATTTCTTCTTGAACCACCATCATATATTTAATGGTAGACTTTATTATGATTATATTTGTGCCTTTTTGTATAACATGTAGGTACTTAATTTATAGTGTATGTTTATTTATGTTATTTTCCCAGTAATGAGACCTCAATATTTTCATTTTTATAGAGCTTACTTTATTGACCAGGACTATACTCATAAGAACCACTCCGACCCGATGTATGGAGGCCATTTGGGGACTAGGTCCTCTGCACTTGCTTCTAGAGGAAGATGCTCGGAAGGCTTCTGTTCGTTTAAACGACTGGGGTCGTTGGTTATACAGAGACTGATCAGATCAGACCCTCTCCTAGCCAGGAAAGATGCCATTATTCCGGTTTCAATTGCCTCTAAAAGGTTTTTTGTAATTGTTCCTGAGAGAGAACAATGGAGGGATTCCTCCCCGTCCTTCCTCAAACCGGAGGGCCTTGTCTGGTTTACAGATGACTCTCTAATGAAGGAAGGATCTGGAGCGGGAATCTATGGGGAGAGACCTCAAGAATTAATCTTGCTCTTGGACGGTATGCGACTGTATATCAGGCTGTCATTACAGCAATCTTCGACTGCGTTCAGGAAAACCTTTCCAAAGGATATCACGACAAGCATATCTATATATACTGTGATAGTCAAGCTGCGATTAAAGCTCTGTCCTCGAACAGGGTCAATTCGCTGCTAACACTTGAATGCAGGAGAGACCTAGAGAGGCTGTGTGAGTCCAACAGGGTTAGCCTCATTTGGGTGCCTGTCCATCAGGACATTGGGGGTAATGAATGGGCAGATTAGTTGGCTCGGGAAGGTAGTCACACTGCTTTCACTGAGCCGGAACCTGCTCTTGGAATTGCTCCTTCAGCTGTCAAGGCTAGTATTAAAAATCTCACTGTCGAGGAATTCCGTGCTGAATGGCACGAGCTAGCAGGACTCAGACAGTCTAAGGTCTTCACATCAGGCCCTTATAGCCGTTCTGAGTCAGGCTTCTAAATCTAAACAGAGGCCGACTGAGAACCATTACCGGGGACCTAACTGGACACTAGCTGGTGAAATATTACCTGCATAACGGACTCGACAACGATCCATACGGCAGGTTTTGTGCTGAGGTAGATGAAACTACCGAGCATCTAGTCTGTCGATGTGATGCTTTAGTCAACGCCAGACTGCTTTGCTTGGGTGACACTTATATAGAACCCGAGCTTGTGGGACGTGCACGACCTGAAAGGGTCCTTTCCTTTTTAAAAAGGAGTGGGCTCTTGGCCTGACACGCCTACTTGGGGGGATAAAACAATGAGCCCCAAGTGCTGCCTTTGTCGGGCTCCCCATCTATGTCTATGACCAGGACTGTATGTGAGAAGGGCTATATGTCCTTTTAACGATAAAGTATGTTTGAGTTTTGAGTTTAAAGTCAATCATAAAATAATTTTAGAGGCTAAGCCTTCTTTTGTCAAAAACTGTCAATGAAAAAGTATTTGACACAAGACGTCAATTTCTTTCCTGCAGGCTACTACGATATGACTTCTAAGTATGTAAAAGAAGGCAAAATTAGCTTGTTTCTTTTATCTTTTGTCTTTTTAGGTTATGTTAATTATGGATTGTAATTAATGCCTAATTTATCTTTGGGTCATAAAACTTAATTTTTATTTTTTAAATTTATTACAATAATTATAATCATGTTCAACGTTTTGTAGAAAAACACTCACTTTTAGCATATAATGGTTACACTTTATAACACTAACAGCGGGTTGCACAAACTTATTTGCTGCTTAAGTAGAATAGTTAACCGTGCTTTCAGATTTGACAAGCTGCTTATACAAATCTAGAAACTGGCTGTCAAATTTGATTTTCCGTTAAACATTCTAAACTTTAATTGAGCTTTCTGCAACCGACGTAAGTTAATAAAACGTCTTATTTGGATTGCAAAAAGAAGCTAACACTCTTACCTTCACCTACATTGCTCTTAAAAAATTGAATCAATAAAACCTCGTGGAACGCTTCTTATCTAATCGACAAGGCAACGAAGTCGAGGTCAACAAAGCGACCTATCAATCAGCTCAGACGCGATAACTAGCAGAGACGAGATATCGATCAGATAAATCTACTTTCAAATTAACTTTTCCGCAAACGATAAAAACTAACGGCAACGCTTCTGAAAAGCTGGGGGTACAGGTAATCTACAAGTAAATCGCTTTTTAGAAAGCGAATCGAGGCCGCATAGTATTCTCTAGGGAGCTACAAAAGTTTAGAATTTTCCGCTCTGCCCCATATTCTCATAAAATAATGTACATAGATATGGAAACATCTGTTGTCTCTGTTTCAAATTTAAATGATATCGTAATTTATACTGCTGTCTGTTGGACTGCGACGTAGATAATATGTACAGGGTGTGTGAAAAGTATTAGACCACACCTCTGGAGAAACGAAATATGCACATTTTTGTACAAAACTTAAGTTTCAATATTTTCAAAAAAAATATATATATATATATATATATATATATATATATATATATATATATATATATATATATGTATATATGTTCCTTAATGACATGCTAATATTTATGTGGATGGTTCTTGGACCTACTTTAAGAAAAAAAAATTCAAGTTAACGTCTAACTTTTTTTTATAACGGATTAAATTTATTAATTACTTAGAACAATAACATTGATTATAAAAATTGTTGAAGGTGGCCACCTTCACTTAATAAACATGCGTCTGCTCGTCTTTAATAAACATGCACCTGGAATTGCGCACTTTTTCAAATATTCCCGGCGTATTCCGTACAGTTTCACACGAGGCAACTATTCGCTCTCTTAAATCTTCTACGCGTTAACGGGAGTTTTGTACACTTGAGTTATAAGGTGCCCCAATAAAAAGAAATACAAACTATTGAGGTCAGGGGAGCTTGCTGGCCACTGCTGCGGTCCTCCGCGACCAACGATTTGGATAAACTCTATCTAAATGATTTCTGACAATTACACTGAAACGAGCAAGAGCTCCATCATGCATGTACCACATTCGATTCCATCGGTACATCTTCAAGTAACCCAGGTGGTTCTTCTTCGAGAAAATGTAAATAATATCTGCCCATACACCCATTAACCGAAAATTGAACTTGAAAATGGGTAATGCATTTTTTTCCGACTCGATATAAGCGACGCATCCGCCATTTTGTCTAGAATGCGATTTTCCCGCGAATATGTATATCTGATATATAGAATAAAATTAGGACGATAGGTACGCAAAAGTGGGAATTATGGCACATTTTTAAGTGGCTTTATTTGGAAAACTATACATTTTAGACAGGTTATGTTATACAAAAATTGTTTAGAATTGCTTAGAGAGTTCAAAAAACATAAAATATACAGGGTGTTCCATTTAAAATAACAAAGTCGCGGTCACTTTCGGGGAAACCGGAAACGATATTGAATTGTTTTTATGTTACTGTGAAACTGAATATTTACAATATTCAACCCTATCCACACACCATATTCCATATTTTTATCTCTAGCCGTTGTCAAATCGCGCGGTAGTAGCTTCGTTGTCACCCGGTATATTTATAATTTGCAAAAAAGAGACTTATATAATGAAACAATAATATACAATAATAATAACCGTAATTAAAATATCTAAATTAGGCATATTTTCTACTTATTAGTATATTTTTTATTTTTGAATATTCTTAAAATATAATACATACAATTTGTTATAACATTTACTCTTAAAGTTTTCTTATATTCTCACATAGTTAAAGGTGCAAGTAGGTTTTAAAACATAAGCGCACACCCTGTAGTTTTTATTGCGCTATCTATTTACCCATCTAAGTAAAAAAATCTGGGTTTTAGTAAAATGAAAAACAAAAAAATCACTCAGGGGAACTGCAATATCTGAAACTTTCAACCCGAGGCTTTCTAATAAAACTGAGGCCAACGTTTATGCTATCTCATTTTTCCCGTTTTATTATTATGAAAACGATGTAACGCGTTTACATTTAGAGGTAATCACAAGAATGCTACAACAGATTGGCTTGAATTGGAAAAGGATTTATAGCCACTTTATGTGTTTTATTGACTTTTAAAAATAACAACTCGGGATTGGAGCTAAATCGTTGAAAAGTTTTTATGGGAATGTAATTGATCTATATATTCTTCTTAAGTTATATTTAAACTTTTTCAAATCTTACTTACCTTTATAGAAACAAATTAGTGTTTGTTAAAAAAAGTTCGTTGAAAACTCCAAATTATTATACAGTGTGTCCCAGATTGGGAATGGAAAAAGTTTTAGAGGAAACTTAGCGCACTCCATATCCGGCTTCGGATTTGTCATCGGTCAATTGGTTTTGGAAATATCGGCGAAAAAACCAAAATAGCGAATTTCATTTTTCGCCAGTAAATCCAAAACGGTAAATTTGACAACTGTCAGAATGTGACATTAGTTGGACACTTTTTTAAGACGAATAAGACGGCATGTACGACATGTCGCCATCATCTTTTGTTATCCCGCAACCCGCCTTAACGTTCATTTTTATAATGGCCGCCATATTGAATTGTCCGATTTTTGGAAAGGGCGTAAAATTTTCATTCTAGAGATGTCTCACAAATGCATAGAAAAAGATTTGAGTACCATCGAGATATCACACTTCGTAAAGTTAGGTCTCAATGTTTGTCTCTAAGAAGGCCCTGATTTATTTGTAACAAAAGTGGGCTTTGACTTTGACGTTAAATAATTCATAGTATGAAAGTCGTGTTTTAGTAAATAGTACGCTATTCTCCCAATAAAATCATAAATCTAACATACAAATTGTCGAGAGGTGTTGAAAATGGCCGGTATTTCTTATTTGACATGTTAGCGTTGTACAGGGTGTCCCATTTTCGTAGGTTTTACGGGGTTTCCAGCTTATGAGTAGAGATAGAGAGATGCTGTTTTCGCGACACCGTGCTACTTTTCGATGAAACTAAAGAGGCCGCAAACAGATTTGCCCTAACCATTTTAGTTTCCGTGCCACAGGGTGATTTTGAAAATTTGTCATTTTCGGACACCCCCTGTAACTCAGCTATCGTAAAATATATTTAAAATGTTTCAACTGGTATTTATAGATTTTTTCACGTAGAATTCAGCGGCGTACTCAGATTTTTGCTGAGAGTCATAGTTTTTGATATATTGGCATAACCTACTATTTTTTAAATGGGACACCCTATTTATTATTTTTTCATCTTATTCTTCATGTCGAGAGCTTTTCAAAAACATACCAATATGACTTAATATTTATTTTCATAAATAACATGAAAAAATGCATTTTTCTTTAAACGGATTTATGGCATAGCAGATCAATCGAAATAAGAGAAGGTGGCTGTGGAGCCATGGAAAAAGTTAACAAATATTTATTAACGAAATAACAAAGTAACAGCATCAGAAAAAATTAGGAAGTAGGTAAAAGGTAATAATTATAATTTCATTAAAACTACAAATATTGTTCAAATTGTAGACCATTATGTGTCCTACAAGTGTGACAAACTTTAAAAATTCTTTTTAATGCATTTTCTATTGTAAATGACTGTCTTTGTAACTCTGCAAAAGCGTTTTCGGTGGCCATTCTTAGTTGTTGTAAGTTTTCGTATCGCCTTATATAAACCTTGTTTTCTAAATAACCCCACAAAAAGAAATCTAAAACTGAGAGGTCAGGGGATCGTGGTGGCCATCGAACAGGTCCGTGTGTTCCTATCCATCTTCCAGGAAAATGGTCGTTAAGCCAGTTTTGACTTATTCTGGCATTGTGGGCTGGAGCTCCGTCTTGCTGGAAATAAATCCTATTTAGTTGAGCCAAGGGAACATCATCCAAAATTCCTAATGCGTCTTCTAGGATTCGCACGTAACCAATCGAATTCAGATTTCCTTCATATATTTGGTAAACTATTTTTCGGTTGAAAATAAAACAGGAGACATTGAATCCAAATCTGCCCTGACGCTCCCTAGGAAAAATAACATGGTTGTTTTCTTGACTCCAAAATCGCGTGTTGTGTCTATTTAAAATCCCTGAACTAGTAAAATGTGCCTCGTCTGACCAAATAATCTTTTTTTCAAAATCGATATCTTCTGCCTTCATATTTATAAACCAATTGCAGAACTCCAATCTGCGCTCTGCATCACCAGGATGCAGATGATGCACAAGTTTGTATTTATAGGGTTTGAATTTGTGCTTTTTCAAAATTTTCTGCACTTTGGTTTTAGGTACACCCGCCTCTTCGTCTATTTTCCTGCAAGATGTTTCAGGAGCTGTCTGAACGAGGGCTAAAACGTTGACCTCAGATTCTTCGTTGTCTTTATTGTAAGTTCGCGATCGAGGCTTGTTAAAAGATCCATATTGGCAAAGTTTTAATTTTTTGAAAAATTCTTTTTTCTGGTTGTCTTCTCTCGGGATATCTAAGATAAAATAAAGCGAACCAATAAAGTCAAAATGCAGGAAGATAAAAAAGAACTAACCTGTTCAGATAAAGCTCTGCCGCCTGATCTGCAGCTTCATTAGACAATATAAAACACGCGTTCATATCATATTTCTCAAAATATTCAAATTTTTGATTCTGAGCCATATTAAAAACAATAATTATAATAGACGTCAAGAAAAATTTAAACGCAATAATGCCAAAAATGACAGCAGTAATGGCTGCCTGATCATATTTTTGTTGGCGTTGCCATGGCTACCACAGCCACCTTCTCTTATTTCGATTGATCTGCTATGCCATAAATCCGTTTAAAAAAAAATGCATTTTTTCATGTTATTTATGAAAATAAATATGACTTATGGTATGTTTTTGAAAAGCTCTCGACACGAGGAATAAGATGAAAAAATAATATATAGGGTCTCCCATTTAAAAAATAGTAGATTATGCCAATATGTCAAAAACTATGACTCTCAGCAAAAATCTGAGTACGCCACTGAATTCTACGTGAAAAAATCTATAAATACCAGTTGAAACATTTTAAATATATTTTACGATAGCTGACTTACAGGGGGTGTCCGAAAATGACAAATTTTCAAAATCACCCTGTAGCACGGAAACTAAAATGGTTAGGGCAAATCTGTTTGCGGCTTCTTTAGTTTCATCGAAAAGTAGCACGGTGTCGCGAAAACCGCATCTCTCTATCTCTACTCATAAGCTGGAAACCCCGTAAAACCTACGAAAATGGGACAGCCTGTACTTGCAGTCACACAGAAACGCGACATTACCTCAGCAAGGTATTTGGAGTTGTACCCCTAACGATGGCAGCCTCATAAAACCCAATTCAGAAAAATCGTAGTTAATTTAATTAACCATGGGGCCTTCGAACACCCTAGAAGCGGATACAATATTGGCAATGAAAACAGCGGCGGCTCGCGGGTGAAAAAGTAAGTGAAGTGCAATTGAAGCAAGAAAATATCGCAATAATATTTTTCCAGAATTTTTTTTATATGTGGAAGTGGTAGAATATTTTTTTACGACTTACCTAAATTTTGTATACTAAATCAATCCTCCTATTCTTCATAGCAGCAAGACAATGGAAAAATACAGCCTGCGGCGCTTTTTCTTTTTTTTTTTTGAAGGTCATTTAGATGGCCAGTCATCACACCTGCGCCATCGTAACATTGTCCTATTAATTTATGTTTATAGTCAAACTGGTCCAAAATTTGATCCAATAGAGAATATAAATTCTACGACGTTCTATCTGAGCTGACATTATAAAATCCTAAGAATCTGTCAACTACTGAACCTTCTGAATTAACGTATCTTAAAATTATGGAGCACTGGGAGGTTTGTGTAATATTAGTGGTGTCATCCATTTGCACAAAAAAAAACTGTGTGTTCTTTATTTCATTTTTTACATGATCATTTAAATAATCAGAAATGCATTCAATTATTTCGTTTGGAAACTTCTCGATATTAATAAACCCAAAAGCTTTTTGATATTCCCCCTATTTATTGACTCGCTGCTCTCATCATGGCCGCGAAAGACTAACTCTTGTTTTGTAATATACAAAACTGCGTCAATTACCAAGCACATAAATAGTCTATTTGATCGGACGTTTTCGTTAAAATGTATTTTATATAGTTTAGCATTTTCTTTTAAAGTGTCAGCTATAGTGCTTTGATTTTTTACAAATGTTTTTAGCATTAATTCGCATTTTAAATGCTCCGCCGAGTCTTCATGTTTATGTAAAGGCCTTCATATATTTATAATTTGTGCAAATCCTTCCTTATTCCACATTGAATATTTATTGGAAAGCAGTAAACAAGGCCAGCAAAACATTTGTAATATTTGACTACTACATAACCATTTGTACGTCGAAAACCAGGATGACGATTAAATGGAGTTTCTAACAAAATGCAAACCACATCCGTGATCGCATTCATCAATAATGTACATTAATAAACCCGACACCAAATAAAGTTGTAACAACACCATAAATAAATATAAGACAAAACAGTCGAGCAAACTGCAAAGGAACTAACCGGTTGCAGCGAAATCCGCGAAAATAAAAGTAAACAACCACCCCAAACTGAACGACACGTGGGTGTAGTGTACTGCGTTAGCAATTCACCGAGAGCGCTGGTTAACATTATTCTTCTATGCGCTCGACGTCATCAAGTACGCGTTGCCATGGCAACGTAGTAGGAAAATCGTAAACTAAACATAGCACCTCCAGCAAAGTCGAAGCGGTTTGCGCCACTGTTATAGTTGTTATAATAGAGTTCGATTGAAAGTTTTAAAAAGACATGACGCCAACGGTCCAGTAAAATATTTATTCGAGATGTACAGTTTATGTTTTGCCAATTAGGTGAATAAATGAATGTAAGAACTTAAATTTTAAAAGATATATAATAAATATAGTTAGATGTTTGCTTGTTTATTTTTCTTGGTGAAGTAGCACTTCACCTACTTCACCTGAATAGCCACCATTGAATGAAAATCGCGACCGAAACATTTTACACGCTATCCACGAAAACCCTAGTGCATCAGTGAGACCAGTAAATTTATGTGCCAAAATCAACGGTGGAGAGAGTATTTAAAAAGAATAAGTTCTATCTATACATACCCACAATAGTTCAAGGATTTAAGAAAATCGATTTTCCAAAGCGACTACGCTTCTGTCAGTGGTATACTAGATAATGAAAATCCCGATTTTGTAAAACATGTCTTGTGGTCCGATGAGAATAGGTTTACAAATTATGGAGTTTTTAATAGGCACAACGGTCATCATTGGGCTGTGAAAAACCTTCACGAAGTGGCACTGAGATGGCTACAGGCCAGATTTGGAAGTAACGTTGGGTGTGGGGTCATTGGTAATTTAATCTAACTTACCTTTTTAATTAGACATCTAGTTATAAATTCTTAATCATTTCAGGAAATCGACTTATAGGACCATTTTTGTTTGACTACATCCTAAACGGACAGAGATACCTAGAGCTTTTGTGAAACCAGGTTGTACCGGTTTTATGAGCTACTCTAACGGAAGATGAGTTTAGAAGAACCTGGTTTCAACAGAATGGATGTCCGACTCACAACACCATTCAAGTCAGGAACTTCTTAAAAGAGTAGTTTGACGAAAGAATTATTTTCTTAAATAGTCCAATATCATGGCCTCCTAGATCCCCTGTCCTCTCGCCCTTGGATTTTTTATTTTGGGGTCATATGAAGAATGAGGTCTATGAATTTGATTCCCCTATGACCATAGGAATCCTGCGACAAAGAGTTTTGGACACATTCAGAAATATTAACGAAAACACACTGGCCAGGGTTGTACGAAAAACATGTGTCTCGATGCAAATAGACGTCATTTTGCAAATCTGTAAATTAGTGTAACCCAGGTACGAACTAGTTAAGAACTTATTTGCGTTTTTTTTAGTCGTTATTTACGTTCATGTTGTATTGAAAATTCAATGCGTTTAATATATTACTTATTAATGTAATCTTGTGACCAATAAATTATGACCTCCTTAGAAAAAATTGACACCTGACTTTACGAAGTGTGATATTTCTATAATACTCAAATTTTTTATGCACTTGTGAGACATCACAAGACAAGGAAATTTTACACTCTTTCCAAAAATTGAAAAATCCAATATGGCAGCCATAAGAAAAACGAAAGTTGAGGCGGGTTGCGGGATAACGAAAGACGATGGAGACATGTCGTATACGCCACCTTATTCGTCTTAAAAAAGTGTCCGGATAATGTCACATTTTCACAGCTGCCAAATTTACCGTTTTGGATTTACTGGCGAAAAACGAAATTCGCTATTTTCGGTTTTTCGCCGATATTTCCAAAACCAATTGACCGATCGTAAATCTGAAGCCGGATATCGAATGCGCTAAGTTTCCTCTAAAACCTTTCCCATTTAACCTTTGCTGTAGGTATAATAGGAGCCTATATAGAGAAACAAATCTGGGACACACTGTATTTTGTTACAAATTAGCTATCAAACGATAGGTAGAGATTCTTTCAAATAATTAAATATAATTAAGTTGTTTTTGAATTTATTTCCAAAAATCCAATACAGAGGCAGCAGATGTTATAATACTACTTCTTCGTACACCAGCGAAAACCTCCCACAACCTATCAAAAGAGCAGGAAAATGGGTATTTAGGTAATTCCTGACAGGTTGGAATTTGTTCGGATTTTCTAAAAATTAATTTTTAAGAAAAATTCCAGGTTACATAAAAAAAATTTACCTTCAAAATGTAATAAAATATTTAGTTCTTCGTCCAAATTTGCTTTTTATCTTCAAGTTTTTTATTTTGTTTTTCCTCCTGAATGCTTACTATATAACATATTGCTTTTCTACATGGAACTATTGGATCCTATATTAACGCATAACTCTTGATGCATTATTCTGATTTACGTAATATAATTGAATTATTCTCAGTTTTTCTTTTTGAGTAAAATGCATTTTAATAAGTACTCTTTTAAATTCAACGTAAGACGAAAATGAAATATAATTATTTTGTTTTCAGTTGATGTTTAGTTAGAGCGACTTAAGTATGACAATGGCCGCTTCCTATCCAGGGCTAACTAGACCTAATATGGTATGTTGAGTTTCTCATAAGGGTCAATTTTGAGGTCGAATAGCTCAAAAAATAGAGGATAATAAGGAGAGTTTTGCCCTCCCAACTATTTTTGTTTATTTGCCATCATTGAGCCAGAACTATTTTGCGTGAAACTGACCATAACATCACCGCTATTTTTACAGAATTACATCTCTTATCAAATTCCCATATTAGTTTAGCTGGAATCAGCTTCTCGAAGTACCTCATCCAACATTGTTAATGTACACGTGCAGTTAAAATAAGAGAAAGTAAAACGTAAGTTCGGCTAGTTAATCGGAGCTAGCAAACTCGGCTTCAAATAGACTGTGCTGGAGAAAATTAATTATTTCTTGCTGTATTGCCTTCAGGTCAAGCTGTAAAATTAAGACTCGAGTTCGCGCAGTGTTTGATGTAACGTCTGTATTATGAAGGTTCTAACGTTCTCGCCAAAATGATATTTCGCTGTTATTAATTAAGTTCGAAATAAAGCCCTGGTAAAAGTAACAAAGTAACGTGTTAATTTTGTAGAGCGCTTTCTGTTACGTTTATGTTTTAATGGGTTATTTTGACAATGTTATCGTAGGAAACAGTACCGAATAAGGGCTTCGTTCAATATTATTGCTCTTTTGGTAATTATTGGCAGCTTTTAAAGTATTTAAATTATACCTTAATACAGGATGCCCCCTAATTAACCGTTTGCGTGTTTAAATTGGCTATAAATCTATGGGTATCTTGGAAACTATAAGACACAATTCGTTAAATGGTGAAACTTGTAAGGCATTCAATTGCCAGTTCAATGCCGTTTTGAGAATGATTCTCTCTATTTTATCTTTGAGATTTTTTGAAAATTATATTTTCGAAGTGGTATTTTTTTATTTTAAAATCTGTAAAAATATTATTGCGACAACTTTTTGAACGCGAGACATTCGTGTATTGCTTTTAATTCTGTTGTTCGGTTCTGAGATACCATGCGCTTATGATGTGATAGCGGTGATTTTTATTTATTAATTTATTTATTTATTTTCATTTTGGTCATACATTATTCTTAACGAACTTTGAGAACGTCAAATTTATGGTAAAATTACAGTAAAACACAATCTAGCCAAATCTTATAACCTACTACAAATTATATTAACTGAAATTATATTAACTCAACTATATTAACTACATAATAGTCATGATGCAAATAAAACAATTTTTCCAGTAAGAACTTTTTTAGAGCCGAATTAAACCTAACCCCGCCTTGAATTTCTCTAATTTCCACTGGTATTGCATTATAGACTCTAATACAAGACATCAAAGGTCCCTTATCAAACAATGTTATACCATGTACTGGTATGCTAAGACTATTTTCCCCCTAGTACTCAAGTTGCTAGAATAGAAGCCGTTTGTAGCAAATAACTCTAAATTATTTTTAGTAAATACAGCACAGTTGTAAATATACAAACAGGGGACTGTTAAGATTTCGAGCTTTTTGAAAACTTTGGCGATATTGCATACCCATCATTGCCCTTATGATTCTTTTTTGTGTTGTAAAACTATAAGAAATAACTTGAGTGTAGTAGAAAACACGCACACTGTTCACACTTACATGGTCGGTTAGATATCTAATTACATAGCAGGCCACATTCACTTTTGACAAAACCGATTTTATCTCATCCGTCCAACCCAGATCTTCATTCAACAATACACCCAGAAATTTTGCAAGAGTTCGCCTGTCGAAGACTCTAATGTTGTACTCTGACCTACAGAGATTCAGTAACGATGTTATACTTGAACAAAATGACTGATATTTTGAAAGTATTCACAATGAGGTTATTGTTTTGACACTAATCACACACCGCGTGAGCAATGTCTGACGCCCTCGGCGACAGTGATTCCAGGAGCGGACACAATGCATGATGTGACATCCGCAAATTGAACCAGGAAACTAATATTTATTTTTAAGTGCATGTCGTTGGAGAATATAAGAAATAAAATGGGTCCAATGGTTGACCCCTATAGAACTCCTTTGTTCAATTGAACTGTCGAAGATGGGGAACTCGCCCCATCAATCAGTGGATTAACGGATATTTTGAAGGATCTATCAGTTAAATATGACCTAAGCAATTCATTGACAAGTCCACGCACCCCAAGGCATTTTAGCTTATACAACATCAGTTCGTGATCAATAATATTGAATGCCCTACTAAAATCAAAGCAAATGGCCGACACCTTTTCAGCTCGATCCAAAGCCTCTATGGCGGACTTAAAGCCTGAAAATGGCGGTAACGGTAGATCTTTTCGGTAAAAACCCAGGTTGACCTGCATAGAATAAGTCAAACCTTAGAAAATAGTTCATTAGTCTCAAATATATCACCCTTTCAAATACTTTAGAAAAAACTGGCAGCAGCGAAACTGGTCGATAGTTATTTTTGACCTGTTTGTCTCCTTTTTTGTAGATGGGAACTATTTTACTCATCTTTAGAAGGTCTGGACCACTTTTAAGAAAGCTATTATTAATTATGTTAGCTAAGAGGAAGCACACCGAATCTGCGACTTCTTTTACAGCCACAGACGGTATCTTGTGACTTAATATTATTATATATATTAAATGCCGAGGGACTAAAT
Source organism: Kuschelorhynchus macadamiae (assembly GCA_030620095.1). NCBI lineage: Eukaryota > Metazoa > Arthropoda > Insecta > Coleoptera > Curculionidae > Kuschelorhynchus > Kuschelorhynchus macadamiae. Next base: position 1,030,829 of record JAUTXW010000432.1, read on the forward strand.
AAGAACATTCACTAAATATGTATTTGGTTAGCAAAAAGAAAAATACACTAAGTGGCAAGCGTCTTAATAAAGTCGGAAGGCGGTTCGAATCAGTAGAACAATCAGGATATGTTCTCTTTATACACTTAATGAAAGTGAGATTTTTTTATCAATCACCAAAAATTATGAGCCCCGCTTGACCTAAAAATCTAACCACTTATACAGTGTCATTTAAATTAAATGCGGGCCACCCCTGTGCAAAGAAAACTTGTTTTTTTTGTATTGTGATAACAAAAAAGTTTTATTTTGCAAAAATATTATACACTTTTGTTAAAAACACAAGATAATTAGTTATTACTTCCCTCGTGAGATTGTTTCAGATCTTTACGTTTAAGGGTCCCTAGATGCCGGAAAACATGTTTTGGAAATATATATATATATATATATATATATATATATATATATATAGCCTGTATTTTTTAGTTAGCTCCGAGTTTCTGGTAAAGCGATTTTACCTATTTTTATATATCAAATTATGTCTTGTAGTTAATAAAAAAATTTACTTATTTTAAACACGCTTTAAAATTGGAACAAGTATTCTATAATTATTTATTTATTGCCTACAAAATTACAAATGTACTAAAAAAGTAAGCAAAAAAATGGTGACAAATTTAATAAAAAAAAATTTAAATTAAAATTGACTGGCTAATATCCAGGAGCCAGTGGCAAAAGCTCTGAAAATCGGTATAAGGAATGTACAGAAACTTGTACATGAAAAAAAAACATTATTTACTTCCGAAAGAGATTAAGAAATGTACACGAAAAAATCCAAAGACAAAGACTTAAGTTGCAATGCAAAAATGGATATTCATAATGAAATTTATGATTTATCCACGTCAAAGACTAATATAAACCTTCAGAAACTTTTTAATATTATAGACTAAAAAATATCATCATCACTTAAAAAGTCCTTATCTTCTGAGTCGTCCTCGAATGGCGCAATGATCATTGGTGCTATTTCGATATCTAGAACTCGTTCTCGATTCCACCAATCCCATATTAATTTCTCCGTATGTTCCAGTACTCCGGAGTAATATAATTTAATGAATCTTGCCAAACAATTTGCACTTCATCTGATGTAAGACCATCGTCCACGTGTTTTTCGTAATATGATTTTGCCCCAGCCCATATTAATTATATTGCGTTAAACTGGCAATGGTGTGGCGGCAGGCGTAAAACCTCATGTCCATTATCCCGTAATATTTCATCTAGGGCATATATGGTTGGTTTTTTAATAGATTTTGCCATTACAAGAAGTTCTAGGTTCAGCACATTGGGTAAAGGATTTTGTTTTTCTTTTATTAGCCAGTCATAAATATCACTTTTCTTCCAGGATGAAGTAGGTTGTTTATTTAAGATTCTTGAATGATGAGATGCATTGTCCAGAATGATTAAAGATGGAGCATCTAAATTTGGAATCAGTTGTTCTTTTAACCACTTTTCAAACAGTTCACAGTTCATATTATCATGGTAGTCCATACTTTTCGATGTTGAAGAAAACAGTAAACTTGCACCTGGGAGAAATCCTGTTGAAGTACTTGCAAGCAAAATGATGAACCGTTTTCCCGTCCCACATCCCTTTTTTCTCTTGACACTTTTTACAGACTCGTTCTGCTAAGATTTCGAACCACTTCCATTAGAAAACATCCAAGTCTCGTCTAAAAATACCACTTTTCTAAATTTTGAATTAACATTTTCCGTGTATTTCTTTAAAAACTGGATACGCTGACTTGCTATATGTGGCAACTCGCATAAAAATCTTCGATTACAGTCCTTTTTACATCGAAAACCCAACATTTTTATTAATTGACAACGATTTTAGTCCAATTTCCAATATGCCTCGGTTTTTTAAAGCTTCTTTTAAATCTTGAAGGGTTATATTAGTTTTTGATGTGTATAAATCGTAAATTGCATTACGAACATCCATTTTCTCATTGTCACTTAAGTCTTCTGTCTTTGGCCTTTGTCGTGTACATTTCTCAATCTTCTTCGGTAGTAAATTATGCTTTTTTTCATGCACAATTTTCGGCACAATACTTATACCGATTCCCAGAGCTTTTGCTACGGTCTCCTGGATATTGGCCGGTGAATTTTTATTTTCGTAATATTTTATTAGATTTAATACCGTTTTTCGCTTGTGGATGCAAAAAACCCGCAAATTGTTTTCTAATACTCATTTTGTCACTGACTTGTCAATTTGACTTGAAGTGACATCGCGCAAAGATTTTTGCAACTGCTGGTATTTATGTGTTTATCCTCTTTTTTGATATGAAAATATCATAGGTCTATTTAATTCATCTTCCAGAATTTATGCTGAGGATATGATTACACTTAATAAAAGAAAAACAAACTTAAAAAGTTTGTCGTTGATAAATCGTATGACTCGCACGATAACACTGCTTTTGACTATACATGTTTTTTTTTATTTAAGCAGTTTAAAACAAAGATATTAAATATGAACTAACAATGAATAACCAAAAACAATATTATTTATGGAATAGATTTTATTTAGTCTATCCAACCCCCGTTATTTCTGAGACATTTTTCTAAGTTGTCTCTAAATCTACCAGTTATAGCTTGAAATGTAAACTCTGGATTATTTTCTGGACCATTTGCAGGCCAAGTTATGATACCGTGTCTCCCTATCCATAAATCATATTTATTGTTAAGGTATTCCCTGCAATAATAACTATAACTGCAATAATATTATGACAAGGGGCCCCATCGTGGTGAAAATAATCTATATATATAAAAATGACTCCCTATTTCCCTTGGTCACGGCATCACGCGTGATCGGCTGGACCAATTTCACTTATTTTTTTTGGTTGTCTTTGTTATTGTCAGGAGAATGTTCTTATGAAAGAAAAACTAAAAAAAATTGCGAGGAAACTTAGAAAAATCTCGATAATACATTTTCACTGCCTACCTTCCCCTTTCGCACCGCATAATGGGTCCGTCCAAGGTGTTTAAAACAAAAGTTCATAGATGGCGCTACTAATAAAATCTGTAAATTCTTTTTTGTTTAATATGTTTTTTCAGTTGACGTTACGAACGCAATTATTGTTCAATATTAATTGATTTTTTAAGAACACTTTGAGAATATTAACAACCATATAATCAAATCTATTTTATTGATAAGTTAGTTTAGAGCCATTACACCGAATCTCGATAATACATTTTCACTGCCTACCTCCCTCTTTCGCGCCGCATAATGGGTCCGTCCAAGGTGTTTAAAACAAAAGTTAGTTTAGAGCCATTACACCGAATATTAAATGTAATTTAATATACAGTTTTGGTAAGTTTGGATAGAATAACATAAATAAAATCTGTAAATTATTTTTTTGTTTATGTTTTTTAGTTGACGAAGTTATTTAGAAGTTAGTTTAGAAGAAAATTAAAGAATAGATATATTAAAACTTTAATTTAATTATAGAGTTTTGGTAAGTTTTAATAGAAAAACATAAACCTTATTACCAGAGACCGGAATTATAAGCATCAAATTATTGAAAAAAAAAGCTTAAGGTTTTTTAGGGTTCCGTACCCAAAGGGTAAAAACGGGAACCCTATTACTAAGAGTCTGCTGTCCGTCTGTCACCAGGCTATATCTCATGAACCGTAATAGTCAGATAGTTGAAATTTTCACAGATGATGTATATCTGCTGCCGCTCTAACAACAAATACTAAATAAGTTTATATGACGTATTATATATATAGACCTATCGACTAAGCACATAAATAACCAGTCCAATTTTGTTTCTGAAATCATAATCTTATAGGCGGTACGAAGTTCGCCGGGTCAGCTAGTATTATTATAAAGCTAAAGAGGTTACTTTTCAGAGCTTGTTCTCATCTCTCATATAGGCACCAAAACTTTGTTTTCTATAATGCCTCACCAAATCAAAACAGACTTTCGGCCCTGCATTTTTACAATTTGTTTCTTCTGAGGATTGGTAGTTGCCCAAAAGTGTTTATTTCGCCTTTTGAATATCCCCGCCTTAGACAATATAGCTTCATCTGTAAAAAGAATTTTCTTGGCGAAATTTTCATCTCCCTGCATCCTTGAAAACATTTCCCGGCAAAACGCAACCCTCTGTATTTTGTTTAAGTCTGTTAAGTTCTGAGCCGGTCTAAACTTATAATCTCTATACTTGTAATGTTTTAGAGTCTCGTGAACTTTCTATATTTTCTCATTCAAATTTAATACAGCGTCTGGGATTGATCGTTCTGAATTCTGAAATATACTTTTAATATAAACTTACTTTAAAATTAATAATAATAAAAAATTATCTTCAAAATATAACAATATTTGCATATCTCTTTCTTTATTTCTAGTGACTGTTCGCTTCTTTCTTGTCACAGTCTTTTTGTTTTTAAAATTTTTCAACTAAATTAGGATAGGCCATTCTATATTGGTTTCGTGTTTCACGGTAATTATTTACCCGAAAGTATATTTTCAAAATATTTGCTTTTTCTTTGACAGAATACCCCATAATTAAGAAATTAAGTAAATCAGGTGCCCAAAAGTAGTGATAAAATGGCCATGTTAAAATAAAAACAATTGAGATCAAAGTCGCCTACGTTAAATTTACTATAAGCCAGAGCACTTGATTTTTCCAGGTTTTAGATCAAATCTATGCGATAACCGTTAGTCTGAACATAGAGAAAGTATATATTTTTGAAATCAGAAAAAAATGTTCTTTCCAATAAATTAAAAATATACAGGGTGTCTCATTTAAAATGACAAAGTAGATGTTCAATTTTTTAATTTGCAATTGTCATTTGTCAATATTTTTAGCAAATTCTGGCGGTTCATACCGAACCCAACAACTTTTGAATTTAATATTTTTTTCTACCTCTAAGAAAAAAACGTGTAGACCCCGTTTAAAATATAACCGAAAACCCTGTACACCACAACTTACTACCGTTGTCCACAAAAGAAAATAAAGGAAACCCCAAATAAATTACATTTTTACATAAATTCAATCCGATCAGTGGATTTCAGCAAAAAAAAGCAAAACTGAAACTGATGAAACGCCCACCTTGCCATAATCTAATTCAAAGGATCGTAATTTTTGTTTGATCAAAGCCGCAAAAGTTTCCATTTTCTGTTATGAGAATCATATTTTCTTATCAAGCAACCCTTTTTATGAAGAGCAACTTTCCATTGGAAAGAACTAAGAAATCTCGTATTCCAAAGTTTTTTGCAAGCTGAATAAAAGTATATTTTCAGTAAAGGAGCTTTTTAAATAATAATTTTATATCACCTTTTTGGGAGCTGTAAAAAGAAAACGGTCGTGTTGTTATTATGAAGTTGTAGCAAATCCAGTCCAATTTTACCGGCTATGTAGCAATAATCTTTAAATTCTCGGGAAATATAAAAGCGCCACAGTGGATTTCAGCAGAAAAAGGGGAAAAGGAAACAAGAAATGATTCGACAACAACTGAAGCGGTGAAAACGTAGCCGTTTTCGAGATAATCCGGGATCCGAATGCGTGATTGGAAAACATAAACGTCCGATTACGTCCACCAGCGTATGTGCCGGCCAATGGAGTTAATGGTCAGATAAACGCGCAACACTAGTTTGTCTGGTTTTTGCTTTATACTTCTAATTGTTTTTTTTTTCCTTTTTTTAGAGGCTCTAGAAAGTGAGAGCGCTCGAAACTAAATAAGATATTTCATTGGTTTTGCAGCATATCTTAACAGTGAAACCTCTCAACAACGGACAGTAGCCGTGCCACAGAGGTTGTGAAGTTGTATAGAGGTATCCGTTGTGGGGAGTGAACAAATTAAATACCAATGTAATTTTATTTAGAAAAATATTTTATTTTTAAGTAAAAAAATAATATGTTTAATACAAATTATTAATAAAATTGTTGCTACGTATACACCAACATCTTTTATCTCTTATATATATATATATATATATATATATATATATATATATATATATGCATACAATAAAAATGTACTACCTAATATAAAATATTATACTACCTACATATACAGTTTGATACAGTTCTAATTTATAAAAAGTTTCTATTTTTAAAAAAAATATCAAGTGTCGTTTGTCTTAAACTAGTTAATTTATTTTTAATAATTTGAGATTTCATTTTAAACGCAACTTCTGAGATTTTTTCCACTAAAACAGAATCTCCAGATAACATAAAAAGTTTTCAATATCTCTTAACATTTTATATGTTTCCTTAATGTTCTTAATATTGGAAGAAATAATTTCTTCATCATCACTGTCAGATGAAATCTGAACGTTCTCACTATTTTGAAATTCTCTGATGCACTCACGTACACTTATGTCAGGATTTCCCGTGAATAAACTTTCATCAATTTCTGACTATAAAGTTGAGTTGGAAGAGAATACATTGATGTTTCTACATAATTCCAATAATGGTACATCAGCTTCACTATCGTAGTCAACGTTTTCCTCGAGAATTTCGTCGAATCCAGCTTTGCGGAAGCAGTTATTGATGGTCTTGGATTCGACTTTTTTTCATGCAGCAACAATCCAAATCAAGGCACTTACAACATTTATGGATTTCTCCAATTGTTCGGTAGATTCAGAATACTCCATGGATGACTCAAGTCGCTTGATTAAAACTTTCTGTAGTGGTTTTTAAAATTTTGAATCACGCCCTGGTCCAATGGCTGGCAATGTGATGTCGTATTTGGCAGCAAAAAAAAATATTTTAACATTTTTTAACTCCAGTTTTGGAAGAGATGCAGCATTATCCAAAAATGAAAGTACATTTCGGTTTTGCCTTTACATTTTTCGGTCAAATTTCATCAACCAAACCGACATTATATCCCTTGTCATCCATGCTTTCTTGTTATAGTACCATTCAAGTCGCAATTTTTCCACGCTTGATCCTTTAAAACAACGGGGTTTTTTACTTTTTCCAATCACCAGTGCATTTTCTTCTTCTCTATTCATAGCGGAGCTAAGTAAAATAGTGAGTCTCTTTTTAGACGCTTTCCCGCCAGCACATGTTTTACCTTTTAAAGGAAACGTTTTACTTGGCAAGGCGCGGAAAAAGAGTTCCATTTCATCGGTGTTATAAATGTCTCTCGGTGCGTAGTTTTTGATAATAGCACATAATTTCGTCCGCCAATCAGTTACCTGAATCAAGTCAACAGCCGCTGCTTCGCCACAGAGGGATTTAAGAGAGATATTATGACGTTGACAGAACTTCTCCAACCATCCATTTGTTGCTTCAAAATTCATCAACTTCTAGATTCTTCGCAATTTATTATGCTTTTTCCTTTATTATTGTACCGGATATTGGAATGCTTTTGGGGCGTACTTTACAAAACCAGTCATAGACAATTTAGTCTATGGCAGCATACTCAGTTTTCGCAAATTTCTTTTTCTCTTTCCTGTTTCCGGTCTCGGCGAATCGCTTGCTAAGATCGCTCTTGTTTCTTAAAATATCACTAATTTGGGATTTTCCTACACATAATTTTTCGGCTAATACTCTAAAACGAAGTTTGTTTTTTTCCGCGTATTGGATTATTTCAACTTTTTCTTGAAGACTCAATTCACTGCAATTCACCTACAAGCCAGACAGCATAAGCCAGCCTATTGTTAAACTAGTGCTATTAACAATAGGTAGGCGCCGCGCCGCTAAATCTAGATATTGCCCATAATGTGCAATAAAAATACTGGCATTAAATGTAGGTTTTTCAAAAATTATCTGAACATCTGTCCGTTCTGAGGAGGTAAATTTTTCTGTTTTTATTAAAAATTTTCCAAATTTTACTGTCCGTGTCCGTTGTCAAGAGGGTTTAATAGACAGGAATACATATACTGACGGTCGGTGACTTCAAAATTGTCCGTTCAACAGAGGTGTAAATTGTTCGGAGGTGTCCGTTAAGGGAGGTTTCACTGTATTTTTAATTTTTATGGTTCTTTGAGCGAAAAGTAATTCATTTATTAAGCAATTTGGCTTATAGGGGCTTAGAAGTCAAATTCTTTTAGTGTGTATCTTGTTTTTTTAAGAAAGGTAAAAAAATCAGAAAATTTCCTTTAACCGTTATGAATCTTTCTTTTTTATTAGGCATAATGAAGTGTGATCCAATTTCGTAATGGTGCACCAAATGATGAAATATGGTTTCAGCAGGATGGTGCTCTATCACATTTTGCTCGGAATGTTCGGGAATATTTAGACAATATTTTTTTTGGAAGATGGATTGGACGTACAATAGAGTAGCCATCTCGGTCGCCGGACTTGACGCCCTTCGACTACTTTTTGTAGGGACAAAATGTGGTATATAAAACTAAGCCCAATGAGAATGAATGTAGATGAATCGAGGAGGCTGGCATTCTTTTTGATATATTAAATATTTTCCCATAGTATTTGGTCAGGAAGTAAATGGACTACATTTTAAACACCTTACTTAGTTTTATTAATTTATTGTTTGTTATATTAAGTATTTATTCTTTTTTGTATTGTATTGTTTCCCTTGTTTTTACAACCTACTTTTAAAATTGTAACGCGGTTTTCTCTTGCTAGTGTTTCGGTAGCAAGATGAGGAATTATTGGGCTTTCCGGTCTGCCAGAACGTACAGCACCTTTTACCTTTCCAGTTTCACGAAATTGTTTGCTAATTTTATTTACTGTAGATTCAGTTATTGGCTTTCTGTTAGGATATTTGTCATTAAAAATGTTACAAACATCAAAGTGCCCTGAATAAAAAGTATTGAGACTTTTACGCAGATTTTAAAAAAAGTAATATAATATAGGTTGTCCCATTAAAAAAATAAATTTCCTTTTATAACAGAAAAGCGGTGAATTTGGCAGCAGTGCAGAATTCACCATTGGATCCGACATAGTTTCATACCTAGATGCAAGGGTCTTCAACCCGCGGCCCTTTCTAATTTCTTGCGGCTCCCAGAGGCTAAAGAAAATATAGTATCGCGCCGCACCCGAGAATGACACTCACAGGACGCTAGCGCCACCTAGTTAGAAGAGACCCACTCTGTAAACTCGCGATCACGACTACCCACAAGGCCACTAGATGGTGTTGCATGTCTAATGAATCTTTCTAATGATTCTAGAAATTATAGTTCATTCTGGTAGCTGCTCGAAATTTCGAGACATTCAAAGTTGATGCGCTCGGCCTATATAAAGCCGGCATTACACAGCGGCGGGCAGTTCACTAGCAGTGAAGTTGCCACCAGTGATTATGGTGAGTTAGATATTAAGACAGTGTATTGTTGCGTGCAGTCGCGCAAGTTTAGTTTTGTCGTGGACATTCTTATCGGAGAATTAAACTCTCTCTTTGGGAGGACATATTTGTGAGAGCAGCTGTTTTTTCGTATGAAGAATGTGAAGTCTAAAACAAGGTCGAGAGTTACAGACGCATATCTGGAAGGAAGTTTGCGGGTTGCAACTACAAAAAAAAACCAAATATCGATACACTTGCCAGAAATCGTATTTATTGATTGAATTTTTTAAACAATCAGGATTATTACGCTTTGAAATTACATGTTTTTTATTTTATTGATATGGTGATAAACTGACGTGGGCCATTGTGGCCATTTAGACGATGTGAAATCGATTTTTGGTCCTTGCACTAAAAAAGATTGAAGACCCTTGCCTAAGTGTATATAGTTTCATTAAATTCAGGTAAGTGGAACCTCAGATATTTTACCGTCCCCTTACTTTTGTTACACGCTCTATGTAATCTAGGTACATGTAATTAGATTAAATATGTTAGGTGTTTTAGGGTGTTTAAAAACAGCGTTTCTCAAACCCTATTATTTTTTATTTTATTTAGGTAAACTTTAGCCTGTGACAACAATGCAACGGGCAATGGATAAAGGAACTCTATTTTCACATTTGTTTTCCCTAGTTTCACACATATATTTTCCCTAGTAGGTATATTCGAACGTTTTTAGAGATAAAACTGGGTCCTCATTCTTCTCTACTTAAACTTTCTCGTTACACTGCAAGTGTAAACTGGTTTGCGGTAAGTAAAGTAGAGAGTAGTCGGGTGTTACACGATTTTATTTTCAGGTTTAACATATATCGATCACATTTTTTGAAAAATTATCTGAATTCAGCTGCATATGTGCATTCCTATATTTTAATTGGCAATAATTGTAACAAATTGAATACTGAGGTTTACTTTATTAAAAAAAATTAACCATAAAAATTCTTTCTCTATTACTTAGTAAAACCACATGAAGTTTGTATTAACCCTAAATATTTCAGAGACAGCGAATGAAAAAATTATTTGATTCTAAAAAAATACATAGAAAGGTCGTCTGAATTTGCAGGAATAAAAAGCCAGGTGATCCTTGACATTATAAACACGGAAATTTTACTCTTTTTGATACTCTTTTGGAGCATTATCGTAAATTGGACATCTTTAAACATAACGAACCTTAGAAGAGTCAATTTTTTCAATAAAAAATCACTAAAAACTAGTCTTATTCTTTTACTTCAGGTTCGATTTTACCGTCGTTTGCTGAAGTTTTACGCTTGTATGCTGTTACTAATTACTAACTATGTAGTTTGATTATAAAACTTTATTTTATGTAAATTACCGAAAACACAAATATCTCAAAATATTTTCTTTTTATTTTACTGAACGACTTTCTGCCATCTTGAAAATGACAAACGATTGTCCTGATGATTGTGCGGTATACAGCCCACTCCATGCCAACGTTGCCAGTCCTGTTACTGATTTTCTGATCTATTTAATACCTAACTTGGTACAAATTTAAAGTAAGCCCTTAAAGACCGACGGAATTGAGAAAACATGCTTTTTTTGGCATCTAGCAGCGCCCTTTTTACTTTAAACATTTTATTTGCCATCTTGAACTCATACCATAACTTTACAAGTTTATTTCTATATCATACTTACAAAATTTGATAAGCTGCTATTCTGTTTAGTTATCTTGGATTCGTACCAAAATTTTGCCAGTTGATGTTTACATAAATATTTGATTTTCGCGCAAAATTTGAAATAAATTGGGTAATTAGTTTTTTAATAATAAATTTTTTAACATTTAATTAGCCCGCCAGTTTTTTGCGCCATATTCACGCGAACAGTCACACTGACAGACACAACGACAAGCAAGCTGACCGACTGAATTGATAAAACATGTTTTCCGTCATCTAGGGAACCTGAAACCTAGTAGTAGTAGTAGTAGTAGTTAGGGGGAGGTCTAGAAACCTGACTGGTAGGCCTATAAGGCCCTTTCATTCTACCCCAGCTCCTCCCTCAACCACCAGGTGTACATCCTTGAATCTGCCTGTCCTTACTATGTAAGTCTGTATATCCTTCCATGCAAGATCCTTAACTTCGTCCCTATGCAAGACCGTAGTGCCGAAAATATCTCGTCGCAGCCTCGCTAGCGCTTCACATCTGCACAGGAACTGAAGCGGAGTTTCCTCCTCTTCCTGACACTCCGTGCAGATAGAATCTTCCTCAATGCCTAACATAAAGAGGTATCTCTCCTCAATCGACAGTGCCCCGTTACTATTCCTACGATGGAATTTAGAGCTTTCCTGTCTCGGGCTAGTAACCACTCTGTTCGGCCCTTATCGGGCTTCACAATGAAGTCTTTAGTTTGCCTCCCGACCCCGGACTGGCCCCATTCACGTTGAAGTTCATGTTGTGCCCATTCGTCGAGTGCTGTCCTTATCTGCTGCCTAGTGATGCCTAAAGCTGGTTCTGGTCCTACATACGGGCTGGTGGCGCCGAGTCTAGCAAACTCATCTACCCTCTCGTTGCCCTCAATCCCACAGTGTCCTGGCACCCAAACCAACTTCACTCTTTTACGTCACCGCATTCCTGAACCAAAACTGATCCCGCCGTGGGTGAGTCGAGCGCCTTAAGTGCTGCTTGACTGTCTGAACATATGACAATCTCTCCCTCTGCCCCCTCTATGACTTCCTTCACCGTTATTGCCATTAGAGTGGCATATACCTCAGCCTGAAACACCATTGAAAACATCGCCAAAGGGAAGCTGGACCCGGTTTGTGTAGCCACAATATAAACTCCAACACCAGAGGATTGCAACTGTGTCATACGTGAACCATCCGTATAGCAAACAAAGCCTGAAACCTAAACCTAAACATCTGCAAAAATTTCGGACGGCGATTTTTTTTCACTACTACAAGCATTTTATTTTGCCGCCATTAGGTTCCGTCATCTTGAATTCGTACTCAAAAATTAAACTCAACCTAATGTCAGGATTTTTCAGGGTAATGTTTTTAGTGTTTTATTAGGCCGCCATTTTGTTTCGACATGTTCGATTCGTACCAAAATTTTACCAATTGATTTCTATGTAATACTTGATTTTTTTGCAAAATTTGAGGAAAATTGGCTAATTGACTCTGAGTAAAAATAACACTTGACACAGAGGATAAGGGAAATTTAATAATCATCAACATGCCTGACAGTAAAAATAACCCTTCAAGATTTTTTTGTAATATAGATATTATTTACATCTGTATCGAAAATATGTAAGTTTGCGAAAAACCTGTACTCAGCACAGGAGTATTTTGTCCAGTATTGAAAAGGAGTATGCAGTACACAATGTGTTGGAATAAATTCATTTAGAAAAATGCCTTCAGAAATAGCTGCATATCTACAACTCAAAAATCCAGAACCGTACACACGGGACATAGTTTTCGTCAATCCTCGGCCACAATGTCGGCTGATCTGGAGAAGAAATTACTAATGTCAACCGACTTAGGGGCCGGAAACCGACGACTGTCGCAGAGAGCTACATGGATGATTCCGTAAATAAAAAAAGGACATGTCGAATAAAATTTTGATAGGGGTAAAAAAATCCTCAAGAAGATGCACCGGCGTGCATTGGTGTTGTTGCGGTCGGCCAATGTCGAATTTGGCCTCTCTAGAGGTCCGCCTAACGACCAAAAAAAATCTCCTACTTGTAAATAAAGCAGCCTTCTAACCATCAGTAACTGGCATATCATCAAGGACAGCACCTGCTTTGTATGATTCTGCGTATTAGTTTCACTAGTTATTTAAGGAGAGAAGCCCTTCCTCCTTCTCCTCATTATGCATCTAATCTTCCTCCTCCTGCTCCTAGCCGCAGCATAATAGCCTAGCAGAAACATTAAATATAATGAATCACCACTTAAGCTTAGTGTTAACATGGCATTTATTACCGCAAATAACGAATTAACATCAACAATTCAAAAATTGCATAGTGAATTTAGCAAATTACTATATGAAGTTAATTAACATCACTAGACCATCTTTTTCTTCAATTTATTCCGAACTTTCAGAAAATTATTCAAAGGCAGTATCGTTGTGTGTTGACTTTTTAAAAAAAATTGATGCGTTAAAATTTGTGCGAGAGTTGACAAAGTTAGACTTTTATAGTGAGGTCATAAGTTTTAAAAAAATTGTTCAAAATTCAACAGTTTTGAAAGGAATATCAGTGTCAGAAGCTAAAAGTGATTTTTACTTGTCAATATCTCAAGAAGGTTAAGTCTAGGAAATTGTGTAATTGTGATGGAAAAACTAGTGACCGAAGTGCTTGAAGAGTTTGTTAAGTCAGCTTGCTCAAGATATTTAACTTTTGCTGATGATGATGATAACGTGAGTGTTCAAGATTTAATGAAAAGTCACAAATATTGAGAACATGCTGAATTTTGTAAAAAATAGCGCAAGTGTGTAAAAACTTTTTAGAAAACAAAAACAGAAAACAATTTTTTTGCTGATATTGACAGTTTAGAAATAATTTTAATATTATGTTATAATAAGTTTAAATAAAACAAAGTACATATAGCTTATTTTTATTCATTCATAAAAAAATTATCAAATAAGTATAAAACGTTTGAAAGTGCACACATAAATAATGATTTAGAGTGATAAAAACATTTTGGTTTAGATGCCATTAAAACTGGTTGTTCATCTAACTCAATAATTGGTTTCTTTGAATACTCGCTTATACATTCAGCTTTTTCCTTCCCCTTAAGGTAAACAAATTCAGTATCCTCGGTCAATTCTTTGATTATTTTTGAAAATTGATGAAGTGGGGTATATATGTCCAGAATTTCAGTATATACAGTGATAATATTTCATTAATCAAATAGCTTGCTTATGTTGTTCAGGCGAAAGAAAGTTTAAAAGAAAAGGTTGTTACTTCTTGACTTTCATATCTTTGTTATGAAATTCTCGAAGGTCTGCCAGTCTCTCCTCATGTTCTGTAATGTTAGTTCTAGGCCAAGTCGGATGTTAGTCTTTTCTCTACGTTAACTCCATCTTCAACAAGCCGAACGATAAGCGCTTCCAAAAGCCACTGAATTTACCGGATCCACAATCAATTTGTAAAACCTCAGTAATTGTTCTTTTGTTATAAATATTAATAACAAGTAGTTAATTGTTGTATTGTGTTTGTTGTTAGATGTTTTAAGTGGCATTAAATAGTGTTCAAAAATAATGTGTATACTGGTTGCTTTTATTTTCGTTGTAATCTAGACTCTCGTAAAAAAAATATTGTTCCTAACACATCCTTGTGTCTTTCCCGCAATTAAAGCATATCAGAACCCCACTTCGCGCCGTTCGTCTAACTGCTTTTGGAAAATAACTATACCCGCCGGAAAGTCGAATATTACACAATCTGGTACCGTTTTGAGTTGCAACACTACCATGTTATTGTAACTAGGAACCAATCTTTTTTCAGGTTTAACTTTGACATTTTCTCAGCTAAAAATATAAGAAATAAAATACACGAATTTTGTATATTTTTTTAAATTCTAAGAAGTTTTATATAATTTTTAATCTTTTGTTGGACCAACAAGATTAGAGCTTTGTTTTCCTTACCACTTTAGATTCTTCCAAAATATTTAATGAAAAAAAATGCCGGAAAGTTTTTCTTGCCGTAAAGCGCCAGAGTAATTACTGTCACTTATCTTTTTACGAATTACACATTTTAATTTTATGCCGCAATTATAAATTAAGAAAAGGGAGAGGAAAATTGCAAAAGTCGCTCGTTTATTCGATGAGAAATTAGGTCCTCGTTGACCGACATTATCTTTTCTCGTGCTTATTTTACGGAGTTTAATTTAAAGGGAGGAATAAATTATTTCTGCTTGTGATAAGGGAAATAATTATTCATATCTATTACAGTTCCAGATACTTTATCTTTGTGTTAGCTCGACGAAGTTCTTAGTTCAGATTATTTTCACGTGGACGGGTGCAAAACTCGCATAAACTTTTCTCCTGCGACTTCCTTTACGCTTTCGTCTATTTTCATTCATTTCGTTTATTACTAAAGAAACTAAATTGCTGCTCAAAATAATTGGACCACTAAAAACCTTGTAGGTGTAGGGGTACGTCCAGAAAGGCGCTGACAAAAACAAATAATACAAACTATATTATATAACCACAACGGCTTGAACCATTATTGAGATCTTCTGAAAGTGTGTCAGGGGCACATGTGACAAAAATATGTGATTCTCTCAAATAAAAATGAAACTATACGACTTAGTTGACGGATGAGAATGCATTGATGTTTCTCTATAATTCCGATAATGGCACATCATCTTCACTATCGTAGTCAACGTTTTCCCCGAGAATTTCGTCGAGTCCAGCTTTGCAAAAGCAGTTATTGATGGTCTTGGATTCGACTTTTTTCCATGCAGCAACAATCCAAATCAAGGCACTTACAACATTTATGGATTTCTCCAGTTGTTCGGTAGATTCATAATACTCCATGGATGACAAAAGTCGCTTGGTTAAAAACTTTCTGTAGTGGCTTTTAAATTTTAAATCACGCTCTGGTCCAATGGCTGGCAATGTGGTGTAGTATTTAGCGGTAAAAAAATTATTTTAACATTTTTTAACTCCAGTTTTGGGTGAGATGCTGCATTATCCAAAAATAAAAGTACATTTCGGTTTTGTCTTTACAATTTTCGGTCAAATTTCATCAACCAATCCGACATTATATCCCTTGTCATCCATGCTTTCTTGTTATAGTACCATTCAAGTGGCAATTTTTCCACGCTTGATCCTTTAAAACAACGGGGTTTTTTACTTTTTCCAATCACCAGTGCATTTTCTTCTTCTCCATTCATAACGGAGCTAAGTAACATAGTGAGTCTCTTTTTGGACGCTTTCCTGCCAGCACATGTTTTGCCTTTTAAAGGAAACGTTTTACTTGGCAAGGCGCGGAAAAAGAGTCCCGTTTCGTCGTTGTTATAAATGTCTCTCGGTGCGCAGTTTTTGATAATAGCACATAATTTCGTCCGCCAATCAGTTACCTGAATCAAGTCTACAGCAGCTGCTTCGCCACAGAGGGATTTGAGAGAGATCTTACGACGTTGACAGAACTTCTTTAACCATCCATACTAAATTGCTGCTCAAAATAATTGGACCTCTAAAAACCTTGCAGGTGTAGGGGTACGTCCAGAAAGGCGCTGACAAAAACATCAAATGGTCCACCGCCAAATAATAAAAACTATATTATATAACCACAACAGCTCCAACCATTATTGAGATATTCTGAAAGTGCGTCAGGGGCAAATGTGACAAAAATATGTGATTCTCTCAAATAAAAATGAACCTATACGACTTAGTTGACTGACTTACTGACTGACTCACTCATCACACTCCAGCTCAAACCGCTTGAGGTAAAAGGCTGAATGTTGGCATACAGATTGATTTTAGGGTGTAGAGGTTCGATAAGAAGGGATTTTTTAAAACTCAAACTCCAAGAGGGTGAAACCACCCCTTAAATATTACAATACTCTTTGTTTAAAAAACGGTCATTTAAACCACCCGTTTAATATTATATTTTTTATTTAAAAACAATTAGTTATTCGGAAAAACACTTAAGTAGAGCTGAAGTAGACTTAACTTCGCGTAGTAGCTTGGCTATTTTACAACCAGATGCAACAATACAGGTGGTTTATAAATAGGTACTCAAATGAGGCGATTTAAGTAGGGGAGACTGTTGTATACTGGGACAATATTTTTTAAATGAACATAAAAATTATATTTTAGTAGTATTTTGGGATTTTTTGTGTTAATTACATTTGAAACACAATAGTACTTCCAAAAATAAATTTTATTATGAATACAGTAAAATGCTGAACCAAAAAAGGTATTGTCCCACTACACGCCCGAGTCCCACTATACAACAACCCCTTGTTTTATAGTGGGACCTGAATGTGTACATACTGGGACAACCTGATAATAATAATGTTTAATTGAAATAAAATACGTATAACTCAGTAACAAGATACAAAGACATATTTTATTTATAACTCATCAAAAATATGAAAGCATTACTTTTTAAGTTTGTTGGTAACTAATATAATATATGTAAAACAAACAAAACTAATTGAAAAACAAATTTAAATGAACAAGAAAATTATTCTACGTTAAAAGAAGAAAAGTCACAATCAAAACACCATATCTTGGCTGCTCGTTCGGTCCCCCCTGATATAAAAGGAACAGGAAGTTTAATAACAATATCATCCTTTAAAATTAAATCGTCGTCTCTTTTTTCTGGGAAGAAAAATTTATAATTGGCAGTCTTTTTTAGGAAATTGACAAGATATTCGTTTGCTTCAATTTTTTCTACTTGACCAACGTAATATTTTATTCTCTTTTTCAAAGGATATTTTACAAGGACAAAATCAGTAGGCTTTACTTCCAAATCTGCTTCTCCTTCAAATTCATCCGAAATATCAGAACTGTCATCACACAAATCTTTTATGGATACGTCACTGTCACTAGAGTCTATAAATAAATTCTTTGTAACAGCCTTTACCTTTGCACTCTTTTGTATTCTTTGTGTATCTTTCGCTATTTTTTCTTCTTTTCGCTTTTTTTCTTCAATTACTGGCGTGTCAGTTAGAATCATTAATGTGATTTTTTTTATTTTCTTATTTAAATTTCTAGCTGCTGCTTTTAAATGTGGTCTTATAGATTCCGGAGTAACGATATTCTTTTTAGGCATTATTTCCTTTTCTGGGTTGGTTCTGGAACAGCCTGGCTGAGTGGTGTCTAAAACATTTGAAGCCAAATCACCTGCATCAGGATCATCCGTAGAACTTTCAGCAAGAGATTGTGTACGGTTCGTGGCCGACGAACACAAATAGTCTGATTCCTGAAATATATCTGAATTTAAAGGGTAAATCCCTGTGTGTTGAAATCCTTTAATTATGTTGCTTGGTGTAAAAGCTAACCCAAAAGATTTT
This sequence comes from Kuschelorhynchus macadamiae, assembly GCA_030620095.1. Taxonomy (NCBI): domain Eukaryota; kingdom Metazoa; phylum Arthropoda; class Insecta; order Coleoptera; family Curculionidae; genus Kuschelorhynchus; species Kuschelorhynchus macadamiae. The sequence goes on from JAUTXW010000432.1 coordinate 1,049,077, forward strand.
CCAACTATTTCTGCTATATTGTACAAAGTTACTGGAACACCAGGATGATTTATCAGCCATTCGTCCATAGCTTTATTATAGTATCCTTTAAATGGGCCGAAACAAGACACGTCAAGAGGCTGAAGTTTGTGACTACAATGTGGCGGTAATGTAACCAATACGATGCCGTTTATTTTACAATATTGTAGCACCCTAACATCTGTATGACTTTCATGATTATCTAATATTAATAATATCTTGTTGTTTGTATTACAATGTACTGCATCTGTTACGTGTTTCAAATATTCCAAAAAGTTGGTTCCAGTCATACAACCACTTGGATGTGCTGCTCCTTTTGAGCCAGGTGGTGCACCATTAAGCATGTGCGGTTTAAAGTTTTTTCTCGGAAAAACGAAAAACGGCGGTACATATGTACCATTAGCAGAGATAGTGGCACACATTGTTACTAAAACTCCTCTCTCGGCGCTCGTTACCTTACCTACTTGCTTTTGACCACACGGAGCTATTATTTTTGGGGGTCTGTGTACAGTTGTTACAGCGGTTTCATCGCAGTTAAATATATGGTTAGAATTAAAACCATATTTTTCAAATACATTAAGAAGGTTAGTAAAAAATAAACCAACATTATGTTTGTTGAAACTTGTTGCGCGGCTTAAGCTTGTGGCTTCAGGGGTTCGTAAACTTATATTGTGTCTAGCTCGAAAAAGCTTCATCCATTCTTCTCCGGCACACTTATTTTTGTTCCAAGATTCAGGAATTAATTTCTCATTCGAGATAGCAAATCTATAGGCAAACAAACGGGTTTCTTTAGCTGATAATCCGTAACACATATTTGCGGCAGTAATCAAGTATTCACTAAGCAACTGTTCTTCATCATCCGAAAATATTTGGGAAAATCCATGATGCCTCTCAAAGCTAAAACTTACTTTCTGCTCCTCATTGGTATTTCGATATTTTGCAATATATCTCTGTAAGGCAGATTTGGATACTTCAAATTGACCGGCGCCGGCGGCCTCCCTGATTTTAATATTTTGGTTAATAACAGCTAAAACAGCTCTCTTCATTTTGTCTGCATTTTCCGCATGAGCTTGTTTACTCTCTTTGTAAGATTTGTTGTTTTTTCGGGGTCTTTTTTTATCGCTCATTTTCTGTAATCAAAACAAAAACAGTTACCCACGTATTATGTATCAACTTTATGCCAATTTAAGTTTTAAATGTTGTGGTAATTCTAACTAAAAATATATATTTTATTATCTTCTTCCATGCTTTCGAACACGTAACGTGAGATAATAAAAAGCAAATTCAGCATTTTTACTCTGGCAAACCATAAAAATATCCATTAATACACACTTATAAACCGTCGGGTGTATAGTGGGACAGACCCAGTATGCACCATATGCTTTTGTCCCACTATACAACACTAGACTTATTTTAGGTTATGCCTCAATTTTTTTAACAAAAATGTAATTACAAGCAATATATGTCCAAACTTACCTTTAAAACACTTTGGGCACTATGTATACGAATATTCACAAACTAATTTTAATAAACAAGGGTAATATTCTACCCGATTTCAACAGGAAACTAAAAACTTTATGACTGCAAATTCACGTGTTCGCCGGTTTCAGACATACTGAACAATTTGCTGATAAATATTTATAGCTACCAATAGAGGGCAGTGCATGAATATATTCCTGTATTTAATTCGGAATTTTACTTCGTTTAGTTTGCGGGAAATTTAAATTGTCCCAGTATGGAACCTGTCCCAGTATACAACAGTCTCCCCTACCTCTTTACATCCCTTTCATTATAGTTATATACGCGAACGAAGTGGCGGGTACCCGCTAGTACTATTATATTTTTATTTAGATAAATTCTTGACATCTTATTTAAAATCATCTCTGCTTTAAGAAATGCGGCTATAGCTCCTTATATACACCGTGTTCTATATAGAAGAACCCGCTATACTCTCGGGCAATCCGTAATAGATACAAAAAAAAGTTTCAAACAAAAGTTCCTTTGAACTTACAGTTCTTTTAAAATATAATGATTTCATGTATACAGATTGTCCTAATTTTGCTGGAGCGACATCAACTATAAAATTTTAAATGGGACACCCAGTATTTTTGGCCATTATTTGATTCCTTGCCAAAAATAAATATATAAGTTGCTAATTTAAACTATAGTCGATTTCTGTGTAGTTTTCGAGATAATTAAGGTTATGTGTGATTTTTTTGAAAACGTGCTAGTTTTCAAATCACTACAAAAAATAGGAAAAATCTAAAATTGGGCGTTTGGGTGGTAATTTCCAGTTTACGAAGCATTAATTAAAAAAAAGCTCCATTAAAAAGTCAAAAAAGTCGATTTTGTTTTTAAATAGAACACCCACTATGTTTTTATTTATGCAAATGATCATAAAAATACCTACTTTTCCATATATATGTATATATATATATATATATATATATATATATATATATATATATACAGGGTTCGCCAAACTCAGTAGCGTATTAGAAGTATATGGAGAACGAGTAAAGATATTTACTTGAGATTTGGGTAAGGTTCATACTAAGAAGTGAACTATATTTTAAAAATATTTTCGAAGTTGCGGCCTTGCCAGCTCTATTGCAGACAGACAGGAAGTTTCTTTTTTTAAATACAATACCTTGTATATTATTGCATTGTCAAATTCTACGAACTATTCTGAGCATTTTTTATGTAGTATGTTCTATACCTATTTTGAGCAGTTTTGGAAACACGATATATTTTTAGAATATTGTCCCAGAATTCTGAAATTTTTATACGAGTTTCCGAACATGTAGGTTAATTGACGGCTGAAGGTATTTTTTAATAAAAGGTTATACAGGGTGTATAAAAATATAGTTTATTCGCGAGGAACAGAATGTCCATAATTCGATTTTTTTTAAATGGAACACCCTGAATATTTTAATTGCATCAAATAGAGAGAGACATTGCCTTTCAAATGACATTAGGTGTTCCTATACCTATCTCTGATGGGTAATGAATTAAATGGCATTTAAAAGAAAAAGTCGACCATTTTATTATTTTCTGGAAAAAAAATCTATGTTAAAAGCACTAAATAGACCAGTAAACATTTTTGTCAATAATATATCTATCTTAATGATAACTAAATGAAAATACGTTTGTTGAGAAAAATCTATAGTTTAATATTTACAATATGTATTCACAAACGCTTTAGATAAAAAATTAACGATACAACCGAATAAAACAATATTACAAAAATATAGCTAACAACAGAACTATCCCCAAATGAATTGTCAGTAACTGAACTGTTTAAAGTGTCCTCCATTAACTCTGAGGCATTCCAGAACTTGTGTCATTACATGACTCGTTGCTTTTTGAATGTCTTCCGCGGATAATGCCAGCAGTGCTTCTCTTGTCCGATTTAGGAGTTCTTCCTTAGTTTCTACTGGCGTCTGATAAACTATCCCTTTTACCCTGCCCCAAAGATGGAAGTCGAGAGGGGTAAGGTCTGGGGACCTAGGTGGCCAAATCCATGGACCTCGTCGGCCAATCCATCTGTCTTCGAAGATTGTAGTAAGTTCCGCACTTACTTCGTTTGTACAGTGAGCCGGTGCCCCATCTAACTGATACCAGCAGCTCCGGAGTAAGTTCAATGGTAACTCGTCGAGAAAATCAGAAACTGTAGTTTTCAATATTTCCAAATATTTTTGAGAATTTAAATTTTCATCGTAAAAGCAAAACTTTATTTTGTCATTCATCATGAGGCAAAATACATTGAAACCGAACTTGTATTGAAAACCTTTTTCTCTGATAAAATTAAGGATTTTCTTTGGACCAATTAAATATCCCTTCTTTTGTGAATTTGCTCTCATCCGTCCAAATAACTTTTTTTAAAAAGTTGGGATCTTCTTGTGTACGCATCAGGATCATTTCGCAGTATGCGACGCGCTGAGGAGGATCAGTAGGCTCTAAAGCCTGGGCTGTTATAAATTTATAATTATGCATTCTATGTTTGTGCAAAATTCTTTCCACCGATTTGTAAGAAATGCCTAAATCTTTCTCTGCGCTATTAATTGATGCGTGAGGGTATGTATGGAAATAAGACAAAACAGTAATTTCATTGTCTTCGTTACCTGTTACAGGTTTGACTTGAAGTCTTGGTCTTTTAACATCATTGTACTCTCTGTAATTCTTCTCTATTCTTTTAAACTTTTTCTCGTTCATTGGGACAGAATCTGGATAAAGTTGATTAAATTGTCTACATGTTCTTGATATTATTTTATCACATTGACCGTGTACATAACACAAATTTACAATTTCTACACTCGAGTATTTTAAATTAGTGAATTTTTGACAACTATGCATATTAAAAACAAATGTTCTCTGTTTGGTTTCCTGGGAGATGACAGGCGTGCACAGCCTACTAGTTAAATAATCTTTCGTTTTACGAGATATTATTCGTGCTTCTACTAAATGACATCTAATTAATTAATCATCAGCGATGCTAATACTATTGAAAGGTAATTTTTTCTCTGTTGGATGCAACAAAAATATACAGGGTGTTCCATCGTGAGTATTGTTTTATTCGGTAGTATCGTTAATTTTTTATCAAAGGCGTTTGTAAATACATATTGTTACTATTAAATTATCGATTTTTCTCAAGAAAAGTATTTCCATTTAGGTATTATTAAGACAGATATACGTAGAAATAACTTGCCAGTATTTGACAAAAATGTTTACTTCTCTATTCAGTGCGCTTAAAATAGATTTTTTTTACAGAAAATACTAAAATGGTCGATTTTTTTTTAAAATGCCACTTAGTTCATTACCCATCATAGATAGGTATAGGAATACCTAATGTCATTTGAAAGGCAATGTCTCTCTCTATTTGATGCAATTAAAATATACAGGGTGTTCCATTTAAAAAAATCGAGTTATGAACATTTCTGTTCATCGCGAATAAACTATATTTTTATACACCCTGTATAACTTTTAATTAAAAGTTACCTTGAGTCGTCAATTAACCTACATGTTCGGAAACTCGTATAAAAATTTCAGAATTCTGGGACAACGTTCTAAAAATATATCGTGTTTTACCTTGAACTCGATTTGACCCTTAAAAATTAGAAAATAATTTTTATTTCAGAAACCTCTCAAATTAGGTATAGGACATACTACATAAAAAATGCTCAGAATAATACATAGAATTTGACAATGCAATAATATACAGGGTATTGTATTTAAAAAAAGAAACTTTCTGTCTGTCTGCAATAGAGCTGGCAACGCCGCAACTTCGAAATTATTTTTAAAATAAAGTTCACTTCTTAGTATGAAACTTACCCAAATCTCAAGTAAATATCTTTACTCGTTCTCCATATACTTCTAATACGCCACTGAGTTTGGCGAACCCTGTATATATATATATATATATATATATATATATATATATATCCATGGAATGGATAATATAACTATTTGTTTTAAATTTGACAGTTTTTCAATTTATTTGTGTTTTTAGTGGTTGTTGTTGTATTGAAATCATTTAAATTTTAAAAAATGGCTTAATATTCAAGTCAAGAGCTACTAAATTTGTTTAACTGTTACATTGAAAATAATAACAGCCCAGTACTTGCATAAATAGAGTATCGCCGAATATTTCCCATGGTAAGGATAGCAAGCAAGGAACATTTTCAGTGATTTATTAACTTACGGAGTTTTGAAATATATATCCCGATATATGTTTCTTTCAGTTCAATTTTTAAGTAAAGCTGATTATCAGATCAGACTGGATGTTTGTATGCAAATGATGGACCTGCATTTTGAGAGAGTGAATTTAAATAAAATCCTTTGAAGAGATGAGGCGATATTTTCCACTGCGGGAATGCGTAACAAGAAAAAAAACTCACTACTATACT